>JAJOZX010000564.1:160000-417500 GCA_023014485.1 Bathynomus jamesi
ATATATATATATATATATATATATATAGTCTTCTCTTGAAGACTTTAACTTTGACCGCTGTAACGTTTCTGGGGTCCTTTCGAAGCTGGACTTTTAACCAGTTTCCAAAGGACCTCCGTAACGTTACAGGGGTCAAAGTTGAAATCTTCGAGAGAAGACTAGATTCCTGGTTCAGGACGGTACCAGATGAGCCGGGTGTACCTGGCTATGTGCGATGGAGAGCGCAATAGAGCAACTAGCTCCTCCACCAAGCCAGGCCTATAGGCGGGGCCACCAGCTTGACCTACGTGTAAAGAGAGACCACTATCACTCCACTGACACCCCACTGACACTCTTAAAAACTAAGTTAACCTAACTTAACCTAACATATGTTTGCCTAATCTAACCTATGCTATTCTAACCTAACCTAACATATGTTGCCTAATCAAACCTATGTTATTCTAACCTAACCTAACCTAACATATGTTTGCCTAATCTAACCTATGTTATTCTAACTTAACCTAACCTAACCTAACGTAATTTAACTTAATTTAATTTAGCTTCGATTCTAAAAATGAACAAATTTCTTTCCATTTCTTTTTTTTCCATTTCTTGGTCAATCTTCTTAAACAAATAATTGCGTGACCATTTACAAATTGTGTACTCGAACCTTCTCTAATTTCATACCTTCTATTTGAAGCGAAGTTTCGCTCGTAAAACTGAAATCTGGTTTCAAAAGATGCTTTCAATAAAAGAATTTGAACTACAAAGTGTAAAAATCAATTAGTTTCTTGAAGCTCGCGAATGAAGGTCAAAGTAACTTTTCCGCAAAACTTTCTGTATTCGGTTCAAGAAAACAAGAACGTAAAAAATGTAGTTCTGGTTTGAACTGTATATTTCTTGTAGAGTTCTCTCTCTCTCTCTCTCTCTCTCTCTCTCTCCTTTTCCTTTGGTGTGGAAAATCTGATTTCTATTCTCAATTCGTGTTTCAAACCCTTTCCTGTAAAAGCATTTCGTCACTTTGCCGGCGTGATGGCTTTGAGCGTACATGGGTGTAGACATAGAAAGTTTAACCATTACCTACCTTAATCCTTTTGGGGGTTAGCGTGGAGTGGACCATGGGGTCTTTGTTGGACAGATACCTCGGTAAATAGACCCGTAAATATTTTGTATAAAATCAAAACTAGGTCTTTGTAACGATACCAAGTTGTTGATATAAGATCAGCACAAATATATTATTAGTTGGTTTATACAACGGGGCTATCCAGTGTACGATTTCTTATATGTACATAGCGTAATTGGAGAGCTAGCTTATATATTCTCCTCTTTCCCATAAAATTTCATTGTCTACTTTTCCAGAAGCAAGGTATTTTCTTTTCCGTACAGCGCCTCTGGCGATGAGGGAGCGGAAGGTGGGAGGAGAGTCGTATGCTTTTCTATTAAGTTTTCTACCGCTGCTAGACTAGTTAAAAAATGAACTACTTTAATAATAGGAACCTCTCCGAGTGGACCTAAAGGTCTTTGAGGCTTTATCTTGTCCTTGTAACTTCTTTTAACCCTCTCTCTCTCTCTCTCTCTCTCTCTCTCTCCACACACGCACATACACATATATAATATACATATATAAAGAGAGAGAGAGAGAGAGAGAGAGAGAGAGAGAGAGAGAGAGAGAGAGATTTAGCGTCTCCGCATACACAAAACGTTTATACTCGCTAATCTGGAACTAATTTTCTTTTTACATTTTCTTTCTGTTGAATTACAATATACATTATTTAGACCTTCATATAGAAATGGTCAACAAATAAAGGATTTTGGTCTTCAGAATTTTACTCTATTGTCTGTCTTCAATCAAATACTCAGAATTATATTACCATTATTCTAATGAATGAAAACATTTGCTCACACAAATAGTTCATTTGTTCACCTCTCTCATTATTGCTTCTATATAATCACCAAGTTTCGGGTTTTGTCCGTTTCTTGCATTAAATTTACCATGATGGCTGCTCTATTTAAGTTTAAAACAACTAAGAAATTTCATTAGTTTATAAATTTTTTATAGGTTGTAAGTTCTTTAATGTAAACTCTCGGACTACGTCGTGGCTACCCGCAACGTTAGGTATATTCTGTAGCTATGGATTGGCAACCTCCCTCTGCGTTCAGATAATGTACCGTTCCTATATGGAACTGTATAGATCCTCTTCGTCATATGGCCGCTATTGTTAAGAAGGAAGTTAAACAACTCCCAAACATCATTATTATTATTATTATTATTATTATTGCTATTATTTTATTAATATTATTGTTATAAGCTCTTATGAAACAAATATCACCAAAGCAATTGAATTCACGCTCAGCAATTTCATTACCTGGTAACTCAAAACATTTTTTTATCTTTCCCCAAACTGAAAATCTTACACTTAATCTATGACCATTTTGTTGTCTTCGCTATAATAAGTTTCATTACAAAATTTAGCTCTTTTTTTCTTGCTTTTGACTTAAACGCTTCCCTTATCTCAACCAACTGACAATATTTCTTCATATATATTCTCCTTTTGCAATTGCTATATTTGGGCTTCGTTGTGGCCAGTGTCGTAAGAACGCGTCCCGTCGATCAGCGAAGGTAAACGACATTGGGTCTGGAGAGTAGTTGGATGGGAGACAGTCCTCTGCGTAAAGCTGTAAGTTCTCTCGGTCATATGACCTTAGATGTCGGTGAGGAGGTTAAATAATTTCATCAACCAACCAACTACTGTATTTTAACTTTTCCACCTAATGACACTGTTTCTTCGTGTATATATATTCCTTTTGTAAGTATTACATTTTATCTTTTCCTCTACCCATCATATATTACTCATCCTTTACGCAATTTTCTCTAGTGATCTTTCTTGTTTTTAACATTCACAAAAATGTCATTTTCAGAAGTCGATATACAGTAGCTTCCCTCTATCTTCTTCGCTAATTCACTCAAACACATTCTGTTTTTCTGTTTTACTTTCCTGACATTCAGATAGTATTTCTCTTAAGTTTTTCCAGTTATAAATAATTCCATATGATATACATCAAATTTGGACGAGCAGGTTTCGAACGCAGAAAAGCAAAATCATCCTTGGGGACAAATTTCGATCCGTCAAGGCTGCAGCCAAAGAGAAGGTCTTTCCTTGAAATACTTGCTCACTGACAATTTTGGTGTTATTATATACATATATATATATATGTGTGTGTGTGTGTGTGTGTAGTTGTTTTTAAACGATATACAGTATATCTCAAAATTTCGTCAGCAAAGCCATTTGATCTTTTGAGGATCTTCTTTGAATAAATATTTGTCTCATCCTATGAATCGTATCTAAATAGTGCCAAAAGAAATACTTTACGTACCACTAACTTCTATAGGGACACTAATCGTACATCTGAGAAAAAAATTAACCGAATTTATCACAAAATTTCATCACCAGATATCGGTAAGAATAACATTTTAAACATCTAATAGTATTTCTTCATATTTTAAGTATAAAGTCTGCGACATCCTATTCATGTTATAATCTTCCAAAGTTTGGGCCACCCTGTATATTACAAGTGTGATAGCTGCAATGCATCATGTACAGTCGAACGGAAAACGTATCTTAAATACGCATCGCAGACAGGTATGGTTGCTTAGTATGAACCAATTATTACCATCCAGTTAATGTTTTAACTTTCTCATAACTCAGACAAAGACTGTCCCAAGCCAGTCTAAGAAGTGGAGAAGGACGGATGATGGCGTTATCCCGGTCTCATTGCCCTCTGGTGGACAAAGAAGGGTAAAACAGAACAACCAGTCAACCACTTTGGCAGCAGCAAACGCGATTTACAATTCAGAATAATGAATAGTTTCTTCGCTTACGAAAATGAACCTATAAACCTAATTCAGCTTTTTCTGAGATCCTACCGCCAAAGTAGTCTAGTGATAAAGCAACAGGTTGTGAATCTGAAGGTCCTGGGTTCGAGTCTCGATTCAGATTTAAGATTCGGCGATTATGGTATTTCTCTGGAGCTTCATTGGTGAGGTGTTCCGGTTAGGATCCCTGGTTCTCTCTGCCACACGACCTTTGCTGTTACGAGCAAGAGTTCACGAACTTTAAACATTATTATTAGTGAGCTCATCTGTTTTTACTTTTATTCATTTATTTGCAAGTTTAATACTGATTCTACTTTTGGATCACCTGAAGATCAAGGCCCGCAGCCTTCGTTAGTTAGATTTATAAGGCTAACTAACGAAAATATCACGATATAACCTAACCAATCGTTAGGTCAACTGTACGCCCTTGACGATTGGTTAGGTTAGGTCGTGATACTTTCGTTAGTTAGCCTTATAAAGCTAACTAAAGAAGGCTGGGGGCCCTGATCTTCAAGTGATCCCTACTTTTTATAGTTTCAGTGGTGTAAAATTGTAATTTTTTTCAGTTTGTATATTCATTCATTTCATCACTTATTAACGAAACATTCTTTCATATAATATTAAAATTATTCTAATGTTACCTTAATCAGTGTTTTGTCGATAACTTTTTTATGAATTTGGGCTACGTCGAGGACAGTGTCGTAACACTGCTTCCCGTCGATCAGCGATATTAGGTCTGGGAATAGTTGGATGGGAGACCGTCCTCTATGTTCAGATTATGTAGCGACTTGTGGTTCGACCCCACGTAAAGCTGTAGATCCCCTCCGTCATATGACCTAAGATGTTGCGAAGGAGGTTAAACAACCTTATCAGTACATTTTTTATGAATTTTAATATTTTATATTAAATTTTTATAATTGTGTATTTAAACTGTTCTTTGTTATCGATTATTTTTTTATTTTTGTCCTGTTTCCGCGTATGAAGATGCGAAATAGTATTTTCCGGTTCCTATATTTAACAGAAACACTCTTATCACCCCCACCATTACCCACTCTATCCCAAGTGAACTGATTCTACATGGCTGGCTGTCGTTGAGATCTTATTTTTGTCTCTAATTTGTAAGACCTATGCAGGACATGGCCAACTCCCGCAGCACAGTGGATAACAACGTTTCTCTATAAACGAAGTGAAGCTAATGAAGGTGGGGTTTCAATCTCCAATGGTCCTATTAATAATATTACAGGAGTTAGCGCAATGAGCTACATTCATCTGTTCTGAACATTGTGCCAGTTTTGAACCTTCTTGATTGAATATTTACGGAATCAGGAACCCGTAGACCTAACATCTGTGTTGTGACAGTTGCTTTTTTTTAACTAATTACAGTTACTAGTTATTGCCTCAAATAAGTGATTAATCATAGTTACAGTTACTAGCTGCTGTTTAAAAAAAGTAACTAGTTACTAGTTACTTCAAAAGTAACTTTCAACATTTTTCCTGGTTTTAGCGAGCATCAGATCTTGATAAAAATACTTTCCCTGACAAATGATACTTGCCCAGATTGTTCATTTGTTTCAAATTGATTGTGATTTAACGAATAAACAAGATTTTCTCAAATTAGCATTAGATATATGTTGTCAACAAACTTGCACTGTGCACAATATGTACAAATTGTAGACCAAGGGATTTGATAAAAAAGTAGCTACCTTTTTGACCTTACAGAAAAAAATAACTAGTAGAAATTGCAAATATGCATGATATTTTGTAACAAGTTGTAGTTACGATTACTCGGGGAAAATGTAACTAGTTATCGTAACAGTTACTAAAAAAGTAACGATTATCGAGCAACTAGTCACTTGTAACTTGTTTGGTCACAGCACTACCTAACACGAGCCCCAACTCCATGACTGAAAAAGTGTAAAAGGATGCAATAAAAGAAAAAATCGAAGTGCATGTTGCAAAAGCGGTTTCAGAAAGCTACAACAGATTAAACTTAAATTTAAACTTGTTTTCTATTTTGTAAATATAGAGTACTTCTTCCCCCATCTCAGCTGTCCTAAATTGATCTAATCAAAATAGACGCTTTATAAGTATTGATTTCAGCAATTTAGATAAAGATCAGCCTCTTAGCTTAATAAAAAATTAATAGGAATCATAATTTTTGTCTGTGGAGATTTTCTCTCCTAAACTTATCTTTTTTTAGGCTAAACTGCACCTTTCCCAATTCCCTTAATCGCTTATTAAAGTTGCCTGACCTATTCCGTGATAAAGTTTTCTATTTAATAAGAAAGGAATCGTTGTTTCTTTCTTCCTTGCCATTGTCTGGTTTCTTCAACAATATATATATGTATATAATCCTGCGCAAGGTGCGCATATGAAAGTGGGACGCGTGACGTCATAAATCACAATGGCCACATTTTCTGATTTTTAACAAAAAATTATCCTGTTACAATTTAACATTGATTATAAAAATCCTAAACTTTACACCTCCAATATAGGTAGTAATCAAATTTGCCTCTAATTACCCTCTCGAAGCACTTTATAAGGTGGGAAGTGATAGCTACTGGCCGATAATTCTTAGGCGTTGCTCTGTTACCTCTTTTGAATAAGGGGATAATATTCGCGTTCTTTAATAGAGGTGGAATTTGTCATGTGTCGAGTGATTTTCTCCATGGTAAGTATAGAGTCCAGGCAATATTCTTTTTACATTCCTTCAGAAAAGTGGCACTACTGTACCTGCGTTTGGCTCTGGTGCTAAACTTTCTTGTATTTGTGATAAAGCCTTAATTACGTCTCCTTTCAAGAACTCTAAATCTTTTAATAGATTCGTGTCTGAACTTGTTCTTGGCTGATTTGTATCTACTGTATGTCAAATAATTCATCTGGATTTCCGACTTTTTTCTCGGACTTCGGAGTACTAAACACAGAGTTAATTTATTCCTTCAGCAGTTTACCCATTCTTTCGGTCTTCCCATCTTTCAACATACCAACATTCTCTTTTCATTCATTTTTCTTTCGCAAAAGTGTTTTTATTTTTTCTGCTACCTTTTTTTCCCTCCTCTGTTGTCTTACGAATGGATGTTTGTTTTAGGTCCAGTTCTGTTTCGCATATTTTTCTTCTCTAGTTTGAGTCTCTTTGCTTCAGTTCTGTTTCTGCTTCAGTGTTATTTGGTGGACCGCTACATTTGGGAATATTGGGAGTGCGTCCCTTAATACCATTAGGGTTGTTTAATTAAGAGGAGGGTGTTGGACAGGAGGCTGGTGCATGTATTGCTGGTGTACATATATCTGCGAAGTTTGGTCTTTTAGAAGGGACAGCTGCACTTCTCGTTGTTATAGCTTCTAAAAAATTCACTTCGTTGGCACTGTTATTAATTTTTTATTTAGGGTTTGAGCTATCATTTCTTTTCCTCTTCTTTGAGTACTCTTAATGTGAAAATACGGGCTCTCCATATTTAGACATTTTCACTCCTTAATTGAATGTCCGCATATAGAGGGGTGGAAGTAGTAGTAGTTTGGGCCGTACCGGCAACTTTTATTCCTCATCATGCAGAAACAGTTTCTAAAGGGATTATATATGCTTCTGGAGTCATATTTACACTAACCTGTTTTATAATATTGTAAGAGTGAGAGTATGGTATGGTAGGATCATTGTGGAAGTAAAATGTGAGCGATAGGTGGAGTGTGCGACTAGAGCTTGGTGTGAATGATTTGAAACTAAACCAAGTGGAAGTTCAGGTGGAAGTAGTAATGGGAATTTTGTGGTTTATTCGTGCTTGTTTTCTCGACGATAAGGGTTGGAAGCGGAAGATTTAAAGTTGTACATATTTATGAGAAAGTTGGAGATATATAATTTTCAGAACTTGTCATTAGATCTGTGGTCACTTTAGGGTTAGAACAGAGTGGTGCCTTTGAGCATTACCTATAGTGCAAGTGTCGAAGCCTCTATACGAGGCTTCAAATTTGGAATCTGGGACAATGCTTAGGTTCAGCTAGGGAGCCGAATTCCCGGTTTAATTGCAATTTTATTTCGTCTACCCGGACTTGAACGTGAACGGTCAGAATGTTTTATGGTCTCAATTCCAAGGTTGAGCTTCAACAACAAATTTGGAGGTCGAAGGCAGGATTGGAAGTAAAACCTATCCTTCTCCTGCCCATCTACGGCATTTACAACGGTTTGGAACACCACTGCACCTGGAACTAGCCCAAAGTGAAAGACATTTTGGTGGAAGTGAAGCAGCGATAATTTACTTTATTTAAAAAAGAGTAGGACCTACTGTTTGTGTATGTATTTTTATTAATCTAAGTACGTGGTTTTGGATGTTAACTTAAGGGATCAGATAGGATATAAGCACACCGGACAAAAAATTAGTCACCCCTAATAGCACCGATAGTAGGAAGTTCAAGGTCACACAGAGGGCGCTGATGTAGCATTGGTAAGTGACAAGTAGCGGTGACGTAGCACACAGGATCAGATCTGTTTCGTGAGGTGGTGAAGAACAAAGTGTGTGTTGGATATAGTCTGCAAAATGGGTCGTGAGGCAGACGTTACTCAGTGGCAAAAAGGAGCCATCGTGTTTGGCAGAGCCCAAGGACACAAAATGTCTGAAGTAGCCCAATTTGTTGGTGTGTCAACGCGTACTGTCCAGCGAGTTTACAAAGAGTGGTGTAGTTCGCAATCAACTGACAATCGACGGCGTAACTGTGGCCGGAAAACAATTCTCGACAATAGGGGCCGCCGCCATGTTTCTCGTCTAGTAACTGCAAATCGTTTTCAAACCAGAGAACAATTGCTCCAAGAAACCAATGAGGTTCTCCAGCGACCAATTTCCGAACGGACATTGCGACGAGAACTGCATACGATGGACATCTGGAGCAGGGTACCACGGAAGAGGCCGCTGTTAACAGCAAGTCACAAATTGGCACGTTATAAATGGGCTCAGAGGCACAAAAACTGGACTGCGGCAGATTGGAAACGTGTAATTTGGTCCGATGAGTCCCGTTTTTGTTTGTTCTCCAATGATGGGAGGCGACGAGTACATCGCAGGTCCAATGAAGCCTTTAATCCTGAATGCGTCGAAGGTGTTGTTCAGGCTGGAAACAGAAAGTGAAGCGCAGGAATAGACACCCACGGACTCTGGCGGAACTTCGGGACCGGCTGATGAACGAGTGGCAGCAAATCGATGTTCAGTACATGCACAACCTCGTAGAGTCTCTGCCTCGCCGGATTCGTGCGGTTATCAAGGCCAGAGGCGCAGTCACACGTTATTAGGTACATTCTGAGAGGGGTGACTAATTTTTTGTCCGGTGTGCTTATATGCTAGTGTTAATATATTTGACTTAGTTTCGTGTTGTTTTTCTTCACTGGGGCTAAGAGGTAGATTTGATAAGTTTTGTAAACACCACATTGCTGTTTGAATCCTCAAGTCAAGGAAACAAGAGCAGCCAAGCAACCAGACGGTAACAATATTTGCTTGTGGACCGTCTTTTAGATTCCTTACGAGTTCTGTGAAATTCAATTTCTTTCCTTTGTTCCAACACCACTTCTTCCGTATTCAGTGTTTTTATTAATCTTTGGTGTGTTTTCATTAGTATTCATGGTGTTTCTATCTTGTGCATGGGTATCTTCGTCTAAGGCTACTTCTGCATCTCCCTGTAGTGTGTTTCCCTCGGTGTTCTGAATTCTATTTCATTTTGTGTCGGCGTTTTCTGTCATTTCTTCTGCTGCAACATTGTTTGTACTACGTACATTTCTGTTGTTTTCCATGCATTTGACGCACACGAGGCCATAAAAGCCAATGATTTTGTTATTCGTTCTATACATCATCTTGCTGTCCTTTTTTCCTACGTTTATGCATTCGTAATTTTCATATGTATTGCCCAGAATGCATTTTAATCCAGTGGTCTTGTCCGCTTCATTTTTGCAATCACAGAGCTGGTACGTGGCGCATTCCATTAAACATAATCTATCTCTATTCAACTTTCTGGATTTACACACTTTTTCATATTTTTAACCATAGTATTTCTTTTTCTGTTGTCTCTTTTCTTTTTGCTTTTCTAATTTCGTGTGTGAATTCTGGTGCCTTCTACGTTTTATGACCCTCTTCCTTTCCTATGTGTAGTAAGAATCTCACTAAAGCCGATGCTTCGTTGAAATATTTTCAATTTATGTTACTTTTCTTTGTGCACGCTGTATGGCACCAGCCTTCAGTTAATAAATTATTTTCGCTTATTCACTGATACATTACACACACACACAGACACAGACACACACACACACACACACACACACATAAATAAAAATAACTGCTGAATGATAATTCACAAGTTATTTTGATGTTAACACAGAGCGCGAACAAATCGTCCGTACACCACGAAGCAGCAAATATATATTGGCCAGCTCTAGTTTATTTAGAGTACAAATGAAGAATATTGTTATAATGTTATGTTTCAGAGCAACAAAGACACTAGGATCCACTCATGGCTGGTTTACCTACCTAACTGTGTTCGTAATTGTGTATTGTGCATGTCCTCCGTGGTGGCGGAGGGGACCTACAATTTTACGTGGGTTCCGAACCACATGTTGTAATGTAGAAAACAATTTCCGTATAAAATATTCTTTATTTCTTTCACGACGCCTCGAATAATGAAGCGGTTCTCAATCTTTTCCAATATTCTCAATGATTTACCGACCTTCTGATGCCGTTAAAATCGAAACAAAACTTTATAACATCTTTCCTTACCCGAAGAAGCATACCATAATATATAAACAGTGTACAAAAGAAATTTGTTATATAGGAAATATGTGTGTAGAGCTTCAAGTGAAAACAAGGGTTATGGAAATGTGTCGTATATATTTGATGTAGGATTTGTTATTGGGAACATACGAGGAAGTTATATTAAATATTGTTGGAAAGAAACATTGTCGTATTTCTTCTTGATATCGTATATTGTCGGGAGGTTGGCTACTTTATATATATATATATATATATATATATATATATATATATATTATATATATATATATATATATATATAATATATATATATATATACCTTGATAGCCTTGGTTTTGTTTCCGCTAGAATAGTTCATTCTGAGGAAGGTCAAGCATACTGTTCTACCTTAGACCTGCAGTTTAACATGAAATCCGAACCATGACCCACCAAGGGTGGTCAGAAATTACAAAGTCCTCGCTCGGACTTGATCTCACAACTTTCTGATCCGATCAGTAGCACAGCATCTTAACCACTAGACTACTCAGGGTACCCATTTATCTACCAACCAATTTCTTGCATGGAAGGATAAGCAGTTGGGTGAGCTGGCGTCGCCTGCTACGTATCCTCGAGAATTGAACACGGGGCCGGTGGATTCGAAGTCAGCGATGCTAACCACTACACCACCATATATATATATATATATATATACATATAGCGTGTTCCAAAAGTCATCACCCCATCTGAAGTAGCTGTAACCTTAATTATTGTTTTATGAATTTTTTTCCAGATTGTAGAAGATGAACCCCAATAATTTGAAGATGGAACACTACACACCACAACATAATTCCAACATAATTCCAAATAAAATAAATTATTTCCACTTTCTACAGTATTTGTTGTTTTAGTGGTTCAAAAGTTATAAGCAAAACAAATGGGGTGATGACTTTTGGAACACCCTTTTATATATAATAGTTAGGTGAAATCCAACTCCGAATCTGAATCCAGAGAATTATAAATCGTAGAATTCGAATCTCGATCCCACCAAAATACCTCGAATTGCTCTTTTATGATATATATATATATATATATATATATATATATATATATATATATATATATATATATATGATATATACAAACATAAATATGTTTAATAAATTTTGAAAAATCTCTGTATTTATTATTTTTATATTTCTTTATGCACGAAGGAGGGCCAAGTCAAAATCTGCCAGAAATATTTTTTGTTTACCTAATTTACTCTTTTCTACAAATGTTCAAATACCAAAATATTCATTTCAGTTCCTATTCGAGGTATGTCGTGCCCACTTCGAATTACCATCTTCCCAGTTACAGAAAAGCGAAGTTCATCGACGATGGGTCTGTTTAGATGATGTAGCGACCCGTGGTTCGAATCCCATGCAAAACTTTAGGTTCCTTCCGTCACATGAACTTTACCGTTACGAAGGAAGTTAAAAAAATATTTATCATTTTGTAATTACTGTTCCTCACCCAAGCGCTTGAGCAGTATACTGTAGGCCTACTTTTCCTTCTCTGCAGTTCTATATGTCACAACTTAAGGTTTATTGTAAGTAGGGGGAGGGGGCGTATTTGCCGGTGTTCGTCCTTGGCCCTCCTCCTAGCGTGTATATATATATATATATATATATATATATATATATATATGGGATGAATTTCACAATTAAACACGTGAAATGAATGTTTGCATCATATATATATATATATATATATATATATATATATATATATATTATATATATATATATATATACCGGGTGGCCCATAATTTAGGAACCATACTAATAATTGTATTTTTTTTCTAATAATTCTTGTACTTTCTAATAATGTTTTTTTAATTTTCTTTTTGGTGAATTATTTCGATGACGTACGGATAAAGAAACGACGTGGCATGTTTTTTCAGCAAGACTGTGCACCTCCTTATTTTGCCACGCAAGTTCACAAATACCTTGATAAAACGTTCCCCAACGGGTGGATTGGCCGAAGAGGTCCTATCGAATGGCCACCCAGTTCACCAGATATCACTCCACTCGATTTTTTTCATCAAAAAGAAAATAAAGGAAAAAAAACATTATTAGAAAGTACAAGAATTATTAGAAAAAAATACAATTATTCCTATGGTTCCTGAATTATGGGCCACTCGTGTGTGTGTGTATATATATATATATATATATATATAAAAGCCTCCTTGTCTTCCTTTGTTGTACGCTAGGTGTCGATTTTCCTGAGCACTCTCTTCTTGACATGTCACTCGCGTTGACAAACTACAATTAGTCAAAATTGAATGAAATTTCGTTGCCATGGAAACGCGAACATTCCGGTAGTAATAAATATATCTTAATAAAGCATTTATCTACGATAGTACTTTGTTTACACGCACGCACACATACACACACATATATATATATATATATATATATATATATATATATATATATATATATATATATATATATATAAAGTTTATGTAGAAAGGAAATGTAATTTTTATATATCGAATATAGTAAAACTCATATATACAGTGTATATATATATATATATATATATATATATATATATATATATATATATATATATATATATATATAAAGTTTAATTCTATTAGATACATAGAAAAATTGCATTTTTTCTACATAAATAAGCTCTTGCTCTGAACTGGCTCTCACATTTATCTTAAATTGTTTTCGAAAGCCAATATGGCCTGCAATAGTCTTTTAAAAACACTCTCGAAACACCAATGCGGTTCACTACTTTCCACATAAGAGTTCATAATGATACTGTTATTGCGGGTTCTCCCTTTACAAAAACCACTTAACCCTTTAACGCCGAACGTTTTCGTAGGGTTAAGTCTAAATGCGTGTATTTGAAACAGTACGTATTTAACCCAGTCGGCGTTAGAGGGTTAATTCGACCCAGTGCAATATTTAAGGGATTTTCAAGTTCGTTATTCAGCTTTTATTCTTTATCCGTGATATTAAGAGGTTTTATCACGTACCTCAAATAAAGGTGATGATTAGCTATAAAAATGCGGGGTCAGTGGACTAACAAACCGCTATTTCACATTACTCACGAGGTTATCCGTGATTCAGTCCATCGTGAATCGAGTTAACCGTGAGTTAATAATTTTGATCATTGTTTACTTATGACATAATTAAGGGTGATTTGGCGCGGTGTTTACTCCCGCGGCTCGTCTTCCACCACCAAACCACAACACTCCTCAGTCAGTGTCTCTCCGCGCTATCAAAAATAGTTAATATTAGCAGTAATGTCAGCAGAGGGAGTGGTTACAATCTTCGGGAGTGGGTAATCATGTCTTTTGGTGAGTACAAACTACTTAACTGTATATTATACTGTAAAAGAACAATACTGTGTATGGTAGCGCGTGAGGATGGAGGTCAGTCAGAGGTGACGAACAGCAGTGTCTGCACCACCCACCCATCGGCGGGGTATACAGGTATATATATACAGTGGTGTAGTCCTAAATAAAGAAGTGAGGGAACGCATTTTGAAAGTGTTACTCAGATGCGGGGGGGGACAATGGCGAGCGCGGCGAGCCCATACAGCTGGGGGTCCGGGGGCACTGTAAGCCCCCCGAGAAATCTTTTGATATCTGACCAATTTCAGGGATATTTTGAGGTCATATGCACTGGATATTAGGATATATTCCAAGGTTGAAGATGCAGTATTTCCAGTATCATTAGATATATGACATCCAGTACGATCAATAAAAATAGCTAACAACTGGAATGATTAACTAAAAAAAGTTAACAACTGGTACGCCGTGGTGACTGTTTCACCAGATCTTTATAGGCTAGCATTGCCTCAGTCGAAGCTAAAAGAAATGAAACAGTTGATGATTCTTTCCCATATTTCTTCTAGGGGTGGAATTAAAATTTCATGACGTTAGAGATTTGTAAGTTCGGATTTATTTGAAATAGTGAGGGAACGCCGTTCCGTCTACCAAAAAAATTAAGGGAACGCCGTTCCCACGCGTTCCCACAGCACTACACCACTGTATATAATATATATATATATATATATATATATATATACAGGCATACCCCGCTATACGCGGTAGTTGTGTTCCTGGAATATATATATATATATATATATATATATATATATATATATATATATATTTTATATATATTTTATATAGTGGGATATATATTTTTCCCTAGATACAATATTAATTAGGGGGGTTACGTTGAACAAAAAATTTTCAGACTATAATAAACCCCTAAAATCAATAGATAAACCTATCCTATCAACTGTTTATGCATCACATAACATAATGACAATATAAATTAATCATAAACCTGAAAGAAAACAATAATTAATGCATAATTTCATACATTAATAGTGAACAAATACGTGTGTATGTACTTATACAAACTAAGGAGGAAGGTGGCAAAGGCGATAAGGCCGAATAAAGGGAAACTTGAAGATGGAATTTAGGCTTGAAGGGTTGTTGAAGGGTTATCTGGATCTGACTCTAAATCTTCGAAGGCTGGGGGGGGAGGGGCCTTCCATGTGGGTGGATTTAGCGTCTTCGAATGTTCTCGAATGTTCGCGCGGATGGATTTGAGAATTCTCGAACCAGCTTAACTTCGATAGTGTTTCCTCTTTATTATGGGGTAGGTCCTTAATTAATCAACCGCGTACCTCGAATTCGCGCATAGCGGGCCCGCGTATAGCAGAGTATACCTGTAGTGTAGGGTGTATCATGCTCAGGTCGAATATTGAAAAACTTGGAATTTCCAGATTGGCAGTATGAATTCCTATGTAAAATTGAATTTTAAGAGGGGTTCGTCTTCTGCAACTTTTGCGAAAATCGCATTTAAGTGTTCAAAAATCGCACTTTTTTGTCGAAAAATGGGATTTTTGGCCAATTTCAAAGACTTGGTAGCCTCAAATGACCTCCATATGTTCCATATTGTTCACATACACCCTTAAGCATTTCTAGGGACGGGCTTGGACCCATTTAAGATCAGGCAAAGTGGTTCATAACCCGTAAAATAACCAAAATCACCCAAAATGGCCCAAAACTAAGGAATTGTATGATTTTTAGTCTCCTATACACCACATTTCGCGGCTGTTCTCTTCATCAGGCAGAATCTTTTTGTTTTTCTTTCTTGGTCTTGCATTTTCTTTTTTTTAGAAACTCCTCCACCAATTTTTAGTTATTTTCTTTTCGGCATCACTGAGTGTGATGGCAGCTGCCCCCACCTTTCCGCAAGCTGCTGTAACGTTCAACCTTTTTTTGCAATTGCAATTCTTCTTTAATATTTGTATAAGTCCCTTCTCCACCCCCAGCTTGTAATAATATGCTGGTCAACTGAATGTTTTGAGATTTTTTTTTCTGAAAGCATCTTGATTTGTCTAGCAGGTCTTGTAGAGATCTAAAACATGTTCATAATGTCTTGCTTTGCTTGACTTGAAAACTGGCAACAATTCTCTGTGATCGATCCTAGCACGAACAAAACCATCTCTTCTCTCTTGCCCATACACTGCATGAGCTGCAGCTGAAACTTCCTGGACTGCTCTTTCACAGCTTTGAGTGTGAACTGAGAAGTTCTCAACTTCAAGTGGAGACCTGAGAAGCTCCTCAACTTCTCCTCTTGACATCTTACAAGTGAAGAGTGGCTCATACAGTTTCTCCTTATCCAATTAATCATAGTAATTGGAGAAGTGGCATCAAAATTCAGTTTAGGGTTTCTATGAGTTCTCAGACTTACCTCTGATCTTCTTGATCATCTCAACGCCCCCCATGCCCTCTCCTCCTCATTCTCACTGCACAGGAGAGAGGCAATGAGGTTCTCACTGTGAGCATGATATGCTTCACGAACTATCACATGAGTGATTATGTATGTTCCTGACTTCAGAGGTCTGGCTTCTCAGCAGTCCCAGAGCGGTCACAATATGGTGAGGTCCATACCTCATGTGGTGCTTCACCTTGATCTCAAAACATCCTCAAAATACATCTTCTCCTAGCAGAGCCTTGAAGCTAAAGTTGACAGGTATGTCATTGATCTTCTCCAAAAGTTTTCCAATTGGGCCACTGAACCCAGACTTGTGCGTGTAGGGACAATCAAGCTTGATGATCATGTGCCTGAGGCTGAGTTCATTAATATGTAACTGGCATATCAGCCAGTGACACATGTGACCTAGCAGTCTCTCCAAGTGAGTGATGGCTCCTCCATCAGGTCCTGTGTTTGTGTTGGTGGAGTCACCACCAAGGACCACAATAGTATTTTTAGCACCATGAGCACTAAGCCACTCAAACAGAGCCTGAGCTATCTTTAGTGCAGGTTTCTCATTTCCTTCAGGTTCTTCTGGTGTACAATGGAAGAGATACTTCCCCTCAGGTTCCCAGGTAACACTATAGTGCTCTTCAGTTATAATATCAGGATGGAAGAGGCCAGTTTCGTCATTGTACCTCATGATCTTTGTCTTCTTATCTTGTTTTCCATCAAAGAAAATTCCCTTGATCTCCTCTCCCTCTGTCCTTTTCTCCAGGGCCTCCACCGAGGCACCTATTACAAACTCCTTGCCCCTCCACATCTTCATCCTGTCAACAGCTAGATATGCCTTATCAGCAGATAGATGGCCGGCTTTGATGAGATCTTGCAAGAAACCAGTTGCAATGGCTGCTGCAGGAGTGTTTGCCACCTTGAACCTGACTGCAGCCGCCTCAGTGATTGAGATATCCATGTAGTTCCTCCTGGCAGAGGTGGAGACTTTGCCAGTGTTGACACTGGAGCTTGTGCCTGGTGCAGTACTGGAAAAATCTGTGTCAGCTGTAGGAGCTGCTCTGCCTGGAGACTCTTGCAAGGAAGTCACCTCATCTTCATCACCATCATCAGCTCTAAGCAGTAGCTTCTTTTCTTCTTCCTCTTTTCTGTTTCTCTTCTCAGCTGCCTTCTGTTCTTCCTCCTTCCTCTTAGCAGCCTTCACCTGCTTCACTGTTTCCTTCACATCAACAGATGCCATCCGGAAGCCAGAAACTTCTGAGGTTTTGATCCTCTGGTAATGGAGCCACTCTAGCTCTAGCTTTGGAATCTTCTGAGGCAGAGGACAGTCACAGTTGACATGAACTCTAGCGGCACAGCCAAAGCAGCCACATGCTTCAGTTCCACAGAGAGTGATATCATGTCTGCAGGTTGTTATGTCAAACAATGTATCAAGTTCAGATATTCTCTTCTCTCTCTTTGCAGCCTTCACTCCGCCATTCACTAGGTCACTCATTTCATTCCACCTGACAAGAATCTTTCTGGCAATGGATCTCTCTTGAATGATCACAGGAGGAGTGAACTTGGCATTGCTTTTGCGCCACTGTGCCAGTACCAGTGATGCCAAGTCCTTAGCCAAATCTTGCAGAAGGTACTGAGCTCTCTTCATATCATCCAGAAGCAGCTTCTCTTCCTGGAGGAGGATTCCTCTCTGAAACACAGCTCTCCAGGTTAGAACTTCTGTGGGAAATAACTGCTTGCCTGGACTACCAGATCACTCAGCTTTGAACCATAACTTTTTCTGGTCTTTCGTCCTTGCTTAGCTATGGTGACTACACAATCTTCACCAAGCTTTGTATCTGAAACATAGAAAATTATCACAGTGAAACTCTAGTAGCCTATAACAGCTATTACAATGGTTTTGTTTGGTAAAAAACCGGTCTGTTACATTTGTACTACAGTGTATGTCCTGTACAGGTGTTCTGTACATAACCAGAAAACGAAAAAGTGGAAATTTGAACACTTAAAAGTGATTTTTAGCAAAAGTTGAAGAAAACAAAACCCTCCTATAATTTAATTTTACATAGGAATACATACTGCCAATCTTGAAATTCGCGCTTCAATGAGCATGATACACCCTACTGTACTGAGTCAACAGTGAAATCGGGTTGTGGTCATGGACCGCACCTCAATCACGGATAACTGAATGCGTACTGTATACAAAGTCTCATTATACATTTTATATATATATATATATATACACACACACACACACACACATACTGTACACTTTGCAGATAAAAACAGGTGTATAACAAACAGATAATAATCAGTTAGGAGGTTCAGGAACAGGCGCAGGTATTATTATTATCACCAAGCTCATCGGGATTCGGACTCCCGGCCTCAGTGTCTTCACTTTGTTCATAAGAAAATGGTGTTAACCATTTAGCTGCGGGCGCCGTACTGGTGTCAAAAGCAGATTCAAATCATTAAAATAAAAACTCAAAATTTATAACTATTTTTTTTTAAACAACTACAGATAAAATTAAGACTTTATTAATATCACACCCGCACTCACACCACACATATATGTATAGCATTTATATATATATATATGCTACAAGCCCTAGTTGATGAATTTATGTTAACACAAGAAATAACAGAGAACACAAGAAAAAAACAACTGCCTAGATTTGGTGTTCACAAACAACAGCAACCTAATTGGTAGTATCAGATCACAACATTATTGAAATAACAACCAATATAAAAGCAACAGGAAAGGAAAGAACACGAACGACAGAAAGAAGCAAATTCAAAATTTTTAGTTTTCACTCAAAAGCTATAAACTGGGAAGATGTTGCATCCAGCATAGAAGTAATAGATTGGAAATCCATCTTCGAAGCCAAGACAAGAGGAGAAGAAGCTGGAAATTGTGGAAAGACATGTCCCAAAAATACAACAAAGAGGAAAGAGAAGCAGGTTCGAAAGACAAAAGAGGGCATTGTTCCGAAAGAGAAAAAGAGCGACTGCAAAATTAAGTAACTGTAAAGATAACATCAGAAAAATATTAAATGATAAAGTGCAGAGTATCGATTGCGTCATACAGGAACTAATTGGAAAGCATACAGAAAAAGAAGGCGACGCTATAGAGGAGATAAAGGTTAACTCAAAGTACTTCTATAATTTTGCAAAAAGGAAGTCGAAAAACCATGCGACTATCAGACCTTTGAAAAACGAAGACAGTGCTTTACCTGATGATCTAACAGAAGTATCCGAAATACTAAGAGCTCAGTACGAATCATCTTTCAGTAAAAAAAAACTAACAAACTGATATGCAAGAGAAACTCGTTCTTTGAAGAAGAACTACACTGCACTCAGCGGTAGGACCAGACAAATGGAATGCCACACTGATCAAAAACTGCAAGAATGCAATCGCTGGGCCCCTATATTGGATATGGAGACGATCACTAGACACGGGAGAAATACCTGGCATCCTGAAGAGCGCGAACATAGTCCCAATATATAAAGGAGGCGATCGATCCGAGACCAAATACTATAGGCCAGTGTGACCATGGAATCATAATACATAAACTGAAATATATGGGAATAACAGGAAAAGTAGGGAAATGGATATATAATTTCCTTAGTGAGCGGCGGCAAGTCGTTACAGTACAAGGAGTACCGTCATCAGAATCAGAGGTCCTCAGCTCAGTGCCACAAGGAACAGTATTAGCTCCACTACTCTTCATAATCATGCTAACCGACATAGATGAGGACGTTACCAGAGAGCGCAGTAACATCCTTTGCGGATGACACAAAGATCAGTAGAAAAATAAGAAATCCAGAAGATATAGGATCTCTAGAAACCGACATGAACAAAATCTATAAGAAGACGGAAGACAACAATATGAAGTTTAACACTGAGAAATTTCAGCTGTTACGGTACGGAAAAAGAGAGGACCTAAAATCCATGGAATATTATACCCCAAATGGACAGGAAATTCAGAGAAATTCTAAAGCAAAAGATTTAGGGGTTGTAATGACTGATGATGCGAAATTTGAAACACAAAATAAGATAGCAGTAAACAGAGTACAGAGAGTAACTGGGTAGATACTGAGACCCTTTAAACGAATGGATAAGAATATAATGATCAGCTGCCCAAAGACCTAAGGAACACCACGAGTGGTGTTGCGGTGGACATCTTCAAAATAAGATTAGACGCCTGGCTCAGAACAATCCCTGATGAGCCGGGTGTACCTGGTTATGTGAGGTGGAGAGTACAAGAAACCAACCTACTACTTCACCAGGCCAACTCGAGAGGAGGGGCGACAAGCTTGACCTTCGTGAAATGAGGAATCATCGCACGGGACATTTGAAAGGTTGAAAGAAAAGGTATTTATAATGAGAGAGAGAGAGAGAGAGAGAGAGAGAGAGAGAGAGAGAGAGAGAGAGAGAGAGAGAGAGAGCTATGGAAAAGCAAAGAAATGTTCGCATAATACGTTGTGATACAATGTTCGTACATTTAAAATGCAGCTTTGATACATATTTTAGGGGTATCTAATTAAAAGAAAAAGTTTTTAGTGAAAGTATAATGGCGCGTTTCAGTTCATCGAATTCAGACGAGAATTTCAAATGAAGTTGAACAGATTGATCGGCGAATCCTTTTCATTATTCAGTAAAATTAGAATTTATTTCATTAACCCTAAATTAAAGATCGTTGAATAAATTACTTTCCTTAATTTTTGTTCAAAATCAGAGTAAAAAGATTTATTTGAAGGTGTAAACGAAAGGTAAAATAAATTAACTGTTTTCAAATTATTCATTTTCAGATTTTTTTTGGTTTTCTTTTTTTAGTTAAATATTTGTTTAATTTGTTCCATTCCTTTCTCGCATCAGTTTAATTTTAAATTTTAGTGCAGCCATGATACATATTTTAGGAGAAACTAATTAAAATAAAAAAGTACTTCTCAAAGGAAGGTTTATACAATAATAATAATAATAATAATAATAATAATAATAAAAATAATAGACTCTTACATTTATGTTAATAAGTAATTGTATATTCCAGGTAATTGATAATTTATGAATTTATGAAGATAGCCACGTAACAGTCGTAATTGTAATGAAGAACCATTTACTGTAACTATAAACCATTATGTAGCTTTTTGTCAAAACAGGCTTGAAACGTCGATACATACAATTATGTCATTACAGCAGACACCATAAAAACGATAAATCGTGAAACAGCTTTATAATGACACCATTTTCTTTTATTGTATTGCAAATGAAGAGAATTTATTATGCTTTTAAAATTATAAGTCACCGTCTGTTCGTATTTGTCTATGTTAGCAGCGGAAAACCTCAGATGGATCGAATTCCGAAGTGAGGGAAATAAATTCATTGGAGGGGAAAATTATTAATTTCAAATTTCAGATAAATAAATGTTAAACAAATAATCTAATGATGCGTTTTCAGGTCTTTATGGCGAATACACTGACCTTCTCACGAACGCCCTTTTCCACAAAAATAGCATCCCACTCTCACCCACACCTCGCCCGTAGCTCAATGGGTATCGTCGTTTCCCTGTAAGCGAAGCGAAGATACTAACATCGGGGACTCGACTCCCGATCGTGCTGGTAATAATAATACAGGGGTTACCGCAATAGGCCAAACTAGTCTGGTCTGAGTGGTATGTCAGTTTCTGGCCTTTCTGATTGATTATTTTTACCGACACCTCCTTCCCTCATTCCCGTCGATGTAAGATGAAAGGTGACAGATAAATTTACATATTATAAATATTTTATATAGGGTGATTCACTAGCTGGTAGCCAGTGAGTATCGCTAATACGATACTCTGGGACTACCAGCGAGTGAATCACCCTGTATATTGTTTAACTATAATTGAAATGCAAATATGCTTTAGCCTTGCAAATAGATGAATGAATGCTTGCACATTTCCGTTTAATTAATAGACCAAGATAACTGATACGCTTTATAAGTCATCCTATTCCTATTTCAGGTTTGAATATAATGTTTTGAAGTAAAACTAATAATTGGGTTTAGCTATGGGCCTCAAAAGCTGGAAGTGTCCCGGACCTCTCTGGACCTCTGAGAGGGCCTGGGTGTAACCTACGTATGTTATGAACCTTTCATAAGTATATATTCTAGTTCTATAGATGTGAATTTTTATCATACACTATATATATATATATAGTGGTGCGCATAAGTATTTCCACTTTAGGCTTATAGTTTTGCTACATTTCCCAAGTGCTTATCGAATAACATTGGAAAGGGTTGTCCTTAAGTAGGTTGTTTTCCAAAGTTGCGACAAAAGACGCCTTGTGCGTCGAGGAAAATTTATCACCAAAAGCTTGACACAGTGAACGACTTCTCAAAGTCACTCCCACGATAACGTCCGCAGACCAAGAAAATTAATCAGAGGAAGGGCAACCTTCAGTAACGTAATCGACTAAATCTCACCTAAAAATTTACTCTTCAAAGTTTCTTTAGTCATCGCTCGCCCTTCAAGGATGTAACATATCTTTAAACAGTCCCTCGTTATGGCCTACAGGTCATTTCGTTCATTCGTAAAAGAATTCTGAAATACAGTTGCGCGTCATCTTATAATTCGTTTAATAATCTAACTTTACTTCCATTTATATACTGTGCTTTTGTCCTTCATTGTAATTAACATTTAATCGCAAATATTTAATCATTGTATCATTGATCATTCAATTTAAGCAATTGTATTGTTATTCACTGTAAACGTTTATTTATTATTAATTAAAGGGAAAAGCCGTGTAATTTATTCTTTTATCCTTGTTGACTGACAAATCAACTGGTCACCAAAATAACTAATTAATTTAATTAAGTATCTCGTTAACCTACTTAGTAATAAGTTATCGGAGCCTGTCTCATATTGGTGCCTATGAATTTTGCCACTACAAGTTGGTGAATATATATATATATATATATATATATATATATATATATATATATATAAGCAAACAACCACAAGGAAAAGGAAACACAAAGTCCGAGCGCTTTCGTGATATATTATATATATATATATATATATATATATACACACGTATGTATGAGATGGATCTTTGATATCTTCTTATTTTTAGCTACATGATTTCTTTATGTAATTATATTACAGTAAAATACAGGTGTTTCAGGTCGACCCTAGAAATATGGAAATTGGCGGAATTTGTAGTTTGTATTGGGTATTTGGTATTTGAAATTTGTCATAGTAGTAATTCCGTAACTAATATGAAGTGTTTCTTTATATTGCAGGTACAACTTCAAATACCAAACACAAACTACAAATTCAGCCAATTTCCATATTTCTAGGGTCGACCTGAAACACCCTGTATAATCTCGATAGGACTGCGTGTGCGTTAATTGTCTATTTTATAAATAGGTTGAAAAAACTAATAACACTCTTTACAGTAGTAACAAATACTGTTAGTATTTATTATTATTGTTTAACAAATATTGTTAAGATATTGTAAAAATTTTTTGTTAAAAATATTGTTAAAAAGATGTTAAAAATATTGTTAATATTTATTGTTTAACAAATATTGTTAATATTTATTGTTTAACAAATATTGTTAATATTTATTGTTTAACAAATATTGTTAATATTTAATATTTATTGTTAATATTTAATGTTTCAATTGAATCATTATTATAGTTAGTGAATTAATTGTTGATTAACTAATGGTGTCGGCAACCCTTTCATTTCGCATAAAACTTGTACCCTATGCCCAATAGAATAAATTAAACACCATTAAGACGGAGATAGAACTGAAGTAGAAGAACAGCTGCAACGAAACGTGAAATGATAATTAACGCTTTGAAAGAAAATCTCGTTATAGACGTTCTTCCCATAAAGGACAATCCGCATCGCGATGTGACTGCCAAAACTGCTCGGAAGTGTTTGCATGAAGAAGGAATACGTCATCCAGTTACAAATGCCAAAGAAAAGTTAAAAGAAAGACATCATGAGAAAAGGTTCACATTCGCTAACTAACATCTCAATTAAGAAACCTTTTCCACTGACTGTGGAAAACTATTTTGGTGAAAATTTTTATGAAAATTTATAAAATTTTTTATGAAATAACCAAAAAATATTCACGAGAAAAACTCTTTCAGGTAAGAATTAGCAGGCGCGGATACAGGGAGATCGCGGGGGCTTAATTCCTCTAGCTTTAACCCGAATGACATCTCGTATTCTACTAATTAATATATTTTAATATTATTTTATATTATATAATATTGGGCTGGCAATATTTACATGATACCCGCTTGACAAATCCTAAATCCCCCTCCCTCTGTATCCGTCCCTGATTAGTATGTATACTGTTGGAGAACTGAAGCACTTCATTATTGTGAGAGAATTATCCATATGCACACCAACTGAACAATTCATACTTCTCGGTTTAACCAGCAAAGAAGAATCGAGTCCATAAATTGTTCCAGTAAAGCATGCGCCCTGCTGAGAATATATGGTCCATCATGGTTAACGCGAAATGGTACAAAAGAAAGCCAAAAATCTTGCTTCATTACACCACATGATAATGGATGTTACAGATGGTTGCGCGACATGTGAGAGAGAGAGAGAGAGAGAGAGAGAGAGAGAAAGACACACACACACACACACACACACACACACACACACATATATAAGTCACGAGGGCTAGAAATTGGTACAGCGTTCACGCCAACTAATGCCGTCTTAACTCCTGTGTTATTATTATTATTATTATTATTACCAGTATCATCGGGATTCGAATTCCCGGTGTCATTATCTCCACTTCGCTTATAGGGGAAGTTGCCCATTGAGATCCAGTTGCTTCGTTTCGTGTTTCTTCCCGGCTTTCATGTTTTGCTGTTTCTTTCTGGTGCATTTTTTGTTTCGTTGCGTGTTCGTTTTTCCTTTCCATCAAATCTTCAATAAGAAAAATATACATTCAGTCAGGGTGTTTATATATATATATATATATATATATATGTGTGTGTGTGTGTGTGTATTACGTAGGAAGGAGGGGTCTAAGAGCAAAGCGCCCACAAAAGTGAACCCACCCCACAGAAGAAGGAGAGAGGCGAAAAACAAGGTCTCCAAGGCTCAACGATGCCCTTTTTTGTTTTTTATAAACTTTGAAAAGATTGTGTGAGGGAGAAGTGTGTTTTTGAGACCATGCTGGACTGCTCACAGGGTAGATGAGACACGGAAAGAGATCATCTAAAAGGCACAGTGAAAAGAGAAATGGGAGTTCCAACACTCCCTGTCTCCTGCCTAACGTTCCCCACGGAGTACTTCCCTGGTCGATTGGTGTCTACAATTATATATATACACACGAGTGTATATATTCAACTAGTATTTAGTTTAGGTTCCAAACACTGTCTTATCCAATTGATATAGCACTCTTGTGCCAACTGAGGAAAGCATGTCTGTGAATCAGTTTATACATAATATAAATTAAATCTGAGTACAAATGTAGGGTACAAAAATGTAGTTAATTTTCGATGAATGTTAATGCAGTAAACAAATGAAAAATTATTTTTGAACTTGTGTATATGGCAACTGTAAATAATCCTAGTTTACTGGTTAATAGTTAACCAATTAGTTATTGGTTAACCTTTCCACCTCTCAAATGTTCCAGGCGATATTTCCTCATTTCACGAAGGTCATGCTCGTTGCCCCTCTTTTTATATATATATATATATATATTTATATATTTTTTTTTTCGGACAAAAGTTCCGGAACTCTGCTTGAAATTTCCTACAATCTTTGCAAGTTATTACCTATCCCGCTCCGTGACTATCGCAATTAAAAAAAACTTCCCTTTAATAAAGGCACCGGAACGCCGTTTCTCCGGACACCTCCGGGCGGGAAAGCATTATGTGTTTTCTCGAGTGATTGAATGTCGTTAGGTTGTTAAGTTTTATCCTGCTGTATCTTAATGTTCAACGCCAGGATCTCCGAGTCACTGAGCCCAGTAGTGGGAGATAAAGTTTGCATATATATATATATATACACATTTTAATTGCAAACAACACACAGTATTATTTATGTAAAGAACGACGACGCTTGTGTAGAAGAGCGTCCGCACAAGATGGGGAGAGAGAACGAGCAAATGAAAAATGAGGCACCTCCCAGGAATCGAACCCGGGATCATCCAATTGCAGGTCGGATATGCTAACCACTGCACAAAGGTCCCCAATCAGTCACACCTCGTAATTCTCCTACATACGAGGGCATTCGATTCCGCTCGTATGTAGGAGAATTACGAGGTGTGACTGATTGGGGACCTTGGTGCAGTGGTTAGTATATCCGACCGGCAATTGGATGATCCAGGGTTCGATTCATGGGAAGTGCCCCATTTTTTTCATTTGCTCGTTCTCTCCCCATCTTGTTCGGACGCTCTTCTACACAAGCGTCGTTCTTTACATTATATATATATATATATATATATATATATATAGATATATGAAAGAGAACACCACGAAAAGTCAAGTAATGTATTGAAGATACCCCTCTCAGGCTAATAATTTCAACTGTTGGCAGTATAAACAACTTATCAAAATGACTGGATTCCCCTCTTTCTCCCTCTTTGAGGAAAAATCATTTGAAATCGTTTGAAAAATTCCGAAGATTTTGTTAATAAAATTCGGAATGTTAATCTAGAAGAAAAGGCGGAAAATGATTAGTTTTGATGTAAACTTTCTCTTTGCAAAAATTCCGATAACCGAAACAATTAAATTCTTCCAAGGCTGTTTTGAAGAAAATTTTCTTTCTACTTTCTATTCTCAGCAACAAAGTAAAAGAATTAATCAGATTTCGCATATCACAGACATATTTTTCATGTAGGGACTCTTTCTATAAATAAAATATTTGGAATACCTAGAGGCTCGTTCCTTTCTCCCATTTTAATCTCATTTTTGTTTTTCTTATATGGAATTTTTCGAGAGTAAATTCCTTCCTGCTTTCCTTGAGTTTGAAATAATTTTGCTACGTTACGGAAATGTGTTTTCTGTCATTCCCCCGAGTATTATTACTGAGGAATTTCTTACAAAATTAAATGCACTCAAGCTAACCATAGAATTTAAGAAGAATAGAAAGAAAACATTTTTTTTTTTATATACCATGGTCATTTGAAGAAACCCAATTGTCTCAAATTCAAGGTGTGTGTATATAGGAAATCCATTCATTTGAATCTATATTTGTATGTGTTTTTTCATGATACTCTGATGTCATTAAAAAAGGTATCAATTCCGATATCTTCCTTCAGGCATACAGAATTTGCAATACGCGAGTTCTCCAAGAGGAAATATTCATAATATTTTTCATAGTTTTAAAAAGTCAGGTTAGGTAGATTATTTTATATGAGACTTCTCATTACAAAGCCACAAAAACATTTTGTTCGCCCTCAGCAAAAAAAAAAAAAGAAAAAAAGAAAACCAATTTTACCGATTCTTCCATTCTCTGATCAGAAAACTTTCTCTAATTTCAAATCCTGTTTTAAAAGTGTTAATTACTTGCCAAGAACAATAGAAAGAACTTTATCATGTACTAAATGAATTCGAACTGAGAAAATTTCGGTCATCTACAATATAGAGTGCCTAAACTGTCAAGAAAGGTACATTGGTGAAACGGACGACTTCAAAACGCGCATTTATCAACGCAAACACGAGTGGAGGACGGCTAATAGGAACAGTTCGAGCTTCAGACACGCAATCGAAACTGATCATAAGGTAGCTACGGAACAAGATAAATTGATCTTTAAAGGCAATCAGCTGCAGCAAAGTGAAGATACAGAAAACTACCTCATTGAAATAAAAATATCTTTGAGCTCAACAAAAATACTTTATTCCGTTAATCTGTTCACTGCCGACATCTTATCTCATTTCTGCGACTCCATCCAACGCACACTAAAGAAATTCACCGACATTCCGACGAATTGAAATGGTTGCCAGCAGCTAGTGATTGGCTTGCCTGCTCCACGTGATTTCTCGCATCAATATGTCACAGTATTCTGAAGTGGACAAACATAGTGCTGTCGAAAATATTCCCAAAACATAATATTTATGAAATGAATTATGATTTTGGTTGAGATACTTTGGCATATCTTAGAGAGCGAACAGTCTGTTACTCAATTGATATATGATAGCTTGGCTACTGCGATCACCCGACTTAACTCACCTCGGGATTTTCATCTATGGATGTATGTAAAAATACTCCGTCAAAGAATCAGAGCGATTACTGGATCCATTCCACAAGAGCATCTTGCTAATACTCTAATGGAGTACGAGCATCGAATACACACTGTAGCAACGAATAATGGTCATCATATGGAAATATTCTAAACTTGGACAGTTTGTAAGTGTAAAAAATACCCGTATATTGTATGTATATCTATTGATAAGAATATGACCAAGATTCGCACCATTATTTCTCGGATACCCTATATATACACAATATACACACACACACACACACACACATATATATATATATATATATATATATATTTGTATATCCGTTACTCTTCTCCCTACGTACGCCATTCTTTAAAACTTATTTCGCTTCAGCATAGAGCATAAATAATTTATTTACAGGGAATTAGTTTATACGTAACTCTTGACTCGAAAATAGACTTCAGCTCTATGAATTAAACACATTTTAATTAATTATTATGCAGGAAACCATTTAAAATTCCATGAATTCTAAACAGTTAATTAAAAGGTATTTTCTGTTTTTTGTAGCTGTTGTGAAAATTCTTCAAAACCGAAAAAAATGGAATAAAAGTTGTATAATACCACAGAATCTTGTTTTATTTTTTAATATCATGAATGCCAAACTATATGACAGAGCAGATTTACAGCTTTATGTGGGATTCGAACCAAGGATCGCTACATCATCTAAGTGCGGAGAAGCCATCCAACTACTGACAGAACTAACGTCGCTTAATCTCGCTGATCTAGCGACAGCCCTTAAAGTGTTAACATATAAAAAGTTTAAGACCATAGTTCATTTCTCGCGCTTTGAACCCAAAGTACAACTGTAAATAATGAACGGTTTTGGAACAAAAATTTTAAATTAGAGTTAGTTGGAAATGCGATTTCATTAACACTAGTCAACAAATAATGACAAATATAGTGGATAACTCGCATACAGTCAAGGAAAACAATTACTGTTACAAGAATTTAACAGTTTGAAAAAGTTGGCAGAGAACGTCACCAACATTAATTTTAAAAATCGATGTAGTGAGAAGAGTCAGCGATACATAAATTTGAGAAAACGTATTATGCATTATCTTTAATTGTTTCTATCAGGTAATAATATCAATTTCCAGTGGTTTCAAGGCATGTCTACAAGTGTTTATTGAACTGTACATTATACTAATGTTTAGCAAATCCTACCTTGGCTTTTATTACTTCTGAAATCCTTTGGGATACGCTCTTTACAAGGTTCTCGCAAGAATCAATATATATATATTATGGCAACTATTCGGTATTCGGCCCATTCGGCTACTTTTAAAAATTTTATCACAACCTTATATAATAATAATAATAATAATAATAATAATAATAATAACAATAATATAGAGTTATTTCGTTACGTAGTTCTAAATGAACTGAAAAGATTGAATTTTATTTTAAATTGTAAAGGTTTGAAGGTTTTATTAAACAAAACAAAACAGCCATTTTTATCCAGAAAAGATACAATTACATAAGTCACAAGGTGTACATGCAAAATTAAATAGTTCAAGCGAAACATCACACCCATATTGGCTTACAGAATAGTAGTGTTCATGTCTGATTTTGTATGTAGTGATTTAGTGGCAAGTAGTCTAATCAAAGTATTGTTATCTGAATATGCCGTTGGTTGCTAGATAATGTCTTATTCAGTCATTATTTTAACAATCAATATGTATTTTTAAGCAATCATGGACTATTATACCTTATGAATTGGCACACACAATTTATCATAGAATTATTATTTTCTTATTTATTCAAATTTATTTATATTTATTTAAATTTAAATGCTCTTAAATTATAATGAACGAATATTATCTTTTCTCCATTATCGGATGTTAATCCCTTTTTGCAGGATTCATATATCGTATATTTCCCACTGTGCTAAATAATAGTGGTGCACCGATTAATCGGTAGCGGCATGGCCGATTAATCGGCCATGCAAGGTAGTTTCCTAATATCGGCATGCCAGATGCCGATACCGATTAATCGGTGCACCACTACTAAATAAACGCTCATTCTTAAATAACGAGGATAGAGTGAAAGGATATCGCTTTGCTAGTTTCCTCAAAATAATAAAACTGTCTTTTGTGTTTCTCTATCTCGCAGGAGGGTTTTCATTTATTTAATAGGGTGGATCGATTTTACATTTTTTCGATTTCCATATTCTAATAGAGACAAAAACTTGCGCATGCATGAGAAAATAGCCTCTGCAAAATCTTAGCTTAATAGGTAATCATCTTCTGCCCCCGGCAGAGCGATGAAAATCATATTTTAGTAGTCAAAAACGTATTTTAACGTATTTTTCTTATAATTTTTAAAATATTTCAATATGCATCAAAATTATTCCTAATAACTATAAAGTCGATGAAAAAGACCTCATATGATCGTTTTTCCAAGCGCGTTGTCCTACGTTAATATCTTTTGCCCCCGGCAACAACGTCAAATGTTGAAAAAATAGGTAATTTATATACATATTTTCAGATCGGCTCTTTGTCTTAAATAATGCATTTATATATTTCCCATAGCATTTATATCGTTGCTTAGGCATGAAATAACACACGCAAAATTTTATGACTAGAGTAATATCTTCTGTCCCCAAGAAAAGTCTAAATGTGGATTATAATTACGTTAATGCGATGTTATAAGTACGATAAGTACTAAGTACAGCTCCTCGCTTGCTAATTTTATAAAATTAGCAACCCAGAACTCACAACGAGGAGGTGGCTGTACGTCGAGTTCCACCCTATCCAGCCCCAACCACCCTTCCTTTGGCTGCATGTCGATTTACATACGGTAATCTTTCTTAGAATCAAATGGAATTTTTGTTCGGAGTGAAGACGGGAGCGGATGAATCCGTCCCTTCTTCTATTCCACTTACACTGGCAGAGGCTTCGGTTACTAATTTGATGAGTCTCTCGACCGCTTGAGTATGACAAGGGAATAGTGGGATCAGTCCATCAGGCTGGTCTCCCGTCTCAACAAACTCTTTTATTCGGGTATCAGGTATTGTTTTTGTAACGGGGGGTTCGGTCACCTCAGCCGTTTGCCAGTTGATCATTTCGTAATAGTTTTGACTATCGTAGAGCAGCTCAGGCATGGCGAAGGCTCGAATTTCCCCCGCTGGTGATTGTTTTGATCGTGCTTTTAATATTCTTCTCCATCCCAATCTCTTATGTGTTGCTCATCGGCATGTAGCATCGTACAACATCTTGCATCAGTTCTTGCGTTGGTATTTTCAATTGTTCCTGTAAAGTATTCAATTTTGTCATTGCTGATGATGAGTGGTGGTTATGATTAGCAGTATTTCTGCATATAGTAAGATGATCTTTAACTGATTTTTGTATTTAAAATAATGTTTCCAATACAAACTTGCAATGTATATATATATAAAACAATTAAGAATGAGATTGAAATCCACTTTCTCGGATTACTGCCAGTATGTTTGGAGCATTATTTCTAACAATCACATGAATTCTTTTCATGAAAATCAACACATTGAATGAATTACAGGCTATCAGAACTCTTATGAGGATTTAAGTAAGCTAATTACTGAAAGGATCAGAAACTATGGCGTACACTCAAAACCTGTTGCAAAACTTTAACATCCTCAAAACGTTCATAAAGGTATGTAGTTGAACGCACAAACATGCACACGTTCGTGTGTATTAAGTCAACTAGCAATTAATTAATGGGCAATAGATAGGATGTTGTTAAGGATACTAACCAGAAGACTAACGAACAGAGCTGAGCAGTACATTGGAGAGGATCAGTTTGGATTTAGGTCAAAATGCGGAACAGAAGAAGCTATTGGTATTATGAGAATGATGGGAGACAGAGTGCTGGAACATGATCAGGAAATGTTTGTTTGTTTTATTGACTTTGAAAAAGCTTTTGACAGAGTCCAATGGAGGAAACTAATGGAAATATTGAAGAATATTAATTTTGAATGGAGGGACCGTAGGCTGATAAAAAATCTATATCTTGGGCAGACTGTGAATGTTAGAGTTGCAGGAGGAGAATCGGAGCCTGGATTGGTTGCGAGAGGGTCAGGCAAGGATGCTCCCTATTTCCCGTGATTTTTAACAGCTATGCGGTAGCAATGATAATTCACTGGGGAACACAACTTTTGGTGACTTAGATGTTAGACCTGTTTCTGGGTATATTGAGGTCGCTGATTCTAAAAATTACATTAGTTTTTCTCCATCAGCTCTGCTTATCAAGATATGATATATATATCTATATATATTTCTATATAATGTATATAATATTATATAATTGCTGACTGGCAATCACTGTTGTTGTCAATTGAATACAAAAGTATGATGAATGTCAGCAAAAATAGTGTATTAACATCAAACAAGCATAAGGTACGAAAAATATTTCTTAAATTCAAACAAGCTTGAGAAACGAACGGCAAAAAAAGTTCTTTCATTGAGACATCTCACATAAACCGCGTTTCTGAGATTTCTTGCGATGAGATGTGCCAGGACATTCGCGTTGGATGCTCCAGCAGTAATCTGCCATCATGTGAGTATCCCATCGTCCGCGGTACCGTTCTTCCATGGTCCTTAGTTCTTGGTGAAATCGTCCACCCTGTTCCTCGCTTAGATCACCGAGGTTATCTGGGAAACGATCCAAATGACTGTGGAGGTAATGCAGTTTGATGCTCATTTTACAGCCAAGTTTACAAAAAGAAGAGAGCATATTCTCCACTAGTTCACCGTAGTTATCGGCCTTATAGTTCCCAAGGAAATTCTTCACAACCATACTAAACGATGACCACGCACGTGCTTCAATGTTGTCCATTGAATCTTGGAAACGCGGGTCTTTCATGAGTTCCCGGATTTGCGGTCCATCGAAAATACCTGCCTTCAGCTTTTCCATGCTCAGCGCAGGAAATTTTCTACATATGTAGCCAAAAACATCCCATCTCTGTTCAAAGCCTTTATAAATTGTTTCATCAAACCTAGTTTGATGTGCAGTGGTGGCAATATGATCCTTTCTCTGTCAACCAAAGCTTCTTTGATGATATTTTTTTCCCCAACCGCCATGTTTTCTCTCAGAGGCCACTGTCTTCTCACCCAGTGTTCATCTTTAGCTCTACTGTCCCAGAGACATATAAAGCACGGGTACTTGGTGTACCCGCTCTGCTGGCCCAGGAGAAAATTCACCATCTTCAGAGCCACAGAGATCACCCATTGGTGGTCTCGGTATGATATCTTTTCTAGGACTAGGGCGACTGTCCCGTGCTCTTCTCTCATACCGACTGAGTGACCAATTGGGATTGATCTGTATCTGTTGCCGTTGTGTAGAAGAACACATTTTAGGCTCCGTTTGGAGCTATCTATGAATAACCGCCATTCACTTGGTGTGTATTCCGATATGCCCATTTTCATCAGCAATCCGTGCACATTGTTGCAGAAAACTAAATCGTTCTCTTTTGAGAAGAAGGGCAGTAAATCCTTTTCTCTGTCGCGATATAACGTGATTTTGGTTCCCGGCAGCAGTAAATTTTTTTCTCCCAGCCTAGAAGCTAACAATTCAGACGATTTCTTCGAAAGACTTAAGTCCCTTATGAGGTCGTTTAATTCGTGTTGACTAAAACCTTCTGCAACTGATGACGGTCCTTCGAAATCACTGTCATTTTGCCTACACATGCTTTCTTTGTCAGTAGCAGATTCATCATCTTCTTGAGGGAGCTCTGGAGATGGCTGAATGATGGGACAGGTACCTCATCTGAATGTGAAACAGGCCGTCTAGCTGAGTCTACGTCAGGATACGTCCATTTACTCCGGTTACGTCCATTGATGCCCTTTATATTCACCAAACAAAAGTAACAGTCATCACTGTGGTTTCTCTGTTCTCTCCATACCATTGGTATACCAAATTTCAGGCACCTCCTCTTTCCGTTGGTCCATTGCCGCAGATGCTCCGTACACGTTTTACACACAACATGAGGAGCCCATGGCTTATCTTGGTCCCCTAGTTGTACTTTGAAATAGGCAAAATAAGCTTTTTTCACAAAATCAGTAATAGTTTTTCTCTGTTCAATGAACGTGTACTCTCCGCAGATAAAACAAAACACATCTGGATGATTTAAACACTTTCTTCGTGATGAAGCCATGTCAACACCTGTAACAGGAAAGAATTCACGTTAGTACATGTACAATACACATGCAAAACAGCAACATCAGCAAAATCATAGCTACAATTTAATTATACAGATGCATTTAGATTTACGAGCAACTCATAATACCATTCCAGAAGGGTAATAAAGTATGTAATGACGTATGCAATGTCTCAAAAACTAGAGCTGCTAGAACAAAATGGATGATATTTTCTGAATCAGTGGCATGAAAATATCCAGAATAAGGTCTAAAATCTCAGGCACCAAGAAAAAAAGTTTTTTTTGTTCCCCAGTGTAATAGAAGCACTCTCAGATCTGGAAGAGGGAATCAGAGTGGAAGGTAAATTGGTCATATCTGTAAGGTTTGCAGATGACAAGGTATTTGTTTGTAGTACTGAGGAAGGACTGCAAAGAATGGTCAATAGCTTGACGACAACGGCGGAAGAATTCGGAATGAGAATTAATGAGACCAAGACAAAGGACAGGAAAAACTTGAAACTGAAGAAAAGGTTAGTAAAAAGCTTGATATGGAGTGTGGTACTGTATGGAGCAGAAACATGGAGACTGAAAACAACTGAAAAGAAACTCCTGGAAAGTTTGAAATGTGGATTTGGAGAAGAATGCTAAAGATAAGCTGGAGGGAACACCAAAGTAATGAGGAAGTACTGCAATAGATGAGGGAGGAAAGAAGACTCATTAAGGTGATAAGAGAAAGACAGAAGAAATGGATCGGACATATATTGATAGGAGAAGGATTTGTTGAAAGAGGTGATAGAGGGTAGATATGAAGGTAAAAGGCCGAGAGGAATGAAAAGTAAAGCAATATTGGATGATTTGAATGCAGGGAGGAGCTACCATGAGATGAAAAGGATAGCTCAGGATAGAACACTTTGGCGGAACACATGAGTTGGACTTGCCTGATAGCCAGAACACGATGGATGGATGGAGATAGGATGTTATCAAGATTGAAACATCATTGAAAAGTCTACATTTTATAATTAACATTAAGCACTTTGTTTTGCCATGACATGTAGAATTGGTATTTTCACAACGAATATTTGGTATTTTGAACCTGAATATTCGGTTTTGTAAATTCAGATATTTCGCTGAATATTACATGCAGAATATTTGTGTTTGGTATTCGGTATTCGGCAAATTTGATATATATATATATATATATATATATATATGTGTGTGTGTGTGTGTTTCTCTCTCTCTCTCTCTCTCTGATAAAGGTAGTGCAAATAAATATTGGAAAGGTAAACAGGTAAATATAAATGTAAATTTTCCAATTAAGGTTGGCCTAGAAAGGTAATGAGCTAAATTGCGGTCGCTCTATAAAATATTAGTAAAGTAATGAAGGACATAATACCATTAAAAAATTATAATAATATTAATTTTGCTAAATAATAATAATAATAATAATAGTACCATTATTACAGTAATAAGAATAATGTTAAGAATTAAATTCACAAATAATAGTGAAATATGTCGTTGAAGATTACAGTTTTATTAATTAAATGATTAATTACATTTGGTTTTAATGTATTAATTAACCATAAAATCTAACGTGAATTCATCTAAATTGTAAAGTCTTAAAAATTAAGTCATGATCAAACGTGCTTTAACTTCTTTTGATGATAAATGAGTCATTAATATTTCTTTATGTAGATAAGTTATTGGAAATAATCTGTTTGTGTTTTTCCAGTCTGTTCTATGGTTTTACTCTGGTTCAGGTGAATAGATAAATAAACATTGGAGGTTTGGCCAGTAAAAACGTTATATTGATGATGTTTGATCCTAGATGACAATTCTTTGACTTACGAATATACAGTGTATATATAATATATAATATATATATATATATGTGTGTGTGTATATCAGTGGCGACTGCGTATAGGAGCGATGGAGCGGTCGCTCCCCCTTGCTTGAAACGATAAATATTAATTTAACAGATAAAAATATATTAATTTTAAGATATTAAAATAAATATTCTTGAAATATTTTAAAAATTCATGTGGCATATCATGATTCATGAGGCATTTTGAGTAAGCCTTCATACAGTACATAATATTCTAAACTTATAGCATAGCTTCAAATAGCGTACCGCTGTTTGAATACAAAAATATTGCAGCCGAATGGAGCGATAGATTTTTCGCTCAAGTAAATATAAATTATATTTTACTGTTGTAATGAAAATATAAGTACAATCGCGAATTTTTTTTATAATAACTTTATTTTTACTAATAGTTACTTCAGTAATAATTGATATAAGCCATTTATATGTATTTTATTAAAATTATTACTTATTTGTAATTAACTAGAATTGTACGTCTGGCATAGCCGCATATGTTAATACAAGTACTGTACAGTACTCTTGTGAGCGGCAGTTGGATTCGCACTAGCCTATTGTGAGTCCGTGTTGTCGTACAGTGGTACATTATTATAGTCAAATTTATTATAGTCAAATTTATTCAACAATTATTTTTATATTTTATTAAAATATTTTTTAATACAAATTTATGGCTTCTTTTGACATATAAGTACCGTACGGAAGCACCATGTGATTGTTTATGTACTACAATTCTAAAAATTATAAATTTTATGAAATCGCCCCCCCATACATTTATACCACGAGTCGCCACTGGTGTATATGTATATATATATGTGGGGGTATGTGTTGGTGTATATACAGGGTTAGAAAATGCATTGACGTTTCTTTCGCTAACCAGAATAGGAACTCGTCATGAAAAAATATTTCTATCCACATCCCACAAAAGTGACAAATACTTCTGAGCATAGTTCTTTCTCACTTATTTCTCACCCTCCTCCTGGTAGGCCAAAGGCCTGTTAGCTGTTCAACCCCACAAGTCTTTACCACACTTTTTGATCCAAAAAAGTTCATCCTCCTCACAGCTTCAATTGTAGAGCTCCTTTCCCTGATATCTGCAGTGATGTTATCCCTCCATCTCATTCTAGGCCTACCTCTCGGTCTTCTGCCTGCAGGTCTCCTTTATTCATAAAATTTTCAGGATCTCTCAATATTAAATACGCTTCACGTGACCATACCATCGTATTTCTGCCCTCTTCACGAACTCCACAGTAACAATAATAATTGCCATTGGTCTCAATATAAATGAAATAGGTTTGTCATTACAGTAATTATAATGCATTTAGTTCATTGTATTTACTTACTAACATGCAAAAAATTCTTCTAGGATTGATTCAAAATAATTAAATATCTTTTGCAGTGTTCACTCTCTCGGTCCAAAATCTAACTGACGACGGAGGAGTGGGCAAGTGTATTTTTTCAACCCTGCATATATATATATATATATAATACAGTATATATGATGTAAAATAATACACTGTCGCGACGAAGTATGAAGAAGGAAAACACCTTTCAGGGAGACGTAAATTCTTATTTCTTAACACCAATAAAGTTTCGGCTCCTCGTGAGCCCTTGTCAATTGGTAATGACCGTATAAACAGAGAACAGAGCTTATATACACACCTGGAAGTTAATTATCAGGGATTAGCTGACTGAACCTTCCCATCCTCTTCTCAGAGGATAGTTAAGTGACCCCCTCCGACTCAGCTTTAACCTGATGGATGTATTGTGTTGCCTGGGGATTTTTGGAGGGTAATGTTACAAAATTCATAATTGGATAAATTAAAATTTTGTATAGATCCTATAAGACTAGATGCAACAATTCTACGCTTAATATAATTATTAGATTTGAAAACAAAGTTGCAATTATTGAAATCTATTACATGATAACCATGTAATAAAATGTCTACGCATGGCTGGTCATGGACTTTGCACAACAACCTGTCTAGTTATTTTTTTATATTCAGGTTGAATTTACAGTGATATTTTCATTAGTTAGCCTTATAAAGCTAACTAAAGAAGGCTGGGAGCCCTGCTCTTCAGGTGATCCTAACTTTGTATCATACTCTTGTTCTACCTTACCGTGCTACACACTTGTATAGAGAAATTCCGCTAACAACGCTTTAAACAGTATCTTTGTTATTCCTAAACGAGCAGTAAGGTTATTATCTGTTGCTGATTTCCATGATCATTCAAATGCATTATTTAAAAAGCTAAAACTACTAAATCTCAAAGATGTAATCAAAGTGTTACATTTTATTTCTATTTACAAATGTAAGACCAAAATCTTTAACTTACAATGGATAAATAAATATTTTGTATCTCATCAAGAAATCCACTCATATCAGACTAGAAATACAGGGTGATTCAAAAGTCAGGTTACATAGGGATATACTGTATTATGTAATGATACAGGGGAATAGTCACATCACATGTTCGATATGGCCACCGTTAACGGTAATGCACTTGTGCAACCAGCTAGGAATATCACATCAATGCGCTCCTCCTTCGATAACATCTCATAACTCATTTACCTACAAAAAAACAGAAAAGCCTTATGTAACCTGAATTTTGAATCACCCTGTAGATTAAAGCACGTTATTCCCCAATTTAGATTGTCTTTATCTAAAAAATTTCCCATTTTCCTTGGATTGAAACTATGGAATGATTTAAATGCCGATATAAAATTTATTCTCAACGTAAATTCGTTTAAAAACAAGTTGAAATCTGGGTTAATAATGGAATACTAGTAAAAATTTAGGATTAAATATACATTACTTGTTTATTACTTGTTTATTTCTCGTGTCTAATATTGAATTCTTTGTATTAAGGGTCAGATTGTATAAATTAATAATTCACTTGACAGTATTATTGTATTATTGTAACATAACAGAAATTGTAATATTATAATATTTATTTACAAATAAATTTATAAATGTAAACAAATAAAAATATAAATATCTTCACAATGACTTGATGACTTCACAATGACTTAAATTCATTGTCTAATTTTCAACTATTAGTTCAGGTATGTCTTTTAAATTAATATTTCTTATTCATAATATACTTTATATATCACTAATTAATTAATAATTCTTATTCATGATATATACAGGGTGGCGCAAAAGCGGCACATCATAGGAATTTTCAGTGTTGACTATAATATATTATTTTTTTCCTTTAGGTCCAGGATGGCTGCGAAATTAACAATAGACGAGAGGGTGAGCTTGTTTTTAATGTATGGAATACCAGGTACAACAAAGCGATGAATCGGTATAGAATTTAAATTCTGTACCGCTTCATCGATTTGTTGTACCTGGTTTAAAAAAACTATATAAGGCTATGGGTTGATTACCTGATACCCCTCATCCGTTGGAAATTTCCAGCAGATTTCAGTGGAGAGTTAACGACAAAAACCCTACGTTTTTTTATTAAAGAGTTATGTATGTGGAGGTCTTCAAAGGATCTCTTTATGTATTGTTTTTAGTGGTTAATGTTAAATTTATTTGCCTTCGGTATTTTAGCGCTGCCTAATGGTAAAGAAAGAAATTACCTTACCTCATTATTTCGTTGGGTCTCGCTTCTGGTTGTAGGGTGCGACGATCTTTTTCGATGTAGGGCCGCTATACGATGGAGTTACACAACGAGTTGATTTGATTTAATTAATATAAGCAATCAACTACACTTAAATTCCTGAAGATATAGGCCTATCTTTTTGAGTTATTAGGTTTATATTCCTTGTTATTCACTCACAACTTATAAGAAGATTAGGTACCCTTTCCTTGCTTAAAAGCATTGCTTAACATAAGCAGCTCTCACTGTCGCAAATATAAATCTTTCTCTTAGGAATTCGATGATTTTACAAAGTTCGTTGACTCTTCTCTCGAAGTAATTTTCATGAGTTAGCAATAGAAAAATTTGATGCGAAATAATTCGTTTTTCTTGTTGTTATGTGGACCCAACGCCTCCATATGAGGTTCTATGTATGGCAATTATTTTCATTCCTAATAGGCTATGTCGCCAATTCTGAGGCAATTTTGTAGATATTTAATTCAGTGAATTAATAATTTGTATTTAATTAAGAAGTAAAGGTACCACATACGATGCCATATTGTAAGCATATATAGTTTTTCCATACCTGGTATTCCATACATTAAAACCAAGCTCACCCTCTCGTCTATTGTTAATTTCGCAGCCATCCCCTACCTGAAAGAAAAAAAATAATATATTATAATCAACACTGAAAATTCCTATGATGCGGGACTTTTGCGCCACCCTGTATATATTATTAATAATAAATATCTGTTTTATCTTCAATTAAGAGACCGGTAAAGCCTAAAACTTAAATAAAATAAAATAAACAGTCCAATTTCACAATTATTTATTCATATTAGAAATTACTGTAATAGCAACATTTGTAAAATTATAAAATGGTATTTATTTTACAAGTAATGTATTATTCATTCATTAATTTACTCAGTTTATATTTCATTTTACATCGTTTTGTTTTACTCAACATGGTACATTTTTATTGGCTGACGTGATGATGATGATGATGTATGATTACGTTTGGCGAATTCATTTGCAAAGAGAAAACAAATTTATTATCGAAACTGTTTGAAAATCATTCTATTTTGTGGGGGAAGTACTCGCTTTCATGTTTGATATGAGCAAACGATATCTGATCGGCGTGACAAAATCGATAAGTTATTGTGGGTTAGATTAAGTTAGGTTAGGTTAAGCTTAGTTAGGTTGTACTAGGTTAGGTTAAGCTTAGTCAGGTTATGCTAGGTTAGGTTAGGTTAAGCTTAGTCAGGTTATACTAGGTTAGGTTGTTTGATTTTTTAGGGTGTAGATGTTATGCCTCCTCAACCAAATGGATAAAGGTCCGTCTGCTAGGTCTGTTGAATTGCACGTGACCTCCCTCGTGTCACTCTGATGCTACACTGCTATATCCTAAAAGTAAAAGTCGAGGAGTGCAAGATCTGGAGATCTTCGGGGTAGGCTATTCAACGGGTCCACGGCTCCTTATTCAGCATCCAGGCAATCTTCTGCCCAAAGCAGTTCCTTCCAAAAAAATGTATCCAGACTTAAATCGTTGGTAGCACCGATACATATATCCCGACAGTGCTGATTTTTGTTTCCATAGAAAACCAACAGGTGGCCCTTTCCATTAATCTGATAATAGGTGGCAACTATTTCCCATCAGTCAGTTCGGTAACCAAAATGTAGGACGTTTTGCGGCGGCAGATTGCCTGAACAGAGCCATGGACCCGTTGAATATCCCCCAAGATTAGGACTTACACCCTTCGAATTTAGCTATGGAGTAAACTGAAGAACATTATTTACGTCAGTAAACCAGCTTCCTTGCAAGAACTTCATCAATGCATTGTCGACACCTGTGCTACATACAATCTCACTTGATGATGTCAGGTGTGTGTATGAATGCAAATGAAGAACATTATGAACATTTCCAGTAGTTTACATTGTTATTTTGTTTTTGCTTTCCTGTAACGCAAGAAACACTAATAATACCCATACTATATTTATACTTTTACAACTAAAGTGTGTGTACATTTTTGGCATATATATATATATATATATATATATATATATATATATATATATATATATATATATATATATATATATATCGAAGACGTAAAGGTGGCTGTGCTATATATGTGCAGGAAGGTCATATGAGAGAGACGATAATAAGTAAATCAAACAGCTATGTGGAACTCCTAGCAGTGAAAATAGAAAAACTAAACGTGATAGTAATAGTCATCTATAGCCCTACAAGCACCCCAACCGAAAAATTCTCGGAGGCCTTTGATGACATCAGAAAGCTAATAAAGGCCATAAACCCTCCACCCCCCAATATAATGATCTGCGGAGACTTTAACTTCCCATTTATAAAATACAAAAAGGTGGATAGGAATATATATATTCACCAGGACAAGGGGGGCACAAGAGAAGACCAGGAGCAAGCAAAAATGTTGATGGCTCTCACAAATGAGTTTATGCTGACACAGGAGATAACAGAAAATACCAGAAAAAATAACTGCCTGGATCTGGTATTCACGAATAACACGAACTTGATTGCTGATATAAAAATAACCCCAACCATTATCTCAGACCACAACTTAATCGAGATATCAACAAATATGACGACAGCATTAAAAGACAATACACATATTGAGGAAAGAAGTAAATTCGGGGCCTTTAACTTAAACTCCAAGACTATAAATTGGGAAGCGATCAGATCGCACATGGCCCAAATAGAATGGAGAACAATTTTCGAGAATAAAACAACTGAAGAAATGCTAACAACCTTGGAAGAAAAAACGCTGAGAATTTTAGAAAAATATGCTCCGAAATCACAGCCAAAAGGAAAGAGGAGCTGGCTAGAGAGGCAAAAGAGAAGACTTTTCCGCAAAAGAAAGCGAATGGAGGAGAAGTCAGGCAACTGCGGAGATAATAACAGGAAAGCAACAAAAGAAAAACTGGAGGGTATCGATAGGGAAATACAAGCCCTGATTAAGGACCATACAGAGAGGGAAGAGGAAAAGGCGGTAGAAGCAATAAAGGAAAATCCAAAATACTTCTATAGCTATGCAAAAAGGAAAACAAAAACGCGCGCGCCGCTATTGGGCCATTAAGGACGAGAAATAATGAATTAACCGACGATCCAAAAGAAATATCTGATACATTGAGAGCTCAATATGACATAAATGCATTCTTTGAAGAGGAATTACAAGGAGAGTATATAACAGACTTTGATTTTACACCAGAAGATGTAGCGAGAGCTATAGGACAAATGAAACCACATTCAGCTGCAGGTCCTGACAACTGGAACGCATTATTGATTAAAAACTGTAAACATGAAATAGCTACACCTTTATACTGGATATGGAGAAGATCCCTAGACACTGGGGAAATACCGAGCATCTTGAAAAGAGCAAACATTGTCCCTATATATAAAGGAGGGGACAGATCTCAAGCAAAGAACTACAGACCAGTGTCATTGACGTCCCACCTCACCAAAGTATTTGAAAGAATAGTTAGAGAGAAAATTTATGACTTCCTGGAGACACTGGAAAGATTCAACGAAAATCAGCATGGATTCCGATCAGGTAGATCATGCCTATCACAAATAATAGAACACTACAAAAATATCCTAGATGCATTGGAAGGCAATGACAACTACGATGTTATATACACAGATTTTGCTGAAGCTTTCGACAAATGTGACCATGGTGTAATAGCACATAAAATTAAATATATGGGAATAACAGGCAAAGTGAGAAAATGGATCTACAACTTCCTCAGAGAACATCTGCAGGTCGTCAAAATTCAAGGTATATCATCATTAGAATCGGAAGTACGCAGCTCAGTACCACAAGGGACAGTACTGGCCCCACTCCTGTTCATTATCATGCTAACAGACATAGACAGCGGAGTAAACAGCAACAGTATAATAACATCCTTTGCAGACGATACAAAGATCAGCAGAAAAATCAGCGATGTACATGACGTGGAGGCCTTGCAGAGGGACACGAACAAAATATACAAATGGTCAGAAGACAACAACATGTCATTTAACACCGAGAAATTTCAGCTCCTGAGATATGGTAGAAAAGAACTTAAACAGACTGCATATTATGCCCCAGATAGACAGGAAATTCAGAGAAGCACGAAAGCGATCGATCTCGGGACAATAATGACAGATGATGCGAAATTCGAAACACAAAATCAGATAGCGATAAATAAAGCAAAAAGAGTCGCCGGACAGGTACTAAGAACGTTCAAGAGAAGGGACAGGACAGTAATGATTCCCCTGCGAAAAACACTGATTATACCAAAACTTGAATACTGTTCAGTTTTGACGTCCACATATAAAAAGGAAGAAACTAATAAACTAGAAGAAACGCAAAGGCATTTCACAGCCACGATTGATGGCTGCAAAGAATTCAACTACTGGGAAAGACTACGTAAACTAAATCTGTACTCCCTGGAAAGAAGACGAGAGGTACACCATAATCTACATATGGAAAATGATCGAAAAACTGGTACCAAACCTAAAACTAAATCCAATTACCATTCAAACAACACTGGAAAATAGGAAAGACAGAATGTGTAGTGTTCCAAAATTAAAGGCCCGACAAGGGACCTCCTCAACTCTGAAGGAAAATAGCTTGGTTGTCAGGGGGCCAAGATTTTTCAACCAGCTTCCAAAGGACCTCAGAAACGTAACGGGGGTCAAAGTTGAAGTCTTCAAGAGAAGACTGGATGCCTGGCTCAGGACGGTACCAGATGAGCCGGAGCTTGGTTGTCAGGGGGCCAAGATTTTTCAACCAGCTTCCAAAGGACCTCAGAAACGTAACGGGGGTCAAAGTTGAAGTCTTCAAGAGAAGACTGGATGCCTGGCTCAGGACGGTACCAGATGAGCCGGGCGTGCCTGGCTATGTACGGTGCAGAGCGAGCGCAAGAAAGCAACTCGCTCCTCCACCAAGCCAGACCTAGAGGCGGTGCCACCAGCTTGACCTCCGTGTGAAGAGAGACCAACGCACGAAACAACATAAGGTTCATAAGGTATGGTATCATCATTAACTGAAGTTTTATGAATGTTAGGTACACTGATATTAGATCACTGACGTTTACGAGCAACACTAATAATAATGATAATAATAATAATCATAATAATAAAGGGATTAAAAACTTGTGCATTTTCCCATTAAAAGGAAACTCGTGATACATAATTAAAATTTTAATTTTAATAAAATGAATCCTAATTTAATACTTTCGAAAAGTGTTTTTTAAAAGGTTGTAATTACGTTGAATTTTAATTTGAAAATGCACCATTTTCAAACCAATTCATGTAAAGTAGTTAATTAGGACGAACCTCATTTGAATTGCACGCATACGACTCAATTCTCCTTCTTAGGCGGGGCAATGTAGCAATAGTAATTTAAGTCATGAATAATAAACTATTAATTAATTAATTAATAATGATACCTAAAATAATAATAATAATAATGGTAAAATCGGATCACCTGAAGATCAGGGCCCCCAGCCTTCTTTAGTTAGCCTTATAAGGCTAACTAACGAAAATATCACGACCTACCCTAACTAATCGTTAGGTTAACTGTACACCCTTGACGATTGGTTAGGTTAGGTCGTGATATTTTCGTTAGTTAGCCTTATAAAGCTAACTAAAGAAGGTTGGGGGCCCTGATCTTCAGGTGATCCGTAAAATCTTCCATACATTTATTTGTACATTTATGCCTATTTACTTAGAGTTTCTACCTTTGGTTAGCTTCCGCCCGAATTGTTCATTCTGACGAAGGTCAAGCTTTTCACTCCACCTTAGACCTACAGTTTAACGTGGAATCCGAACCACGCCCCATCAGCGGCCCAGCGTCTTAACCACTAGGCCACCTAGGGTACCCATTTATCTACCAACCACTTTCTTTATTGTGTGGAAGGATGAACAGCTGGGTTCTGCTGCGCGCCGGCTGCCGCCGGGTCTCGAACCCGGGCCGATGGTTTCGTAGTTAGCGACGCTAACCACTACACCACCGAGGCGCTACTTAAAAAAATCTTATGCATTTTGTTATAATCAGAAACATACACAAATTTCTTAGTATAAATTCGTCGAGATTAATATTTTATACCGACATAACCTATCTTGTTTTTACTAACAGTTATACTAAGTTTTACTGCCACTTTAAATTCCTCAAATTACAGATAAACATAATGATACTTTCAATATATTGTAGAAGCTTTTCTCATAAAATCTAAAAAGTAATAAATGAAAGGGGTTTTTAGGTAAGTTAATATTCGTTGATCCAGATTACTCTACATGTCGAGTTCTCCATGTGAGAGGATCTCCTTCTGAAATTTCAAATGGAATTTATGGGTTTCCTTTTAATAGTTGTTATCACTTTATATGTATGAATGGTTTCCTGGAATGTTGAATATTTTGCATTTCAATCCAGGAGCTTCCTGAGACAGAATATTTGATGAATGCGAGAGCAGATATTTGGTTCTTGTATATCAATGAGTAAGTTACTTCCAGTCACTGGATTTAATAAACTTTAAAAAAATTAAATGTATAAATTGTTAGTTATTCGTTTTGTTTAAGCATCGGAGAAAATTCTGGTTGTTCTTGTGCATATACTTAAAGGAGAGATAATGTATTAGCTCGTATTTCTTCAAGCTCCAATGTTACGCAAGATATGATAAAGGTGTGCGAGGATATTATGTAAATTCAGTTGTAATATGTTTTGGGATAGGGTTCGTTAATTTTAAGTTATTGACCTCCACTTAAATATGAAATTAGGGGTCTACAAATATAAGTAAATCGATGAGTGTGTGGATATTTTATTAAAAAAAGTGGTACCCATTGCTGCTCAGGTTCCTGTACGACTAGACATAATTTTTCACTTTAACCAAATTATGCCAGTAATAACGTATTTTCTTCTAATAATGATCATACAAACGGGGGGTCTCTTCTCTTAACTTTGGTGCTAGGTTAGACTGTGAATTGAAATAAACGAATTTAAAAAAGGGTAGTGTAGGTTTGGAACCCCGACTCTGAGCAAACTCACTCTCGGACCGCTAATGACAATATAGGCGTGGTGTGAAGTATTCAGTAATCCAAACGGAGTCTGGAAAGAGCAATGGCCTCTCCTCTCGCCAGTTGTATCAAATTTATATGTGGATACTTTGCTTTAACACATGGAAGGCCGGGGTTGGTTGGTACGTTTTTATGAAGTCATTCTAAAAACAAACAATGGATGGTGAAGCCGTGAATTTCCGCATATAAATACTTAAGTGTTTGCCATATATTCCTGTATGTTTCAGCGTCCTGAAATTTTCTTTGCAAAAGACAAATCAGTTGAAAAAGTTAGACGAACGAATTGTACTAACTTACTCCTCATTTGGGTAGGCTGGTACACAGCAGGGGTAAGTTGGTACATGCCAAGAATTATACTTATTCCATTAAAAAATAAATTACATTTGTTGTGCATAAAGAATATAATAATAGAATTTCAATATATGATCATTTTTTCCATCTTTTATTCCAAGTAAATGTAAAAAAAATATCCTTCAGATTAATAACTTCAACAAATCTAAAATAAAGTAAGAAAATGGGAATATTCGGATCATGTCAAGAATAGCGAACCCAATTTTACCATGTCAAGAATAGCGAACCCAAAAATTCCCTTGTCAAGAATAGCGAACCCAAAAGTTTCCCTTATGTTACAACTAGCCTAAGACCCGCCCTTCGTGCAGGTCGCGGGTAGCAAAAATTAACCAAACTATCACGACTTAACCTAACCAATCGTCAATGGCGTACAATTAACCTAAAAAAATAAATAAAAAACAATAAATTTTTTTTATTTATTTATTTTTATATATTAAGAGAAGAGGATTCTTTATACTGTACGGCATTGACGATTGGTTAGGTTAAGTCGTGCTAGTTTGGTTAAATAAAAAAAGACTAATATAAAAGCATTTAATACGTCCTTAACTAATTACTTAAAATTGGGAAACATAAACCTACCGTCTGAAGTTATGAAAACGTCCTTGAGGACTTCCCATGTCAAGAATAGCGAACCCAATTTTACCATGTCAAGAATAGCGAACCCAAAAATTCCCTTGTCAAGAATAGCGAACCCTGCAGGTGTTGGGTTCGCTATTCTTGACATGATCCGAATATTCGACTCGAAGGCCAAATAGTTTACATATTTTGGATTATCAGATGTCATCATCACTGTTACAGTTTTGACAGACGTATGATCCGTTCCCAGGCCGGTTGCTACACTATCAATTTGCCTCCAAAGCCATGTACCAACCAACCCCAAACGGTTCCATTAGGTTTGGAGATTTACATCATCATAAGTATTTATCCTGTAAATATCACAGCTATTTTATGATTCAACAGATATTTCTTAACGCACTATGCCATTATATTACCAAAATTCACTCTTCAAAGATATATAACAAAATCATAGGAGGGGAAAAAAGTACAATTTATATGTTAAAATCAATAATTCACTTACCGGCTAAAGATGTGCTCCGCCCACTATTAAGTTTTGTGTAAAACTAGAGAGCATACAGACTTACATTTATAAGTTCATTACATTAAGGTGGCATCCAACGGACTTAAGGAAACTACTGTAAACGCACCAAACAACCCCGTTCTCCCAACTCTCAATCTCAAACCAGAGAAAATTGATCTGATGTCGATATGTCCACGAGACCATAATCCCTGTAAAACTGATAAAAACTGCTATTATTCAAATATAGGTTCCGCTTGAAAGGTAAAATAAATTCCAACAAGTTCGTAAAATATTTTTATCAACATTTCTGAATGAAATAATAATAATAATAATAATAATAATAATAATAATGTGCGTAACTTATTCTTCCGAATTCACCATTAGTATTATCGATAGAATATATTTTATGCAAATGACTATATTTTTAATTATTTCACAATAAAGAATGCCACTGTTTGAGATTGATAGAAATTCTAGTCTGTCGACCTCAGTGTAGTTGATATTTTACTCTGTAGAAGAATAGTTTAGAAACCTAAACCATTTAGTTCCTATTATTAAAATTAAAGTCGAATTGGAGCAGAATGGAAAATTACCTATTTTGCATGTGGTAACTACTGGGAGGCAGCAGTGACATTTTTAATGATATATCGAACCACCCATCTAACTCAAAAATTTACCTGATTTTTTCAACAGTGATTATGATAGTACTAAGCTTGTACTATTATTAAGGGCAGTTGTAATATGAAGTTCGGCCATTTTACAAGAAAATGGTTATATATATATCAACAGCCTTTATGAACTTGGTTATCCAATTTATTAAAAAAATTTTGTTATCCTGATTTCTTTTAAAACAGTCCCTTAAAACTGCAAGAAAAGATATTTAACAAATCAACTTTCAACTGATACTGCAACGATTTTAAAGAATTCCTAATTTACACTAGATAAAAATGGGCAAGAAACCGGAAATTTTCTCAGCGAAGCGAGGCTATGTGGAAGTATTTAAAAAAGAAGTCTGCAATCAAAGTCAGGTAGTCTCACGTTTTTGAATAACTCAGTCAGCATTATGCAAAATCAAAGTGAAGTTTTTGAGGATGGAGTACAATTTAAAAACAAGATCCGGAAAATGAATAACGACTCAGTGCAATGATAATGGAATCAAAAGAAAGGCAAATGCCAACCTCTTCATCACCTGTTCTCAGATAAGGAAGGCGCTTCCTGTTCTAACCAATAGGAGAATCATTCAATGAAAGCTTCAGAATGATGATAACACAGGTCAACAAAAAAACATTTTTTTTTCTTTGCCAAGGAAATTCGTACGAATTTAGGGTATTTTGGGGTTGCTGAATTCCAAAATGAAAGTAGTTTTTCCGATTTGGCTCTAGTTCTTGAGATAATGAATACCCATCAATTAATAGAAACGTAACCATAACGCCTGCATATGGGAAACTACCGGAACATTCTAGGTGGTGAGACCGAATAAAATGCCATTATGTATTTCATGTGTTTACTTTTGTATGATTTGAGACAATTTCAATGCGATTTGTAAGTAGGCTCCGCCTGAACATTACATTTTTTGCATTTTTACGTGTTTCAATGGGGTACCAATTATCTCATAAATTAGAGCCAATCTAGCAAAACCGATGTCATATTCGGAATCAGCACCACAAAGTTACCCCAAAATCACTAATATGATTGGCAATAAAATGAGTGTTGACCAGTGTAATCTAATTGCAAGAAGATCAGAGAAAAAGACTCCAAAAATAGCTTGGGGATGTTTTGGCGGTCAGAGTACAGGTGAACTGTGCATGAGTTTGCCAGGAGACACAAGGATGAATTACCGTGACTGTTTAAACACCCTCGAATAACATGTTCTGAGACCATTGCAGGATGGTGGATATTCCCGATTCCATGGGAATACTACACCTTGTCACGTAGCAAAAATTGTGAAAGAATGGTTGAGGAAAAATCGTATTTCAACTTTAGAAGGGAAAGGCCTGGTATCGCTCTGTGCCTAAATCCGATTGAAAGTGAAAGTCTCTAAAAAGAAGCCAGGATTCCACGATCTTTGCACTGCTACAAAAAGTTTCGCAGTCCCCAAATGGCTTTGGAGTTGTACTCATGCCCAGCAAGATGAAAATAGTCACTTGATGCTAAAGTATGGCTCACTAAGCATTAAAACCACAGTAAAAAATGTAATTCCTTAAACTTGCTTATTGAAAACTTTGGCCAGAACTGTACACTTGTAAGGAAAAGGAAAATTTACTTTAAGTACTTTCGCATATTTCTATACGTTATCACGCAGGGAGTGAACAAAGAAGACACTTTATATATACAGTGTACCTGAAATCAAAGTAATAAATTGTTAAGGAGGATTATCGAATCTAAGGACTAATAACTTTTAGAGAAAATTTACCTTCTATGTACGTTTCACAGTTATATAACTTAACTTTTTATCTTAAAAAAATAGTAAAAAAGTAGCGTAAAGTCGTGTTTGTTTTCAAACCTCATCTCCCACTCAAATGAGGTTATTTTTTACACAAACTGAATAACAAATATATTAATGTGATCATTACCTCATTCGTTAGTCCCAGACTATAGCGGTTGTATAGTGTTTTTACATATACATTCTAAAACCTATCCGCTGTGTGGACTTTCGAAATGAGTGTGATAAAAGGACGAAACATACTCTAAAAACAGAATGTATTTAAAGAGTACACTTGGTAGGCCGGAGTTACACTGACAGTAAAGTGAAAGGGTTTCTTTAATTACTTGAAGCGAACTTTTTAAAATTTTCATTTAAAGGACACCGCTTGTCAAAAAGAGAACTGCTTCATCTACTCTCGATCCACACTCAACCTACTATCATTGTCCTTTGAAATACTTTATATTTTGCAGAGTATGTTTAGTCCTTATTTTACTCTCGGTTCTAAAGGACACAGAACGGACAGCTTTTAGAGTAGGGTTAGTTACAGGTTTTCAATTTTTTTAAACTATAGTCAGTAGTGGTTATGGAAGCATGATAATAATCTGGCTCATTTAGGGTTTAGACATTTGTTTTTATGGCTCCTTTTAGTTATTATAAGCGTAATCAATTTACATAAAAAGTGAAATAATTTGTGAATGTTATAAATAAATGAAGTCAGTTTATGTATGTTGCGAATATCTGAAAAGTAAACACTGAGACAGAAGTCAATATATAAAGATTAGGTTCACCAAGAACTATTGGAATTTATCAAAGAATTTGGGTCTGCTGCGAAAGACATAATACATATTCGGAGGGTGCAGCAGACCTAAAACCGATGGAGGAGTTACGATCCAGGTGGTTTTGAGCTGCAAATGATTTTGTAATCCTTTAGTCTTGCATATCTAAACGAACGTTGCCAAGAGTGACAATTCAATTGCTGAATTAATGAATAGAATTATCTGGTGTAATCTCTGGCCTGACTTGGTATCAGATTAGTTTCGCAAGCACCAAAATTGTATTCCATTTAACGCAGTCATCCTAAATTCTTGCATGACGACAGTTGACGTGTGCCAGTTGCAGTTTCTCCTTTGCAACTTTTAATTAGTTATTAATCTCTTCCTTGCTGCTGCTCGACGAAATATCGAAGGCGTACTGTAATATAATTTGTGTGATATCAGTTATTCGCCCACCCACGAGAATGACTGTTAATCGGCTGATTGACCAGTTAATCAGAAATTAATCGGACCATTTAATCAATCAATCCTGACAGCTCATATATATATATAATTATATATATATAAAATCACTAACAAAGGCCAGAAACTGGCACAGCGCTAAGCCACATGAACGTGGTCAATTTATTATGGCCTGAGCTTTGTGCCAATTTCTGATATTCGTGAGACTAATAACAATCATTATTACTATATATAATGCAGGTGAACCCACTAATCTGCAACTCATTCCGGACTCCCAACCCCGAATCTTGGTAAGAATTAATTTACATTAAGCAAAATCTGAAACAGTTGATGCGTGACATTTAAAAAAACAGTATTATAATTAAATGCAAAAAACTTCACTTTTTTCTACGTGAAGGTCAAAATATGATAATAAAAACCCACTCCAATAGACAGAGTTTATTTCCACAACAGTTTCGATGCCCACTGGCATCCTCTTCGGATGGAAGAGGATGCCAGTGGGCATCGAAACTGTTGTGGAAATAAACTCTGTCTATTAGAATGGGTTTTTATTATCAATAATATATATATATATATATATATATATATATATATATATATATATATATATATATATATATATATATAACACACACACACACACACACACACACACACACACATATATATTATATATATATATATATGTGTGTGTAGAAGTCGGGGTCAGTATAAGGCAGCCATAAGGCGATGTAAACAGGAAAAGAGTCTATTCGAGCATCAAAAGCCTGTGAAGCTCGCATAAATAACGATAATAACAAATTTTGGAAATTTGTTAAGAATCAAACGGGTGTCAAAAATGTCCTCCCTCCGACAATCGATGGGGTGTCGGGGGAGGGTGAAATTGCAAAGCTGTGGAAAAACCACTATTCTAACATTCTTAACAGTGTGAGCAGGGATAATCTTAAGATAGATTGCAGCGAAACGATTGTGGGAGGGACAAGGGAAAATACTTTGATATTTTCTGAAGTAAAGAGGTTAATTAAAGAGTTAAAAACTGGTTCTACGTCAGGGGTAGATGACTTGTCGAATGGACACTTAAAATATGCAAATGACGTAGTATGTCTGCATATATCATTGCTCCTATCAGCCATGCTGGCTCATAGCTATATCCCTGCAGAATTCATGAGGGTATATATCTTGCCCCTGGTCAAAAATAAGTACGGAGACATTCTATCCAGCAATAATTACAGGCCTATTGCTGTCGCTTCCTGCTTCTCGAAACTACTAGAAAAACTCTTGTTTCGCCGATTAAATGATTTCTTATGGACATCTCCTAATCAGTTTGGCTTTAAAAGGTCCCACTCAACTGACCTGTGTATCTAAGTACTTAAAGAAACAATATCTAAATACATTGACAGTAATTCAACTATTTGTAGCTGTTTCCTAGATATAAGTAAGGCATATGATAGGGTGAACCACAATATTTTATTCGCAAAACTAGAAGACAGGAAGGTTCCCATGTACATATTAAATTTTTTGAAATTTTGGTATTCCACCAGTTCTTTCACTGTTAGGTGGGGCAATGTACTATCCGAGTGTTTTGGCTCCTCTTGCCGGGTGAGACAAGGCTCCTTGCTCTCCCCTATGCTGTTTAATGTGTATATCGACGGATTAATGGCTTCACTTAATGAGGCAACAGTGGGATGTTGTATAGATAACACAAGGATAAATAACTTAGTTTAAGCCGATGATATGGTGTTAATAAGTTCCTCTGTTAAAGGTCTGGATAGGCTACTAAAACTGCGAAGTGTATTCGCAGAAACATGATATCCTTTTTAATGTCACAAAAACTAAGGTTATGCAATTTCATCCTAAAAGCTGTAATCAGCCAGCTGATATAAGGTTTAAAATGAATGATGAAGTAATTGAGGAAGTATAAGAGTTTAAGTATTTGGGTCAAACTATTACCAGCTCCTTGAGTGATGACTCGGATATAAGAAAACAATCTCGAAGCCTGTGTGCTAAAGCGAATATGACCATAAGGAATTTTCGATTCTGTACAAGTGAAGCTAAAGACAGTCTCTTTCGTACTTTATACAGTAATATATACGGACAGCAACTGTGGGTGAATTATAAAAAAGGTTCTGGCAGAACTCTAAATTTGCTGTACAACAGGTCTTTTAGACTCTTACATAAATTACCCCCCGAGATGCTCAGCTTCGCAAATGTTTGCTACCCGCAATGTCCCGCGCTTCCCGGAGGTAACAAGACGTGCTAAACACAGTCTAATGCAAAGAATTAAAAAATCAACCAACCCGATCATCCAAGCTATCCATGAGTCCTGCCATTTATCCTCTAAGCTATGGACTTCTTGGTACGAAAACGTCTGTCTGTAGCTCCACTTAACTTCGACATTACAGTATTATTCCTAATCAATTGTATATATTTCTATCCTTAGTATATGAACTGTCATTGTATTAATAATATTTGTCATATGGACTATAGTCTGCCAATAAAATTTTCATTTTCATTTTATTTTCATATTAGGGTGGTCCAAGATAGTATGGTAAAACTTCAAACTTTAAAATGTCAATCTCCTCAAGGCTGCTCTTTACACTATGCAATAGTAACACTCACAAAATTTTAAGCAAATTGGAGCAGATTTAGAGGTCGATACAAATTGAACATTTTTCATACTAGAATTATATTGGTTTGGGTAATTCCCTGTGTATGTCAGGATACACAATATCCAAAGGTATGCACGTACAAAACCCACATATTAATTCGTCTTGGGTTGAGTGAGCTTGAATCAAGTAATGACTTGATTCATCCTGACTTTGCAGATCTTGACAAGCAAAGGCTGGAAATGTTGGGCCTCTTAATGTAGTGTGGGTGAAACATTGATTTCGTGATAAAGCAGAAATAAACTTCATGTATTTTTGGTAAGTAAAAATCTCATTAAATATATATAATATATATATATATATAAGTGTTGACTATTCATATTATGAATTAGTTTAGAATATTTAGGAGCTACAAAGCTGCTACGTACATATATACTGAAATGTATATAAACTATAAATTAGTCTATATATTAAATATTCTTTACATATAATTACATATGTATAAAATATATGTAGCATATCCATATATAATATAGTCTTATTATGTACATTATACAATAAATATACATATGAATGGATGGAGCCGCGTTTAAAATATGCGATTTTAGATGAGGTTCTTTTCTTCTCATTTACATACCTCATTGGTCTGAAAGATTTTTGTCTCTTTGTGGCACTTGTTTATAGTAAATATTGGCATGAAGCACTCTTGGCAGTGAGGGCCTCTAGAAACGACCTAGCTTTTCTAACAGTTACGGAGACTTATTCAAACAGGGTTTTGGCTGAAATTGTACTCAAGGCATTTAAGAGACATCTCTGGTACTTCTCGGAAGAGCTGATTGGACTGTCACTTTTTGACGATGGGTTGGACAGCAAAGTAAAAGAAAATATGATTAAAAATTATCTCATCCTGCAAAAGCGAAAGGTCTGAAGCGCCTCGATTCAAAGCTGTACAAAACAGCAAACCCATTGGAAACTTACGTCAGCGAGAAGACGGCTCAACTCTTCGATGTACTGGATAAAAACGGAAAGAAGATTGCTCAAGAGTTTCTTTCGAAACCACCAAGTGATTGGCCAAGTAACGAGAACTACACGTTTTTAAAAGAAAGAGCATTGAAGATGAAGGTTGTCAATGACTCTGGAAAGAGAGCGATTGCTCTTATTCAACGGTACAATACAACGCTTACCAAAGATGAGCAGCAAAAACAATTCCTTCTCCGCATTGTTGAGACCCATCGACGAACATTTTCTACCCATCTAAAGCGTCTTTACAGAATTAAAAGCCATTTGCATGCTCTTTTGTCAAATTTCGTTATTTTTTTCATTTAAGAGAAAATTACCATATATTAGGGCGTATAAATCGGTATTTTAAGCTTAAAATTATGCCCCTGAAGTAGGGAGTCGACTTATAGGCCCAATCTAAAAAATTAACCTCCCACTTTCCATTTTAGCTTGTATTTAAAGACAGGTCTACCTGTCAGAGGTCCTCAGTCCTGCATTAGCTCGCTTTTGGCCAACATCTGAATTGGATCCATATGACGAAGCACTCGCAAATGTATCTCAGGATGTATATAATGAACTTATGATGTCAGATGATGATTATGATGATGATTGTGAAGGATTTGATAACTAATTTTTACAAGGTTTTTACAAAGTTTTACTTTTTTATGTTGACAAGTTGGTGGTCGACTTAAATACCCAGAATAAGCTAAAATCTAAATCTGAAATTGAAAGTTAGGGGATCGACTAATCTGAACCATAGACGTATACGCTCCAATATACGGTATTCATTTTGTAGCGACCTCTAAATATAGTCGGAATGAGCTCATTTTTTGTAGCACTTATCTGTTTAGGATTTCAAACAAGGGCAGCCTTGAGGAAGTACAACATTAAAACTTTTATTTCTTGGACCACCTTAATGTATATATATATATATATATATATAGAGAGAGAGAGAGAGAGAGAGAGAGATATAAGTATATAGTCTATAAATCCTAGTAACTTAAATCAAGCACAAAATTGTTTAATTTTCAATTCTATTTAAACTCATTAACATAACGTAGTGAATAATTCTTTGAAATTGTTTGTTATTTCAGGCTTTCATTATACACGAGGCTCGTGAATGAATGCATGTTTGCCTCCTTGCTTGCTTCATTTACAGAAGAGAAACTCGACTCCCTAAACGCTTTTAAATTTTAAGTAATAGCGCGCCTTTCTACTTATTTATGGAGGCCATTCCGGGCCATTTTTCATTTCAAGCAAATTGCGAATTTAGCATAAACAAAATTTTACCCCTAAACGAGGAATAAATTTGGGGATTTGCTTCCTTATCTGGTCTGATTTTGTGGTTGAATTATGTATTATATGATTGTTTCATAATATGAAAGTTGGGTGTGATTGCTTGGACTTTTTGATGTTATATTTCATTTTATTGGGTTTTGTATTCCTAATTCTTTATTTTTAATTAGATATGTGCCGCATATATATATATATATATATATATATATATATATATATATATATATATTATATATATATATATATATATATATATATATATAGAGCTGTGTCGGAACAAAATAAACACACTTATATCAAAAGTACATTTTATTTCAACGTCTTACTTTCATCTTGGTGTACGGCGGTCCTCAACCTTTTAATATGTGGGACTCATTTTCACAATCATTTCAATGTTCGCCACGACACCACCCGAAAATCTAACATAATTTTAGGTAATTCAAAGGAAAAGTATTTACAGCGTGATTAAAATTTAACATTTATACAGTGGCTCCTAAAATTACTTGGACAACCCCATATTTTTCTATTTTTTTGATAAATCCCAGAGAAGGTAGCAATTCTTGATAACAATCATTCCTCCGAGACTACGAGTGTCCAGACATATCGCAAAAAGGCAAATACCCATGAACGGCTTCTCTTAATCCTTTGAAAACCTTTTCTAAATCTCATTCCACGCCAAATATGTAGGTGGTCCAAGTAATTTTAGAAGCCACTGTATATTTAACGTTCATAATTAATTTTTAAAAATGGACCAATGAAAACGACTTAAAAAGGTTACGTAAATATTGGAATTAATGAAAGAAACATCAAAAACTTATTGATATTTTTCAGGAAAATATAGTTTTAAGGACTATATGTGCAGCCAAACCCAAGAAAGTGGCTCAGCGATCCATAGGTTGAGAACCGCTGATCTAAGGCAATGACATGTTTTGGCATAAAGCTCTGGAGCTTGTAGATGGTGAAGAGGCATCAAAACCCGGTTAAAGTTTCTTTTAAAACTGCTACAGCTGTAAAGGAGATCTTTGTTTTCGCAGAAAATAATCGAAATGCTTTCAAATGCGTTCCAGAGGATTTTGGCTGTTCAATGAAGAACATGCATCCCATTTTCTCTTTCACTCATTGGTGATTCTGGAGGTGTGACATAGGACACAATTCATTTGCAACATGTGTACTTAAATGCAAAATACACTGCTGGAACAATGACAGCAAACGATTCTCAGTGCTAGGTGTGTATTTCGGAGAATTAAGATGAATACTGGGTCCAGCATCCCAAATCATTGCCCATATCATCACACTAATAACACCGAGTTTGAAATGTGGACTGCAAATAGCTTAGAATTTATATCGAGTGGAAGAACGTTCATTCAATATAAATTTATTAAACAAACTCAAGAGTAACACGGTTGACCTGCAAAATGCCACAGGTAGGTATATTATATTTTGCTACATTAATGTAGGGTTAGGGTGCTGTTCGGCAGTGTTGAGACTTCGCTGAGTGCGCAGGAGCCGTGCTAGACACCTTGATTGAATTCCAGATCGAGTAATAAAAATTACTGATGACGGAAAATCAATCAATACACATACTCAGCGCCTTCTATATGATTTGGCAGAGGGACGCTGTAACCCGCTTCATGTTTTAGAATGACTTTCAATCGTAGATTGAAATTATTCCAGTGAAGAATCTTTGTATTATCAGCACTCTCACAATCCGAACATCTGCTCTTTGGGCTAAACTCCCAACAAACTACAGTTCAAATCTCGCTGTTTCAATTACTTTCTTCCGACAGTGGTGTCATTTGATATCTACAGCCCTCCGTCTCCAACTCGTATCACTCATGGAGGAGGAAAACCAATGGCATGAAGAATTATTAATATAAGTCAGATATTTTATGCAAAACCTTCACAAAGAAATTTAAAATAGGAAAAATAGTTTAATTTTATAACGTAAAAACGTCATCAAATAATTTTTTATAAAGTTTGGATTTAAATTCCTGTTTAAGTATTAAATTAATTAAAAAATTTGATTGAAATTTTAATTTAAACGTTTAACCAAATTAAAATTTAAAATTTAATTTTGTTTCATCTAATTAAATCCTATTAAAAATCATGTTCAGTAAAATTTCAAATCTGTCAAAGATTTCAAGGTTATATATGCTTCTCTAATATGTATATATGTTACAGAGAATCTGTGTAACTAGGGATTTCATGAAATCCCTAAAATGTTCAAGGATTTCATGTAAGGTTAAGTCGTGATATTTTCGTTAAACCTACCGGAAAATTATTGAATGTCCGGTTAGGTGACCTGTACAGTGTACACCCTCGACGATTGGTTAGGTGAAGTCGTGATATTTTCGTTAAAACTAATGAAAATATCACGATTTAACCTTAGATGAAATTCCTGAACATTTTAAGGATTTTATGAAATCCCTAGTTACACAGATTCCCTGTAACATATATATATATATATATATATATATATATATATATATATATATATATATATATATATAATCCCATATACATGTATATATTCTTCTTGAATGTGTAGGTTGGCTACTCGACGCATTTTCGCCTTTGTATACTTTGCAATCTCTTGCCCTACACAGGGGGAGATAGATTGTCGGGATACGAATCGATCATCTGCTTTGCCCATTGATGTTTAAGGGTTGTCAGACTGAACACTTCAAAGAGTGCGATACACACAAGTTCTCCGTTCTGTGGCTACTAGAATGTATGCACTTGATCTCGTCTCCTGTCGGCGTTTCCCAGATTTCTTATTGTAGCTTAGGAGAGAGAGAGAGAGAGAAATGAAAGAAAAGCAATGAAAGTACAATGAAATGTCTTGTATACTGAATGAAACTTGAAAAAGAAGATTTTAGGCTTTAAAATAAAGCATAACAAATTGTTATAAAATATTCAAGAAGTTAGGAAGTCTTGAATTTAGACATGCTTAACTCTTGGGACATCAAAAAAAAAAAAAAAATAATATATATATATATATATATATATATATATACATACTGTATATACACACTGTATATAGTCAAAAGGTTTGAAATAAAAATAGTATTTCAGCTGTAGAAAAAGTACATCCCATTAAAGTGATTTATGATTGATAATGTTATGCAAATGGCGTCAGCGATTCTTTATTATAATTAATAGTGAAACGTAGGATCGAAGGAATAAAGGAAAATCCAAAGAAAAATAGACGAAACGAAGAAGGAACGAGAAATGCAGTAAACGTCCTTCGAACATGTTTCTCAGACTCTCTTTCGATCATTTTCTCGAAACTCAAATACACGGACCTCACTCGAATATGAATCCCAGGAAATAATAATAATAATAATAATAATAATAATAAATGTTTCTCTGTGAATATTTTTAAAAATCATAAATAATGATGGTTATTAAAACTGGGATCCACTGGGCCGTATGGTAGGTGTGTCGCACTGATTATCCCAATTAAAAGTTTCTAAATGCATAAAAAATTTACTAATTGCTAATTTTGTCTATTTACTATCGCGCATCTTAATAAAATATCGAAAGAAAAGGGAGGTCTTACCAACTAATTTTTTTTTTTGTCTGTAGGCGAACTTTTTTCCGATGCGTTTACGCAAAGGATAATTAAACCCCATTTCCTTGATATGACACTTCAACCCCAAAATTTTTAGTGGGGATTAAATTAAGTAACGTAGGTTAGGTGAAGTTTTTAGAGTGTTGATTCAATTCTCGATCAAAGAAATATCTAAATAGGTTCCGTTTTCGAATTGGGGATATCCCGCTGTTTTCATTCCCAAATTGGGATAATATCTGGTTGCGAAATTTTTAATTGAAACAATGAAGCTCCAGAAATTGAGAAAGCCACTACAAATATACAGTATGATGCAAACCCACACGGAAAAAGAAAAATGATTCCAAGGCCTTTCGTGTATTCAGAAGTACACCTCGTCAGGGAATGAAGGGAGAAGGCGAGATGCCCAAAATATATACAGCGGGACGGAAACAAAAAGATTAGCAAATAATTAACAAGAATTAATGAGAGGCAGAAAGAATTTTAACAGGATATGGTCAATTTTATACATTCCCGCACTGTTATTGAAATTATTTTTAAAATGGATAAATGCTCTAGAATATTCTTTTCAATTATATTTCTGTTTGTCATCTCGCCTTCTCCCATCATTCCCTGACGAGGTGTACTTCTGAATACGCGAAAGGCCTTGGAATCATTTTTCTTTTTTCTTTTTCCTTGTGGGTTTGCATCATTCATTCATTTCACGTGTTTAATTGTCAAATTTATCCCATATACAATATATATATATATATATATATATATATATATATATATATACGTACAGGGTGGGCGGAAAGTAGCTCCCTATTTTGGATTGGTAAAAAAATACGTATATTATCCATTTATTTCAGAAGAAATAATATGAAAAGGTAGGCATACATGGTAGGTTTTCTCTAAAATTCAATGTGGGCTCCAACTCTTTCCACCAGCTTCTGGAGCCGCCCAGGAATGGCGTCCACTGACTTTAGCAGGAACTCCGGCGGGATGGAGGACATGACTTCCCGAATTCGGTCCTCCAGTTCTTCCAATGTCCTCGGTTTGGTGCGGTAGACTTCTTCCTTTACCCACCCCCAAAGAAAGAAGTCGCACGGTGTCAAGTCGGGGCTCCTGGCTGGCCATTGATGTGGACCACGACGACCCATCCAACGCCCAGGGAAGTGGGCATCCAGCCACTCACGGACAACAAGAGCGAAGTGCGGAGGGGCGCCATCTTGCATAAATATCAGATCGTCGATGTTCTCCCATGTGCTGACAACCGGCCAGACCTCGTTTCGCAACATAGCAAGGTACCGCTCAGCATTCATGGTGTTGCGCAGAAGGAACGGGCCCACAACCTGATCTGAGGTCATACCACACCACACCGTTACACTGAACCGATTCTGCCGTTTTTCAGCGGTAACCATGGGATCCTCTCCTGCCCAGTAGTGGCAATTGTGGCGGTTGACAAAGCCTCCGACGTGGAACACCGCCTCGTCGCTCCAGAGGATGTTGCGGAAGAGATGGGGCCAGTCTTCATGCCAAGCCAGCATGATTTCCCCGAACTCCATGCGAATGTCGCAGTCCTCGTCCGAGAGAGATTGGCAGTAATGCGGCTTCCACGCACGCCAGTTCAGCTCCTTCTTCAGCACAGTTCGCACTGAGTAGCGGGAGAGTCCACTTTCCCGAGCTGCCTGGCGAGTTGACTTTCGTGGACTCCGTGCGAACATTTCCTGAACTGCCTGCACCGTCTCCTGGGCCCTGGATGTCGAAGGGCGACCACATCTTCGAACATCTGCCCACAGACCCCGTGGTCATGAGCTTCGAGTGGCAGTTCTTGATTGTTTTCGGGTCCACTTGGGCACGTGGTCCGTGAATGGCCCGCCACCATCTTTGAACTCGAACGACAGATTGCCAAACTTCGTACCGTGCCGCCAACTGGGCACGCTCCTGCAGTGTTAAACGCTCAGCCATGTTACCCTTCAATCTGAAATGAAAAAAAAAATGAACGTTACAATTGTACCACTTTAGAGAACACAAAGAGAACACTTTAGAGAAAAAAAGATTACCGTTACAATTGTACCACTTTAGAGAACACACCATAACAATATAACAATACAATCACAATTTATACATAATTTATATGTAATTTAAATTAGGGAGCTACTTTCCGCCCACCCTGTATATATATATATATATATAAGCAGAGTTGCAATATATATTTTCATTATATTTATTTTGTATTTTGCGTTTTCTCTAAAATATATTTTTGTTTTCAAGTAAAATTTAAACTTCTCTTTTATTTTCTAAGAAACGAAAATTTCTTAAATAATGAATGTTACTCTTGTGTTCTTTTCTTATTACACAATATATATATATATATATATATATATATATATATATATATATATATATGGGATGAATTTCACACTTAAACACGTGAAATGAATGAATGTTATATATATATATATATATATTATATAATATAATATATATATTATATATATATATATAAAGTGTACGTGTGTGTTCTTGTCTTTACTGCGAAATCGTGACAATCTCTGAAAATATAGAGAACCCATCGCGATACGAACGTGCGTATCACGATATTAGCGGTGTCGCGGTAGTTTATCTTTATAAATACTATATTGGATCTTTTCGGTTTGATGGTCAGGCGGAAAAAAAAACCCAGCTGTTTTATTTAATGTTTATTACCGTCAAACATAATAAAAATAAGACATTATAATGAGAATTTGGAACTCGGGACCGTCAAACTCGAGACTCTACTAACTGGTTAGATTCATTGAATGCCCGGTTACGTCAACTGTACGCCCTTGACGACTCGTAAGGTTAAGTCGTGATATTTTCATTAATTTACTCTCAAAACTAACGAAAATCACTACTTAAGCTAACCAATCATCAAGGGCGTACAGTTGACCTAACCGGCATTCAGTTAACCTAATCAGCTGGTAAAGTCTAGAGTTTGAAGGTCCCGTAGCCATGACTTACAGGGGCCTCCAAAACCGGCGCGATGGTTGTCTAGCCTACAGGCTGTGGGACCGTCGCGACGGTTCTGGCCTACTTCAAAATTATATATATATATATGTGTAAAGCTGATATCGGATAAGGTTTGTTTGTTTGTGTATGTACTCATTCCGGGAAATATTAAAAACAAAGAAATTGCCCTTGTTAATTCTTTAAGCGTGGTATTTTTACCACGGGCTTCTGCTAGTAATGTCTTATTTTTGATGTTATTTTTTCCACTTTCAACTCTATTTTCTTGATACTATTTTTCATTCCTCTAAATTAAAATGTATTATTCTGAAGTGTAATAAACATTAACTAAGGAAAAAGCTTATTTTTTTCCCGTATCTTTTATCATGAAAAGGGGATATAATTTAAGTTTGGCTAGGTTAGGTTAGATTAGATTAAGATAGGTTAGGTTGCGCAAGGTTAATAAGTTTGGCTGGTTGAATTTATTAGGTATTTTAAACTGTTAAATGCCGCGATACAGATATAAATGTCAGATATAATTGTATATATTTCTTTCCTTAGATTGTGAACTGTCATTGTATTAATAATATTTGTCAGATGGACTATCGTCTGCCAAAAACCTTTTCATTTTCATTTTCATAAATATGTGAAAATGTGTGAAAGTACCGCGGTTTTGTAGGGTATCCAAACATGCGTGTGTGTGTGTGTGTGTGTGTGGTGTAGTAATCTAGTTCAATAACAGAAATAAACCGCATTTCTCTCCACAAAAATTATATTAACTTAAAACCCATATAAACCGTAAGCAAATCGTTCTTACGAAATTTCTCTATGACATAACACTGACACTAAGTGCCCAGTGCCAATGCTCATTGGAAATTCAGAGAAAATAATGCCACGATAAAATTTTAAAATAATTTCAGAGTATCTAATTATTGCTAAAGGAAAGAAAAACTTCTATTAATGATAAACGAACTTTGATATTTTTTTATTGCAAAAAATAGCTTTTACGAACTTTTTCTCAAGCAAAAAATAGAAGTACAAAAAAAAAAAAGATTTCCTTTTCAGTTTTTCAAGATAAAATATGCTTTTCCATATTAAAATTTTCGCTGTACCGAATATAGTCGGGGAAAAAGTTTGGAACAAGAAAAAATTGTAAAAATATATTAGTGAATACTGCTATATATATATAAATAAATAAATAATATAATATATATATATATAATAATATATATAATATATATTATATATATATTATATATATAATTAAATATGGTACTAACTGTAATGTACAGACCCCCAAAAACGCCACACTCAAAATTTTCAGATTCCATTACAGAGGTAAGAAACTGGGTAAAAGATCTAAACTCTCCAACCCCAAATAATTTTCTCTGTGGTGATTTTAATTTCCCATTCATGAAATATAGAAGGATAGGAAAAAATGTATGTATACACCAGGACAAAGGGGGCACACGGCAAGACCAGGAGCAGGTAAAAATGCTACTAGCTCTAGCTGATGAATTTATGTTAAAGCAAGAAATAACAGAAAACACAAGGAAAAACAACTGCCTACATTTGGTATTCCCAACTATAATATCGGACCACTATAATATCGGACCACAATATCAGTGAAATAACAACCAATATAAAAGCAACAGGAAAGGAAAGAACACGAACAACAGAAAGAAGCAAATTCGAAATTTTAAATTTTCACTCCAAAGCTATAAACTGGGAGGATGTTGCATCCAGCATGGCAGTAATAGATTGGAAAATCATTTTCGAGGCGAAGACAACGGAAGAGATGCTAATGACTTAAAGGAAAAGACGCTGGAAATTGTGGAAAAACATGTCCCAAAAATACAGCAAAGAGGAAAGAGAAGCAGGTTCGAGAGACAAAAGAGGTCATTGTCCCGAAAGAGAAAAAAAGTGACTGCAAAATTAAGTAATTGCAAAGATAACAACATCAGAAAAATATTAAATGATAAACTACAGAGTATCGATGACGTCATACAGAAACTAATTGAGAAGCATACAGAAAAAGAAGAAAACGACGCGATAGAAGCGATAAAGGTTAACTCAAAGTACTTCTATAATTTTGCAAAAAGGAAGTCGAAAAACCATGCGACTATCGGACCTCTGAAAAACGAGAACAGTGCTTTATCTGATGATCTAACAGAAGTATCTGAATATTAAGAGCTCATTACGAATCAGCTTTCAGTATCCCAAAAACTGACAAACTGATATGCGATAGAAACGCGTTCTTTGAAGAAGAACTGCAAGGGGAAAGTATAACGGACTTCGACTTTACGACAGATGATATTACACAAGCTATAGGGAAACTAAAAGCACACTCAGCGGCAGGACCAGATAAATGGAATGCCACACTAATCAAAAACTGCAAGAATGCAATCGCTGAGCCCCTATATTGGATATGGAAGCGATCACTAGACACGGGAGAATACAGGGCATCCTGAAGAGCGCGAACGTTGTCCCAATATATAAAGGAGGACATCGATCCGAGGTCAAAAACTACAAGCCAGTGTCGCTTACATCTCATCTCACCAAAATATTTGAAACAATAGTTACACAGAAAATCTATGACTTTTTGGAAACTCAAAAAAATTAAATGATAACCAACATGGGTTTCGGTCAGGCAGAGCATCCCTATCACAACTAATGGAATACTACAACCACATTATTGATGCACTTGAAAGTAATGAAAACTATGATGTAATATGCACAGACTTTGCCAAGCGTTCGACAAGTGTGACCATGGAATCATAATAATACATAAACTGAAATATATGGGAATAACAGGAAAAGTAGGGAAATGGATATATAATTTCCTTAATGAGCGGCGGCAAGTCGTTACAGTACAAGTTACAGTCGTTACAGTATCTTCATCAGAATCAGAGGTTCTCAGCTCACTACCACAAGGAACAGTATTAGTTCCACTACTTTTCATAATCACACTAACTGACATAGATGAGGACGTTACCAGAGCCAGCACAGTAACATCCTTTGCCGATGACACAAAGATCAGTAGAAAAATAAGAAACCCAGAAGATATAGGATGTCTACAAACCGACATGAACAGAATCTACAAGTGGACGGAAGACAAAAATGAGGTTTAACACAAAAATTTCAGCTGTTACGGTATGGAAAAAGAGAAGACCTAAAATCCATGGAATATTATACCCCAAATGGACAGGAAATTCGGAGAAATTCTAAAGCAAAAGATTTAGGCGTTGTAATGACTGATGATGCGAAATTTGAAACACAAAATAAGATAGCAGTAAACAGAGCAAAGAGAATAACGGGTCAGATATTGAGAACCTCTAAACGAAGGGATAAGAATATAATGATTCCTCTACCGAAAACACTGATCATACCCAAATTGGGGAACTGCACGGTCCTAACATGCCCATATAAAAAAGAAGACATTGGACAGCTGGAAGGGATTCAGAGAAGCTTCACAGCCAAGACCAAGGGGTGCAAAGAACGAAATTACTGGGAAAGGTTCGAACTAAACCGATATTCACTGGAAAGGAGAAGAGAGAGATACACCATCATTTACACTTGGAAAGTAATGGAGAAATAATGGAGAAACTAGTCCCTAATCTTACTCTGAACCCTGTAACTCCCTAAACAACAGTGGAAAGTAGAAAAGGAAGACTGTGTCGTGTTCCCAAATTAAAGGCGAGACAGGGAACATCCTTAACCCTGAAGAAAATAGTTTTGTTGTGAGAGGACCAAAACTGTTTAATCAGCTGCCCAAAGACCTAAAAAACACGAGTGGTGTTGCGGTGGACATCTTCAAAAGAAGACTAGACGCCTGGCTCAGAACAATCCCTGATGAGCCGGACGTACCTGGCTATGTGAGGTGGAGAGTACAAGAAACCAACTCATTACTTCACCAGGCCAACTCGAGAGGAGGGGCGACAAGCTTGACCTTCGTGAAATGAGGAATCATCGCACGGAACCTTTGAAAGGTTGAAAGGAAAGGTATATATATATATATATATATATATATATATATATATATCTGGACTCAATTCTAGGAAGGAATGTGGTCCTGATGGTGTTCCTCCTGTTGTTATTAAGAACTGTGCTTCTGTGCTAACACCCTACTTTGGCAAACTCTTTCGTCTTTGCTTCTCATCTGGTATTTTCATCTGGAAGTTTGCTTTCATTTAGCCTGTCTCAAAGAAGGGTGACCGCTCTCAACCCACCAACTATCGTCCAGTTGCTTTGATTTTCTGCCTTTTTAACTTTTGAATCAATCCCCAGTAGGATTGAGGATTCTTAAACACCTCTCTTCTCGCAATCTTCTTTCAGATCATCAGTATGGGTTCCAAGGGAGGTTCTAGGGTTCCGCAAGGGAGGTTCTACTGGCTCTCTTTTGTATATCTTTCTGACTTTTGGTCATGCAGCACTAGACTTTCGACACATTCTCATTCCTTTTCTGTCCAACTCTCTAACGCAAGGGTTAATCGATATTCTTGATCTTTCATATCTCAACCGGTTAACTCTGGAACAATCTTCCTCAATCCATCTTTCCTCATGTCTATGATCTCCAATCGTTCAAACGCAGAGTGTCCAGGCATCTCAAAAACCCTGAGCCTTGATTTTAGCTCGCTTCTTCTTCTGTGGGGGGCGTTTTTGCGGGCATTCGCCCTTGGTCCTCTCCTTCCTGTATATATATATATAGATATATATATATATATATATATATATATATATATATATATATATATATATATGTCATAGATGCAGTCATAATTTAAGTGGAAGCATGAATAGTTAAGCATCTTTTTACATAGAACGCCATTCCGCCCATACTCCCATTTCAGGGTACGAGCAGCTCGTATTAACATTGCCATGCAGTTAGGGGGCCAAAGTACTTACAAGATTTTCGTACGTGGTTCATCACCACGAAAAGCAACACTGCTCGTTTTTAATCTTGTCCAAAGAACATCTACATCCGTATTCAATTTATTGCAATTTTCGTTAGTTTGTATTGCAGACACCCCCAGTTATTATCAGTCCTGGTGCATAATTATTCAGGAGCAAGATGCACAGCAAATTTGTGTTTCCTCGACAAGGCAACACAAATTTACCAGTATCACTCACAGTCACACGATTACTACCTTTGGCTTGCTGTGCACAAAATGAGCCAAAAACCACAAGTATCCGCAATCTGTAGACTCAGCACTGAAAAAATTGTATTTGTAAATTCAAACTAAATAGAATTTACAGAGGACCATGTCTTACGGTAGATGTACAGGGTGTCCATAAATTATTCACCCCATTATAAGCCTTAATAAATTCGTTATTATAGGAGCTATCTTAAAACGGTTTGCGGCAATTAATAACACAACTCAAGAAATTTTTGTTTTAATTCAGTAAACCTCCCGTGAGCCCCATTGGTAGCACGCAGAACATCAAGGCGATAGATGATTTCGTTCCAAACATTAAGAAGCATGTCTTGCGTGATGGAAGCTAATGTCTCTTCAATCCGGTGTCTTAATTCTGTGATGTTATTAACCTTCTTTGCATACACTCTGGATTTCTTTTTATGGGGCCACACAAAGGACAGAGGCGTGATATCCGGGGAACGAGGAGGCCAAGGAATAGGGCCATCTCGCCCGATCCAACGAGAAGGGAACTTTTCATTGAGGAACCTCCGCACTTCTAATCCCCAGTGTGGCGGTGCCCCATCTTGCTGAAAGAACACACGGGGCTGCATATCCTCAAGCTGAGGTGCAGCATACCATTGGATGTTTGGTTTCCCGCATCCACAGCACACACATTGCTTTCTCCTTCACTGTCGCCATTGTGCCCCTAGTGGATGTTCTGCGAAATAAAGAAAAACATGTCTTGAGTTGCGTTATTAATTGCCGCAAACCGTTTTAAGATAGCTCCTATAATAACGAATTTATTAAGGCTTATAATGGGGTGAATAATTTATGGACACCCTGTAGAATAACTTCCAAGAACACCAAACCCAGAATAAAATTCGGAAAAACTTTTAGTACCTTACCTTTTCCTTATTTTGCAGTCATGATTTCAATATTTCTCCAGTCCAGTTCTTTATAGTGCAGTTTAGTCATCTTTTCGTCCTCACTCCTGCAAATATCATTGAGTTTTTTCCACCACCATTCCCGTAATTACCGCTACTATCATAAGCATTATTATTGTTATCTTTACTATCAGTATTATTATTGTTATTATTATTATTACTAATATTAATGCAGTTATTATTATTTTTATTATTAATTCTCGACCAAATATCCATGTTGTTCTCCCTTAAGTTCGTTTTCAATTGTTTGATTTTTATTTTCTTTCAATTGTTTTAATTCTACCTGTTGCCTGTTGATTTTCCACGCTCGTATTTCCCTTCACGCTTGCAAATTCCATATATCATTATATAACTGTTTGATGTGTCCGAAACTGTATTTTATATATGTAATCTTATACCGATGTTCGCCTATTTATTTTTAATTGTCCCCCGATTTCGTATTCCTTAATAATGTTTACTGTCTGAAATTATTTTCTTTAGTAGTATATACAGACTAAGGACTTCTACTGTATATCCTTAACGTTTGTATTGTTGTAAAAAATAAGTTTAATTTTGTTATGTTTATATTCCTATATGGTTTCCATATTTATTTTGTGTATATCTCTCTGTATACTTTCTCTGTACACACACACACACACACACACACACACACAGTACATATATACATAGCTACACATATACATATATAAACATATGCATACATATACATATATACACCAATATATATGTAACATACATACATTCGTACGATGTATTCATGACTTATATATCCAAATTATCACTGAATTCACTAGTTTCACATACACACACACACACACACACACACACACACATATATATACACACACATATATACACACACTATATGTATTATTCATGAATAGATTCTCTCCCATTTGGAGAGAAAGAGCAGTGCATAAACTAAATAAATAAATGTTAAATAAATGTTTCTCTTTACTACAAGGAATATGTACATATGTAAATATGAAATTGTTTCAATATAAAAGTTGCATAAATTCATGTACACGCGAATAACTAATGTTATTACATTATTCACATACTTTAACTATATTGCAAATGAAGATCCCAAAAATGCAAGTAATTTGCATAAACAATATTCTGATCTAGATTATTGGAGAGATTCTCTCTCTCTCTCTCTCTCTCTCTCTCTCTCTCTCTCTCTTTTGTACGTTCTCTAACAGTTTGTTTTCTCTTAATTATGCGATCAGTTCATAAGCGAGTTTTCTTCTGTCTCGTTAAGAAAAAACGAATGATTAGGGAAGACGTAGATGAAGGAAAGATAAAAAGAAGAAATCAAGAGACAGAGATAGATAGATAGATAGATAGATAGAAGATAGATAGATAGATAAATAAATAGATAAATAGAAAGATAGGTCGATAGATCAATAAATCAGAATGAATAAATAAAAGGAAAAACTTTTCAGCAAAAAAAAAAAAATGCCCTTTGGTAATCTTCATCGAGATGGTTTCGCATAAATGGCTGAACCCTCATACTCTCAACAAAACGCGCAAGGAAGGTTCAAATTTTGGTGAATCGAACCTGAGACTGTTTTCCTTTGGAAGACGATAAAATAATGTTAATTTTTTTGACTTTGATACTCAATTCTTGCTTTTATTTGAGAATTTTTAAATAATTTCTTTTTTGTGATTTTCCGCCGAATAAATTCTTATTTTCAATCATTGCGTGGTATGAAAATATAAAATTAATACAAGCGATGCTTTCACATAAAATCTGGAGTGTAATGGGTGCGGGTAAAATAGAAAATTAAGGAAAGAATTCCATCCAGGACGGCACACACACGCACACGCACACACACACACACACCACACAGAAAACGCGTTATCGCTGTACCTTTGTGTGTGTGTGTGTACTGTCTTGAACGAATACATTCCACCGAGTGGTTTTATATATATAAAGAGTGGGAAAAAAAAAGAGAGACCTCGAACTTTGGCTGTAAAACCCAAAGTTATGGTTAGATTTCAATATTTTTTTCACACCCCACAACTAAGTAAATTTCCTATACGGTGAATGGATTTCAAAGAAAACTAATGAAAATTACGGATTTATTGAACATAAAGTACTCATATGGTGCCACCTTGATGTTAAAAAAACTGCTCGATATGTTTACCACGAATTTCTACAACTTTTTTTAGTCTAGGACGGAACTCATCTATGGCTTTATTGATTTGTTCTCGTGGTAGCTCAGCCCATTTTTCCAGAAGAAGCTGTCGTAAATGAGCGACATTTCTTACTTCGACCCGATAAATTCTCTGTGACAAATTTTCCCAAAGGCCGTAATCGATAGGATTTAGATCAGGACTGTTTGGTGGCCAAATTTAATACCGCCACCTGGTATTCTTTTGATATCTCCTGTTTTATCGATTTTCTTGAGAAGCTTCTCCAAACCTCCTGCAGTTCATCCTTTGTTTGTATAAGAACTTGGTCCTCTGAAGTAAATGGCATTTTATAAATAGGGATGGGACATAATATCTGAAAAAGAGGAAAACAAAATTTAAGTTGGCTTACGTTAATTAAAATCGCTTTAATTATGAACTTGAACCTATGATTAGCAAGATTTTTCTGGAATATTCGCCATAAATCAAACGTCTCATCTAAAATGCTAAAAGATGGAAGACAAACCATAAAATTACCTAGTACTAACATACTAAAATTTCATGGTTCTATGTACCGTATTTGCCGAGATATGAAGGATTTAAAAGGTCTCCCTTTTTTTTTTGCCGACCCACAATGCAGTAGTAGTGTAAATGGAGAATTTCCAGTGGCATAAAGAAATGTTCAATAAATCCGTAATTTTCATTAGTTTTCTTTGAAATCCGCTCACCGTATAGGAAAGTTACTTAGTTGCGGGGTGTGAAAAAAATATTGAAATCTGACCATAACTTTCGATTTTACAGCCAACGTTCGAGGTCTCCCTTTTTTTTGCCCACACGATATATATATATATATATTAATTGGGGTTGTTTAACCTCCTTCGCAACATCTAAGGTCATATGACGGACGGGACCTACAGCTTTACGTGGGAACCGAACCACGGGTCGCTACATAATCTGGGAGCGGAGAACGGTCTCCCATCCAACTATTACCCAGACCCAATGTCGCTTAACTTCGCTGATCTCCGGGAAGCGGTGTTACGACATTGGCCACAACGTATCCCATATATATATATATATATATATATATATATATATATAGTAAATATATATATATATATATATATATATATATATATATATATATACACACACACACACACATATATATATATATATATATGTGTATATATGTATATATACAATTTATATATATATATATATATATATATATATATATATATATATATATATATATATTCAAGATTCGAACCATGGACCTTTAGAATAGGAGTCGCGAGCTAACAATGGAGGCAATTCTGTTTCATACAAAAACTACACGTGTTATGAATTCTTGCGTGTTATGAATTTTTCATTGCTAAAATCCCTAAATTTTTGTAGTTAAAAAAGAAAGGGTCGAACCCCCAGTTTCTAAAGTTGGATAGATTTTTAATTGGCTCAAGGTTGGTGTTCTATTTTATGAAATGTTTACAAGGAAATACGAAGTATTAACAATTTTCTAAAGTACATTGAGAGGTCGTTGTCAATTCTAAGTTCGCCATAAAGCGGAAGCAAAATTCTGTTTACGGGCAGAAATTTACCTTAGTCGTGTAGGCAAGAGGCATGGAGACCTTAGCCTACTCCTTAGTGTGACAATGTCGTGTTCGTACGATTTGTGTTAGTTGTTGTTGTTGTTGTTGTTTAGCCGATCAGCCCACCCTGATCGAGGAAGCCGGCGGCACGCAGGTAACCGATCGCCCTCTTCGGAGTGGACCAGAGGTTCAGCGCACTAGTGATGTTGTGTTGTGTGTTCGTTGTTGTGCTAGAGCGGTACAGTCTGTCATAATTTGTTCAATTGTTTGTGGTGTGTCGTGGCACAGGTGGCAGGTGTCGTCTATGGAGTTGTCTAGTCTGTGTTTAATGTTAGTAAGTTGGGGTGATGTCCACATCGGAATCGTGCTAAGTTAACTCGATCCGATCTGCTCAGGCTGATCTCTGACCTGTTAATGGGTGGCGGCTTCGCACCTAGGACCGCATTCGGACCGAGTCGTGTCATTGATTTGTGGGTTAGGTGTGTGTGTATGTGTTTTCTGTACTGTGTGATGTCTGTGGGGCGTGTATGGAATGGAGTATTTGGTTATAATGTCTCTCTGGTGTTACCTTAATGGTGCGAGGTGTCGGTGCGTGATTGTACATGTAGTGGCAAGGGTGTTGTGGGTTAGTTGTCGCTGCTGCCATGAATTGTGTTCCCCTCATGTCTAAATGTTCCCTAACTTTCAGTATTTTTTTTCTGTGTGCAGGTGTTCTATTGGTGTTGTTTGAGTGCATCCTGTAATGATACGAAGTGCGTTGTTTTGTATTGTCTGTAAGGTGTTTATGTGTGTGTTTGAGATAATGGGTGCTCAGCATGGGCTAGCATAGTCCATAACTGAGCGAATATATTGTTTGTATATGAGTGATGTTGTTTCCTGCTGGTGTCCAAAGTTTGTGCCTGTTAGTACTCTAAGCGTGTTAAGTCTTGACGTACATTTGTTTTTAATATCCTGAATGTGGTTTGCAAAAGATAATGATGTGTTGTATGTGACCCCAAGTATTTTGGTCCTGTGTGTGTGTGGAATGTTGATGTTGTTTAGTGTAAGCTGTGGAATTACCTGGTGTTCTTTTGTGTTGCTTGTAAGCAAGGTGATGGTTGATTTTGTGGGCGCTACTTTGAGTCTATTGTGTGTGAGCCAGTCTTGTATACTGTTTATGTATGTTTGTAGGTTATTTGTAGCGGTGTCGATGTTGTTGTGGGTGGATGTTAGAGTGATGTCATCTGCATATGATGATAATGTAAGCTTGTTATCTATGGGTGTTGGAATGTCATGCATGTATAAGTTGAAGAGTGTTGGTGAGAGAACAGAGCCTTGAGGGACCCCGTTCGGAAAAAGCTTGTTTTGGATGACTTGTCATTAAATGTGACATTGCGTTACGTACGTCGTCCCATTTTGTTGCCCGTTGTTTTGTAGCGAGATAGTAACAATATGGGTTTGAATTAATCAAACAAAATATTAATGAAAGCCTTGTATGAAGTAAAAATTTGCTCCGTGAGCTAAATTATCAATTATTCTAACGGCGCTTGGAAAAACAATTCTACAGTATGTGCATTTGTTACAGAGTTAATTTATAAATGTAGCACAGCACCGTATGACATCTGAGTAATGGCCGGCCAAGCTCTACCCGTGTGGCAGAAAGCATCATTCTCGTTGGTGAGTTTATCTGTAGCCAAGAAGTTGCACCAGGCACCAGCATGAACGTCCGTCAAATTTCCAGGCTTACACTCTCTTACAACGATCCGTGCAGCAGAATTTAAAACAATATTTCCACTTGAAGGTGCTCAAGAAAATCAGGGTGCAAATACTAACAGCAAGAACGAAGAAAACACAATTGAACAGATTTAAATACCTGTTGAGACGTTTTTGCACTAAGCATTTCGTCAATTTTTTTTTCCGATGAGAACCGTATTATTGTGAAAAAAAAAAATGAACGTGACTGCGCTACGATGTGAAGTAGAAAGCAGAAATAGCCTCTTTGCGGCTTTTCATTTTAGAGGCCACATTGCACTGACTGATAGTTACTGATACCGTTTCCTTTGTTGGTAAAATTTACCTCATATGCATTTAAAAAGCTGCGAAAATTGAGTAAAAAGTGCCCCTGTGAATATTCCTTGTCCCGCATATTACCTTGCATTGAAGATCAGACGCCAGATTTCACTAACATGCAAGATAGAGCACGAGAACACCGACCTCAAAAGTCACCATTAATTTTGTACGGGCATATTTTAACCCAATCTTTTGAATCCAAACAGCCCAGATTTGAATTCTGCTGGTTAATCGGTTTGGGAAACATGCAGGAGCTAGTGTATCGTGGAACCAGAATCAACAATGCGCAGGAACTGAAAAAAATAAAATACTTGGCGCAGCTAAGTCAATGTTTAATCTAACTTGGAAATTTCCAGTGGTGTAAGAGACTACAAACTTTGTTAAAGTTGACGGTGGACACATTGAATCCTAACACGACCAATATAACCGCCCTCAACACACCATTCTAACTACGAACCGAAAGAGGAGTAACTTTCCCTATAATAAGTCCGTAACGGCAGCGAACTTTCTGCATACGATTTAGGAAGTCTTCAATATCTCGTACTGGTTTTCGAATATTTAAAAAAAAAAGTATACCAGTTTAAAGTCAATTAAATTATTTACGGAACTGCTTAAACTGTATTTAAAATTTTTACTTATATACAATATATCATCTTAAGAAAAATAGGAACACTGAAAGAAAGTAATCATTTTTACTATCTACCTACCTCTCTATTTATCTCTGTGTCTATCTATGTATCTATATGTGTATGTATGTATGCATGTCTGTCTGTCTGTATGTATGTACGTGTGTATGTTTGTCTGAATGTATGTTTGTCTGTCTGTCTGTATGTATGTATGTGTGTCTGCCTGTCTGTCTATCTGTATGTATGTATGTATCAATCTATATATACACACTGTGTATATATATATATATATATATATATATATATATATATACTGTATATATTTTTTTTTTATACGGTTGTGGTCGAGAAAATGATTTACGAGGAGAGTTTGTGACTAAAACTTCAACACCAAAAGCCTATAATTTGTTGACTTTGTTCCTAAAGTGAATTCTCTTATTGTTCTTACTGTTATCATTGTTATTGTTCTTCTCTTCTTATTATAGTTTCTCGTTATTGTTCTTGCGCGCCTGTATTTTCCAGTGTTGTTGCTGCTGGAACTGTATTGGGAGGAACGTGTTAGTATTTTTTGTAGTCTGCAGGAGCAGGTTGCCCTCACTCATGTTGTTGTTTTTTGTTTTCAGATCCCAAATTAATAACGCTCAGAATTTGCTGCTTGAAAAAAACCAGAGCCACACGTTTAATTATGTACCATTTGTTGTCTGTCCTTTACATGGAAAAAAAAAAAAAGGAAGAGTTAATATTTTTTGTAAATACTATATTTTAAATTAAATAAATAAAAACAAACGAATTGTATATTCTTTAGAAAAAAATGTTTGGATGATTCTGCGTAATTTCATTCAAAATTTTACAAAATGTTTTAGAATAATAAATCTTTCGCAAAAACATTTCCCTTGGGAAGATTGTTCTTTAAATAATTCAAAAAGAAAATTTGTTTACCTAAAACACGTAATCCTATCTGTGTTCTTTAATCCATACAAAAATTTTTCACTGGTAACTAATCCTTTAATGACGTTACGTCAAAACAGAGAGAGCAAGACTTCGTTCATTATAAATTTTAACCATGAAATATGAATGCCACTTTTACATGAATAAACTGTAGCGTAAAGGATACAAAATATTTCGCTTTGAATTTACTATATATATATATATATATATATATATATATATATATATATATATATATATATATATACAGGGTGTCCCATAAGTCCGGCATCATAGGAAAAATAATAAAAAAAGGCAAAACAAAAGCTTTTATTTACAGAACGTGCTCAATATGTCCACCATTTTTTCAATACACAAATTCAGACGTGATACCCAGTCAGCAAGCACACGGTGAATGATGTCAGGAGTAATGGTGTTACATGCCCCAATAATGCGCTGCCGCAAATGTTCAACACTCCTAATTTTTTCTGCGTATACCAGCGCTTTCAAGTGGCCCCAGAGATAAAAATCTAGTGGCGTGAGCATACGTAGGTAGGTGCCTCCAGTGACATGTTCATCGAAAAAGAGGGCCTATGATGCGATCCTTCCAAATGCCACACCATACCATCACCCGAGATGCATCTTGTTCCTTTGAAGAGGTATACCAGTGAGGGTTGTTTTGAGACCAGTAGCGGGTGTTCTGTCGATTTACCTCACCATTTCCATAAAAAACAGCCTCGTCACTGAATAGGATGGTGGACGGGAAATTGGCATCCCGAGCATATTGTTCCGTAGCCCTTTCACAAAATTCCATCCGCCGGTCGGGATCATCTTCGCTTAATTTCTGTAGGATCTGAAGTTTATATGGATGCCATTTGTGAGCCTGAAGAATGCGATGGATACTACTTTTCGACACTCCTGTCTCGGCGGACAATCGCAGAGACTTATTGGGACTTCTGTTAAAATGAGCCAGGATAGCAGTCGCTGTATCATCGTCAGTGGACCTCCTTGAAGGTCCACTGCGTGGTTTATCTTCTATGGATCCTGTTTCCTTAAACTTTGCAACAAGTCTGCTATTCAACTCTGTGTTATTGGCTCGCGGTCTGGATGCAGTCTGTTAAATTCAGCAGCGGCCTCTCTTTGACTCCGATTTCATATGAGTAGAATTATCTGGATTCATTCTTCCTTGCTCACAGACATTATGGCCTGTAGAAAGAGAAAAATATGAATTATGGTTTGTAGAAATAGAAAAATATGAATTTCTCCTATGATTCCGGACTTATGGACACCCTGTATATACACACACACACACACACACACACACACATATATATATATATATATATATACACTGTATATTGAAAGGAAGAAGAAGAACAGTGTCGCGATGAATATTTTCTTTATTAAAAAATCGAACGTTTTGAAATCTGCTCATTTCATATTCAGTGACTTAAAATCAGTTTTCAGTTTCACACTAGAAATGCAGAACTGGCGTACCATACACACACACACACACACACACACACACACACACACATATATATATATATATATATATATATATATATATATATACATACTAAGTCCAACTAAATTCTATGCTTGAATTTAGTATCCGTACAAACAAATACATCTTTTACGATTGAAACACTGAAGGCAAATACTATAAATTACATCCAAAGAAGAAGTGATCTCTACTGCGCTGGCTGGGTAAGTATAGAAAAAAAAACAGGATTGGATTCAACCTTTTAAGTAAATTATGCAAAAAATATCTAAAACGGGAAAAGCTTTCTAAAAAGTGGGCTTGATATATAACCCAAATAAACCAAGCGAGAGACATTCTTAAACTCAAGATTTCCGCCAGCAATGAATGAAATCGCGGAGATGCAACGCTTAGGAAAGACTGATGGCCACACCGTTGTCAAAGAGAAAAGGGAAACACTTCTAAAAGGCGCTTCATTTAATATAAAACATAAAACAGGTTGGTGAAAAAGCGTGCGTAAAGAAATACTTTGAGGGGAAATGTTAGAAGGAAATGGATACAGAAAAGTTTTAGGGATTAAATGTAGGAAAATACGATAATTATGGATAAATGACCGAGACAAACTGGTGCATGGGAGATAGAAATACAAAGAGAGACTGGAAACTAATGGAAGAAATGATTACTGAAAAGTATACGAAAGAAAGCTGATTCGGTGAAATTGTGTGGTAAAATACTATAAAGAGAAAGTGACTGATGGAAAATGGCTAAGAATTAAAGTAAGTATGAACGTGACTGAAAAAAAGAAATTGTGGTAGAATAAAAATTTTTAAATATTCATTAGGATAAATTTGGTTGTAGGAAATGCCTACGTGAAAAATTACTGAGGAAAAATCGGTAATGTAGAAAATAATTGTCCAGACAAAACTGATTATAATAAACCGGGTGCACGCAGAAATAAAACTTCTCGCAACCTTCTATAAATAGAAATATTATCTTCTATTTTCTCAATTCACTCCAAAAAGAAGTTGTGTGTCATTTAAAGAAGTTTTTCTATCTCAAAAGAAGCTTTCATACCCAAAAGAATGCAACCTCAAAAAGGTTATAAGTTCTAAATTAAGAAAGTTTTATTTTGAGTATATGAGAAAGTTAGGTCAAATTGAGTAATACTTCTTGTGAGAAACGTTTGACGCCGGTTAATTTAGCGGAATGTATTCAGCAGCTCATTACGAATGAGTTCTCAACATTTAATTTTTAATTTTGTTGGTTCTGTCACCAAATTGAGTTATGATGTTGAATCACTTCTCATCAACGTTCCTCTAAACGAGACTATTAATATTTGCACTAATGGCTTCTTTCCCGATGACAATATTACAATTGCAGATTTAGATAAATATAAGTTTAATCACTTTTTAAAATTGGCTCTTACCGACACCAGGTTCATATTTAACGGCTTCCTTTATTCACAAACAGATGACGTTGCCATGGATAACCCAGTGGAACTAACCATGGCTAATGCCTTTCTATGATACCATGAGAAAAATTTATTAAAAGACTGTCCCATAGAATTTAAACCTAAAATATATAAACGCTATATTGATGATACATTTACTGTCTTTGAATCTTTGGACTATGCTCTACAATTTTTTACTTATATTAATAAAATAATGATATACATGCCAATATACATGTTAATATAGATGCTAATATACATGTTAATAATATAGATATAATATATCATACAATAAACATGCCACTGTGGAAATAAAAAATAGCGAGTTCCTCCCGTTTTAGATATACCGATAACACGATAATTTTTTGAAAACTTTGTCTATAAAAAGATATATATATATATATGATGAATAAAACCACGAAGGAAAAAAGAAACACAAAGGGGTGCTCAAGCGCTTTCGTCTAATGACATCCTCAGGAACACTGGAGTGAAAGGACAGATCAAGGCAATATATAGGTTACAAAAATAAACATACATATTGCCTTGATCTGTCCTTTCACTCCAGTGTTCCTGAGGATGTCATTAGACGAAAGCGCTTGAGCACCCCTTTGTGTTTCTTTTTTCCTTCGTGGTTTTATTCATCATAAATACTTTTCACGTGTCACTTTCGTGAAATAATTTTTCATATATATATATATATATATATATATATATACACATATGTGTATATATGTGTATATATGTGTATATATATATATATATACGGGCTTAGGTCTTATTTTCTCAGTTTTGCTCCAAATTTCAAATTCACTTTTGTGAATGATAAATCCTGTAATAGGATCAGTTTTCAGACATAAAGGATCCATGCCTCTTGATATATGCTCATGCTTTGTCTGTTCTTATAAATGCAATGTAGGATATGTTGGCTGTTCCGCCCGCCAATTCAAAATTTGTAGGCATAAGAACTTAGGCCTGAGTTATCGTACTCTGCGCCCTCTATCCCTTCCTTCGCACTCAAGTATTAGAGTTCACCCAGTGAGCAGTAACCATCGTCTCCGTCTTTCTGACTTTCAGATTACTGATCATTACTTTACTAAAAAATGATTTTAAAATATTTGAGTCTTTACATATTCATAAATTAAAGCCGTCCTTAAACGATTATTAATATTCTGTTGAAGTGGCAATAGTAAGCTAACCATACTATTTAATACATTGCACCTATTTCCAGATTTCGAGTCATTGTGATTTTAATTTACTGTAAAATATGTCTTAATATTTGTAAATAGTGAGTCCTTTGCGGACGATACAAAGATCAGCAGAAAAATCAGCGATGCAAATGAAGTGGAGGCCTTGCAGAGGGACACGAACAAAATATACACATGGTCAGAAGATAACAATATAACATTTAACAACGAGAAATTTCAGCTCTTGAGATATGGTAGAAATGAGGAATTTAAACGGACTGCATATTATGCTCCAGATAGACGAGAAATTCAGAGAAGCACGAAAGCGGTCGACTTGGGGGTAATAATGACCGATGATGCCAAATTCGAGACACAAAATCAGATAGCAATAAACAAAGCAAAAAGAGTCGCGGGACAGGTACTAAGAACGTTCAAAAGGAGGGACAACACAGTAATGAAATTGATTACCCCTGCTGAGAACACTGATCATACCAAAACTTGGATACTGCTCAGTTTTGACGTCCCCATATAAAAAGGAAGAAATTAATAAACTAGAAGAAACGCAGAGACATTTCACAGCCAAGACTGATGGCTGCAAAGAACTCAACTACTGGGAAAGATTAAGTAAACAATCTGTACTTCCTGGAAAGAAAAAGAGAGAGGTACACCATAATCTGCATATGGAAAATTATCGAAAAACTAGTACCAAACCTCAAACTAATTACCATCCAAACAACGCTGGAAAATAGGAAAGGCAGAATGTGTAGTGTTCCCAAATTAAAGGCCCGACAAGGGACCTCCTCAACACTGAAGGAAAATAGCTTGGTTGTCAGGGGGCCAAGACTTTTTGACCAGCTTCCAAATAACCTCAGAAACGTTACAGGGGTCAAAGTTGAAGTCTTCAAGAGAAGACTAGATGCCTGGCTCAGGACGGTACCAGATGGGCCGGGTGTACCTGACTATGTGCGGTGGAGAGCGCAAGAGAGCAACTCGCTCCTCCACCAAGCCAGGCCTAGAGGCGGTGCCACTAGCTTGACCTTCGTGTGAAGAAAGACGAACACACGGAACCTGAACGAGGTTAACGAGGTTGTGTGTGTGTGTGTGTGTGTGTGTGTGTGTGTGTGTGTGTGTGTGTACACGCTAAAAATCAGTTAAAGAGATAGTTTCTAAAATGTAGCCTGTTTAGCAAAGCTTTTACATGCATGAAAACGGAATAAGAAACCTCTTTAACGGAAAGAAATATGTGGATCGAAGATGCAAAGGTTATAATTTTGGACTAAATATAAATCTTTGCCTTCCTCTCGAACAAATTATTGCAACAATTTTCATTTATTCTGAACATGTTTTAAAATTTAAAATGACATTTCATGCAAACGAACATTTTTTGATATAATTCATTTATGCATATCGGAGCATTAAAATTATTTTAAATTCATGCATAGATAGCACTCCTGAAAATGTTGGCTAAATAGCTGTGATTTTGTACAAAGTTAAAATACTTGGGAATTATCTATTTTAGATGACGTAGCAAATGATGAAGCAGGAGTTTATGTCAATGTGTTGTTCACTCCTATAAGAAATTCGAAGTTTACATTTTAATGTAACCTTTATGTAACACTGAAATGAATATGTAATATTAGCGGCAACTTTTTTCAGTTTTAAAAAAGTACAACCTTTCTACATTATTTTGTTCGCAACATTTTGTTTTGTGGTTTTTATTCTTCTTAACTGCGTAACTTAAGCGTAACTTTTTAAGCACTATAGGTTCTTCCAAATAAATAAAAATTATAAGGTCCCATAATTTGCATAATGCATAATATAGCGTATCATGATACGAAGATTCTAATTAGAATAACTAAAAAAAAACTGTCCAACGGGCAGAATATTTTTACTAGGTCCTGCGGAAGGCTGGTGTTACCATTCGGGTTGTTGTTGTTGTTTAGCCGATCAGCCCACCCTGGTCGAGCAAGCCGGCGGCACGCAGGTAACCGATCGCCCTCTCCGGAGTGGACCAGAGGTTCAGCGCACTAGTGAGGTTGTGTTGTGTTCTATGTTGTGCTAGAGTGGTACAGTCTGTCATAATGTGTTCAATTGTTTGTGGTGTGTCCTGGCACAGGTGGCAGGTGTCGTCTGTGGAGTTGTCTAGTCTGTGTTTATATGTTCGTAAGTTGGTGATGTCCACATCGGAATCGTGCTAAGTTAACTCGATCCGAACTGCTCAGGCTGATCTCTGATCTGTTAATGGGTGGCGGCTTCGCACCCAGGACCGCATTCGGACCGAGTCGTGTCAGTGCTTTGTGGGTTAAGTGTGTGTGTATGTGTTTTCTGTACTGTGTGATGTCTGTGGGGCGTGGTATGGAATGGAGTATTTGGTTATAATGTCTCTCTGGCGTTACCTTAACTATTTTTTTATTGTTAAACAAGCCGCGCCTTCGGCTCCCTACTGGTAGGGTTTGTGATCTCTTCGTGATACTTAACGCCGCTCATTTTGATCGATCCGACCCTAACGGGCGACTGAGCGAGAAACATTAGCTCCACCCACTTTACGCGAGTCAGCCAATCATAACACGCGACTGAGCGAAAGAGATATTTGTTACTCCGCTCAACTCCGCTCAAAACCGCGCAAAGTTTTTTATTTATAGATAGATTTCGTAATGAAAGCTTTCCATATTTTGAAAAGTTTCCTCCGTAAAAAGTATTTTTCAATTGATAAAGTTCTTAACTGTGATATTTTCATCTGCATTCCATCATGCTTAGATCATATTCCAAATTATATCTATCTTGTTAAATCTCTGAAAATGGTCAGAAGTAAATTGTAGGAGAATCATATGTAACTCTGAATGTGTTAATAATAATAATAATAATGTTTTGGGTTGTTTAACGTCCATCGTAACGACTAAGGTCATGTAACGGAGGGGACATACAGGTTTGCTTGCGATCCGAACCACATGTTGCTGCAACATCTGATCAGTTCAACGACTGAATAGACCCAACGTTGCTTAGCCTCGATGATCTAACAGGAAGCAATGTTGCGATGTGGCCATGACGTAGCTCCCTTGAATGTGTTTAAAAAGGTGTGAACAAAATGTGTCCAGAAGTGTTTTAGGATCTTTTCGGTATGACGGCCTGTAATATTTTTTAACATTACTTGTTTTTTTATTGTCCAGTTTTAATCGAGGATTTCAAAAATAACATTCATGTTCTAGAGAAACAAATAGTGAGGCAGTTATACATTTTAGTTTAGAGAATATCATATACGTTTTAAGATTCCAAAATCCCTGAAAGTTTTAGGTCAACTGTACGCTCATGACGATTGGTTAGGTTAAGTCATGATATTTTCGTTTGTTTTGACAGTAAACTAACGAAAATGTCATGACTTAACCTAACCAATCGTCAAGGACGTACAGTTGACCTAACCGGGCATTCTGTTAACCTAACTGGGCATTCAGTTAATTTAACCAGTTGGTAGAGTCTAGAATTTGACGGTCCCGTAGCCATGACTCGTTTTTTCCCGCTGTCCGTCAAACCAAAAAGATCTCAATACACGGTTTAAAAATATAAATTTTAAATTTGTAAAATTGCATATAACTGCCTCACTATTTGTTTCTCTAAAACATGAATGTTATTTTTGAAATCCTCGATTAAAACTGGACAATAAAAAACAAGTAATGTTAAAAAATATTACAGGCCGTCAAACCGAAAAGATCTGTGTTTTAATTTAGAGTGCTATTTTTGTAACATAGTAAGCCCGACTGAGTTTGTGACATTCTTTCCCAGACTTATTTCTTTTCTTTTCCTTCATTCTTCACCTCATCCTCCCACCATGCAGTCACCTTTCTCTTCACTCCATGTCGTATTTTTACAAATAATCAAAGAATTATGTCAAATTTTTGAAGTGTGTGTGTGTTTATATATATATATATAAGCACGCACACACACACACACACACACACACACACACACACAAGACAAAAACTAAATTAACAAAACACACATCATCGACTTTCGCAATATTAGGGAAAAAGTGAGACTTTTATTAAATACAAACATTAAAATGATGTTTTAAAATTCATGTACTTTACTTTACACCAACACAACACTTAAAAATGTTAAAAGCCCCGAAAATCTGAGCTAAGAAAGTTTAAATTGCAAAAAAAAAGTCGCCTTTGATTTAAAAAATAATTTACAAAGTAGATACACATTGCATAATCTTTTCCGAAAGTACAAAAACTAGGGCTACGTCATAGCCGATGTCATAACACCGCTTCCCTTCGGTCATCGAAGTTAAGCGACATTGGGTCTGGGTTACAGTTAGGCTGGTGGGGCCGTCCCTCCGCATCCAGAGCTGTAGGTCTCCTCCGTCATATGACCTTAGATGTTGCGAAGGAGGTTAAACACCCCCAATCATTACATTATTACAAAAACTAGAATGGCGATTTAATAAAGCCAAATTAATAAAGAAATTTAATAAACTTTACTTAGAAAAAGTTTACTATTACGACGATGACGTGAAATTTAACATATATGGGCCTACTGTAGTTTACTCTGAACATCGATGAATTCACAAAATTACTTATTAGCAGAGAATTCAGTACTGAATATTCAGTTATTGTAAAGAGCAAAATTTTTTTGAGATATTAAAACTGAACCACTTTAATAATAATTCTTATACTGTAAGTATTAATACTCAGCGTGATGCAAATAAAATTATATAAATGTGTTTGTGTCGACCTGCAATATACTGTATATATATATATGTGTATATATATATATATATATATATATATATATATTATGATACACACAGACAGTGCATGGAACAAGGAACTCTTCTGGGATAATTAAATCCACTATAGTCCGAATAAGTAATGGTAAATGACAAATACCATAGTGTGGATCGCAAATAATTGTGCCTTCCGTTCCCTCCACATTAATTAAGCAGGAAACTTATTCATTTGTTGATTTTATTGAAGCAATGATGAAATTAGCTAATTATTGAACTCGAAGTCACTCAAATAACGTTTTGAAGACGATCCATAAATCATTTTAAAAATTCGTTGAAATGCTCCAATAATTAATTAGCGAAGTTTTTCTGTTTGTGAAATATTTTCATGTAATAAGAAGGCTTTGTCGCCGAACACATCCAATTAAGGTTACACAAGAATCGTTTTGTCTTCATCCCAGGCGTAATTTGAGATTATATATATATATATATATATATATATATATATACACTGTATATGAGGAGACTAGACACCAGTCGACCAGGGAAGTACTCCGGTTGCGGGGGAGGGCGCTAGACAGAAGATAGGGACTGCTGGAACTCCCGTTTCTCCTGTCACTGTTGTCGTGAACACGTTTTATTATTTATTTTCTTCATTATTTACTCTACTTTCTGCTCGCTATTGCATTTATCGTTTGCTTTCTCTGTACTCATTTCCACAATACTTTATAAATTCATGGTAGCCATGCCGAGACTATGAAAGCCGTTACAACACAAAGGGGAATGGGGGTTTCATTAACACCCTTTTTAAACGCTTGTTAACACTTTATTTAATTCCGAAAATGCTTTAAGTAATTTGAGGGGATGCGAGTAGGAAATTTTACTATAATATTTTACGTCGGAGAGGGGCACAAACAATTAATTTAATTTTAAGGTTACATGGCCCGAACTTTACGCTTCTCGCGCTGCCGAATGACTGACTCTTTTTGGGGGTAGTCCGCTCTCTGGGCCTCTGTTCAGGATTGCCAACTCTTCCAATTTTATACAATTACAATCTAACATACTTTATCGTAATTTCACAATTATTAGTAAATAGTTTATATTAAACATTATAATCTTAACTAAACAAAAATGAATATTCTTAACTAGGCATTACTACACTGTCCTCCTTAGCTGATCTTTTTCCGTGTCTCATCTACCCTGTGAGCAATCCAGCATGCTCTCAAACACACACACTTCTCTCCCTATTCCTCATACATACACATACATCTTACACACTACATAATCTTTTCAAAATTAAAAAAAATGGCATTAACTTCAAGAGCTTCGAGATGTTCTGGACCTCTGTCTGATTCACTTTTCATAAACTTCTGCAACATTCGTGGCCTTTTCTCAAATTTTCAATCTGTTGAACACCACCTCTCCTCCTCTAAACCTCATATTTTCCTCACTGAAACTCGGGTGTCTGAGACGACTGACAGCAACTCCTTTTCTGTATCCTCTTACTTTCTCCACACTCAATTTCACTCCAAAGGTGGATGTTGCGTATATGTACGCAATGACCTAACTTGTTCTCGTATTCCCGAACTCGAATCTTCTGAATTCTATACCCTCTGGCTATGGCTTACATGCCAATTTCAATCTAAATACATCTGCGCTGTTTACCTTTCTCCTAACTCAACTGACTATCCAAAATTCTTCGACTACCTCACTTCCAAAGTGGAATACATTCTTTCCCACTCTCCCTTTGAGGAAATCTCCATTTTAGGAGATTTCAATGTTCACCACCACCTTTGGCTTTCCTCCCATTTCACTGACATCCCTGGTGAACTAGCTTACAACTTTTCTATCCTAAATGACCTAGAGCAGATTGTACAGCACCCTACTTGTATCTCCGATCGCCTTGGAAATAGGCCCAACATTCTGGATTTATTTCTTACCTTTCATCCTTCTTCTTACTCTGTGAAACTTTTCTCTCTGTTGGGCTCCTCCGGTCACAATCTTATATTTGTTTCCTGTCCTATCGCTCCAATTCGGCCGCAGACTGGGAGACCCTTAGGCAGTAGTACTGTGATTTCCCATGGAATGATTACTCCTGCCGTGGCCGGGGCCCTTCTCGGTGTGATGAGCGCATCACAGAGGTGATTCTCTCGGGCATGGAGGCTTACATTCCATATTCTATTTCTACTACTAATGCAAAAAAAAACCTTGGTTTAATTTTACTTGTTCTAATGCTATCCGCAACAGAGAGAAGGCTTTCAGGAGGTACCGTCGCCATCCAACTCCTGACTCTTACTCAACTTATATTTCTGTCCGGAACCGTGCAAAATCTGTTTTTCAACTCGGCAGAAATTCCTTCATCCGACAAAAATGTAAAAATGTGAAAATCTATCCAATTCTAATTCTTCTCGCTCTTTCTGGCATCTAGGTAAAAACCTCTTCAACAACTTTACTTGCTCTTCTTTCCCTCCGTTTTTCCATTCCGACGGCACAGTTGCCGTCTCTTCTGACACAACTGAACTCTTCGCTCAAACTTTCGCTTATAATTCAAGCCTGGACGATTCCGGTGATGTTCCTCCATCTCATCCCCCCTTTGACTTTATTATGTCTCAAATTAGAATCTCTTCTAAAGATGTTTTTTTTGCCCTATCTAGGCTCAACTCTAGGAAGGCGTATGGTCCTGATGGTGTTCCTCCTTTTCTTCTTAAAATCTGTCAATAAAACTATAGAAAAGGATGCAGCCATGAAAATCTTATTAAAATTGCAGGGTATAATGGAAAAGTACCAATAAAACTATAGTCATGAAAATCTTAAGCTTCATAATCTTAACACAATGTGAATTTCAAGATTTTCATGACTGCGTTCTTTTCTAAGTTTTATTGACAAGATAATTGAACCCTTAGTAATTGGGGGACCGTAGGTCCCCAACTACTGGGGGATACGACGAAATATTAAAAACGATTTGAATAATTAAAATCTAATACAATCCACCGACCCCAAGCAAATGCTGGGCATAAAATAGTGTTTGCTACTGGTTTTTCTTCTTAATTTCTATTTCTATTTCAAATGGAAATAGATTTACAAAACTAAAATTAGCTCCAAAAAAGAAAAAAGTCTGGGATAAAATTCAATACTGTTGACATCAAGATTTCCTTCGATTTGATTTTTGGAAAACAGAAACATAAATATATATATATACAGTATATATATATATATAATATATATATATATATATATATATAATATATATGCACTAGAATCACAAAATAACACGTGACCTTATTAATAAGCAAACAACCACAAGGAAAAGGAAACACAAAGTCCGAGCGCTTTCGTGATATATTCACATTATCAAGGAGGAACAGAAAATGTGAATATATCACGAAAGCGCTCGGACTTTGTGTTTCCTTTTCCTTGTGGTTGTTTGCTTATATATATATATATATATATACTGTATATAATGTAGTATATATATATATATATGTAAAATGTATGTAAACATATATATGTAGTCATTTAGTTACGAGAATATAATATGGTAATGTTAGTCGCAGTTGTTTTATGATATGTTTAAGCATAAATTTTATTTGAATGAAAATTGAAAAGTAATTTCGGAGCAACTGTAGTTTACGTTCCCCTGACGCCAAAGAGGACACAAACTACAAGGTCAAAGTTGGGGAACGTAAACTACACAAGGATCTTTAGGAGACATTTTTTTAATGAATTCATCAAAAAAACGTTAAAACTATATATATATATATATATAATATATATATATATATATATAATATATAATATATATATATATATATATATTATATATATATATATATATATATATATATATATATATATATATATACTGTATATTGACGATTGGTTAGGTTAAGTCGTAATATTTTCGTTAGTTTTAACGTTTTATTTCATTAGGTATACGCGGACAAAGTTGGAGAACGCAAACTACACTAGGATAATGTAGGGAAACGTAAACTGCACTAACCACAACCGGGGGTCGTAAACTACACTTGCTCCGTAATTTCCGATAAAAGAATTTTTCGAGTGTGAGGTAAAGAGTTTGAGGTAAAATTACAGGAATGTAACTTTTCATACACTTGACTTATATATATATATATATTAAAAGCTGCAACAAAAATACTAAACAATGAAAGCAGACGTTTCGCTTACAAACCTATAACTTGTCAAAGCTAAAAATGTGAACAATGGGAAAGACGAGAAGCAATTGAACAACTCAAGTAACGAGGAATGCGAGATGAACAAAATGAAACGTCTGTAAATGTGAAGTTAACAATATTCTTCCTTTTTTATGTTTAAGCCTCGAAACAATTCAGGACTTTGTAAAGATTTAATGTTTATTGCTGTTTTTGTTGTTTCGCTCAATTTTTCTCTTCCTCTTTCCATTCATTAAGAAATTAGTGAATTATTAATTTTTTTCTTCATAGTTTTCCACAGTGGAAGTACGTTCAGTTTTAATGTAATCATTGACTTGTAAGTTATAGCCACACACACATATAGACACACACACCATACGGAGATTATTAATATAAAAAAAACCTTCGTAACAATGATGGGTACGATGGCAGTGTTTATTTTCTCTTGTTAGGAATGATTTTCGTATCTGTGAGACAGTTGAAACTTAATCAACAGAAATACGCTATTCGTACGAGGGTTCAAGATAATGCAATTTTCCAGAATTTACCGGAAAAGAATCATGGAATAGACTGACTGGATCTAAATTTCGCTTGAGAAGTAGAAGTAAAAATCTTTTAAGATTCATTGAACCTTGCATTAATTTTATTCCTAATTTTAGTTTACTGAAATCTTTGTAGCATTAACAACACTGGCTTTTTCATTAGAAACATGCCAGATATTTAAACCTATAATGCTCGCTTCTTTCGTCAGGGTGTTTAGTGTTTACCTCATACATCTGGCATCCAATTTGTTCGGAATGTAGTCAATCTTCTCTGAATATTTCTGAAGTTTTCCTTTCCTGCATCTTCCATTTCTCATCAGCAGTATGGGCGCAAAATGGACGAGTGCAAGAATGTTGCAATGGTGCTATGCAATATTGATCAATGTTGCAAATAGGTTATGCAACGAAGGGGGTAGTGGGTTATGCAACGAAGGGGGTGGGGGTTATGCACTGAAGGGGTTTGCAACATCAGTGTTGCAATGATTATGCAACATCAATGCTGCAAAGGGGGGAAGGGTTATGCAACAGATCAATGCTGCAAGGGGAAGTGGGCTTCTGGGGGAGAAGGGAGGATGACCTCCCCCCAAAGGGGTAGCCTTAACCTAAGAGAGGACGAGAAAGGAGAAGGAGGAGGTCTTTGGGGGAGAAGGAGGGATGTCCTCACCCCCAAAGGGAAACCTAACCTAAGCCTTAACCTAAGAAGGGAGGAGGTGTTCGCCTGGCTGGAGCCAGACGCATTATGAACATCCAGGGGCCAAGCATTATATAGAGGATCGTGAGTTGCAAGATACCACCATTTATTTTAATTTTTATTTAGATGAGTTGCCAAATAATGTTTTTATTTATATATGAAGGGATTACCAGATACCACCATTTATTTTAATTATGTTCAGGTGTACCTTATTAGGGTGAGTTGCTAGAGAGCACCATTTATTTTATTTACATGAGTTGCCAAATAGTGTTTTTTAATTGTTCAGGTATACCTTATTAGGTTGAGAACTTCACTATAACTTTGTGCCAAATGACCGTTCCCTTTGCCAGTATTCTGTGCAAATTTTCTCCAAAGACTGTTTATTATTGCATCAGTTTTTGTATAGGTGTTGAAACTTTCTGGGTACCCTAGCCATTTCACCAGGTACATTTTTCTCTTTCCTGAACCTTTGCTTCCTAAAATTTTCTCAATTTTAAACACATTTTTTCCTAAATTAAATGCCATTTTCTGCAACTTCTCGAGGTAAAAGCCTCCTGCGATTTCTTCCCCATTCAAATCTTCAACGTAATACATCATTATCTCACCTTTAGGTCTTATAGCCCTAACTTTAAAAATCTCACGTGTCCATCCTTGCTGAAATCCCTTCGCGAATTTATTTCCCGAACGCGACAGCCTTACATAATCATTGATTTTGAAATGCGCAGAGTGCGGTGGTGATAGTGTTCCATCTCTTCTCACCTCTGGGCGCGTACCTCTTTCTAAAACTTCGTTAGGTGTTGTCACAATCGTGCGATGGTGTGAGCGGTTGTAGGATGAGGCCAATGATTCCAGAATGTCTAGAAGTCTGTATGTATTTTTGTGTAAAATAGCGGTGCATGCGTTCCTTTATGGTACGTTGAACTCTTTCAGCTAAAGAAGCCTTATGGATAGAATTGCTGTGTAATAGCTGATATTAAATTCTGTCAACATGTTCTGAAAAGCACGGCCTATAAATTCCTTCCCCATATCCGTACATCAGCGTTTTGGTGGCTTTAGCAACTGTTTCAGGTGATTTGCTTTTCAGAGGAATTAGCCACAGATATCTAGAGAATACATCTATTATGAATAGAATGTAGCGGTAACCATCATTATACACTGAATATCTTTGCATGTCTGTTAAATCTGCTTGCCAAATAGAGTCACTCGAAGCAGCTGCTGTCTTGGCTGTTTTAAACCTTTTTCTCACAGGCTTATGAAGTGTATAAGCGTCCTGCTCCCGTAAAAATCTCAACATCTTTTTTCCCTACTCCGTAAACACTTCTGTACAGTCTATCTACGCCTCCGTAAGAGGCTGGGTTAGAAATGTCATAATAACGTCTTCTTAATATGTTAGCCATTTGCATATTTTAGAGGCACGTGGGTAGGGTTGACCGTTGTTTAACCTCTTCTTTCTCCTCTTCAGAGGTGTTACCACCGGGGGTGATGGCGTCTTCAATTGTGTCACGTGCGATTCATGTTCCAAGTCTTTTAACCTGTTGTAGTAATGCTTAGTTAAGAATATAAATTTCTGTTTGTTTAATTATTATAATGTTTAATATAAATTTACTAAAAATTGTGATGATTACGATAAAGCATGTTTGTTGGTTTTGAGTTGTTTAAAATGGGTATAGTTGGTAGTCCTGAACAGGGACCCAAGAGAGCAGATTATAACACATAATACTCAGTCTTGAGGCGACGCGATACGCGTTAGATTTAGAACCATGTGATCTTAAAGTCAAATTGTTTTGTGTTCCTCTCCGACCTAAATTATTATATATAAATGTCATACTCGCATATCCCCTAATTAACTAAACCATTTCGAAATTAATAAAACGTAATAAGTGTTAATAAAGAGTATTAATTATATCCCCCCTTCGTTTTGTAACGGTCTTTTAGAGTCAGAACTCGGCGTCGCTACCGGAAACTATACGAAGAAAGTGATAAATGAAGCAAAGAGCCGATAGAGAATAAATAGAGAATAATAAAGTAGAAGAAGCGTAAATAATAATGAAAAATAAATAATAAAACGTAGCACTACATCTGGTGGCAAGCGGTGGTCTTACATCATATTTTGTGAGGCTTACCCACGTGTTAGTATTTCGATTAAAATTCTTAAAACCCGGTATAATAACAAATAGCGTTAATGAATATTTTATTTCGATTATTAAAATATCTAAATGCAAATTTTACCCCGTTTGCAGGCAAATTTCGATTTTCATGCCTTAAAATTTCATTGTAAATAAAATTTAAAAATGGCGCTTGCCTTCGCGTCCTGATAGCGTCCCTGACTCGCGCCTAAGAATTCAATTTGTTTCGTCCAGTTCCGTTGCTTTTCGTTTGTCCGACTCAGTATTGCGAGTCATTATTACGTTAAATTTCGTTCATTTCGGTTGGAGAGGGTTTTGAAAATTTAGCGTTCTGCCTGAAGACTCAATTTTCTTATTTTTTTCATCTCTTCTACTGTATGCCTGGTTCAGCTTACCTCTGTTGTTTACTTGTTTGTTTAAAACTTTTGGAATTAGTAGTAATTGTAATATAATAATAACGATTAATATAGAAAAAAAAAAAAAAATTGTACGTAAGTATAGTTTGAATACAGTATGATACAATTTATATGGTCCTTTCAAAGTGTTTCAGCGAAAATTTGTATCGCATTTCTGGGTATATATACATATATAGTACAACATTTCAGGAACATGAGAAATTTTCTGGGTTCATTAGCAGATTTTTGATTATATTTCGATTGTTTGTAAATATAGGTTTACGGGCTTTTTGCTTTGCTCGCTTCGCGCTAAAATAGGATTACGTTACAGTTAAGGGACAAATCGAAAAATAAATCTTAAAGATATTAAAAATTGTCAGATTGGGCCGTATAGGATTGTGTTAAATTTCAAAAATAAGCTAAATTGGTTTAATGGAACTAGAGAAATTGTGTTGTGAAATTTTCTATAAAAGTTGTTTTGGATATTTTTTTATACTCATTAATTATATACAATTTGGTAGGTAAGCTGGTTATCTATTTTTTTTCCTCTGTTTCTTTCGATTCATTTCACGACAATTCCGACATATTTGGTAAAATGGCTATTGTATCGTACTTAAGAAGAATTTCTTGTAGGCCTATCGTAAAATATTGTTCGGAGATTAACCGTTATTACGGTATGTCTATTGAGTAGTAAATTTTTAGTTATTTAACAAAATTTTCATTGGTTTAACATAAATAAGCATAGGATTTTTCTTTAATAAGCACAAACGTTATGCATATTCTAAATTGTCTTTTCACGCATAACATTGAATTTATTAAATATAGGCCTAAAAGCGGCAGTAAATTTTATTTTTATTTTGGCGGCCAATGTGAGTTACGGTACACATTTTACTAAATCTGGAAATTATAATTTTTTTGAATTACAGAAATTTGTGTAGAAAATTTTCTTTACGTTTTATGAATTCATTCAATAATCAATTTTATTTGTACAAGTAGGCCGATTTTTATTTTTCTTGCCAGTTCAATGACAATGGTAAAATTTTTAGTTCAAATTTAGATTGTATTCTAAAAAGGATGTTTTAATTTGATATTTTAATTTGGAATTAGAAATGAAAAATGTCCTTTTTTTTAGTTGAGCGTTTGCATGGAAAATATTACGAAATTATGTTAGGATATAATGCAGTTTCATTCGGTTAGGGATATTTGTATAGAGGTTCGCTTACAAACAAAGCGACCGCTCTCAATTAGGAAATGTTTTAGTTTTGTTTACAGTGGATTGTGTGTAATTTTTTAGTGCATATGATCTATTCTTATTTAGTATAATATGCAAATTTGTAGTTTCACTTGGAAACGATAAATTGCTGAGATTTTGTGATTTGCAAACCATACTGAGGTTTCTGTTGAAGGAGAGAGTTGTATCTCAGATGTAATTTGCGAATTGCAAGTTCAATTCTTATGAAATTTGACGTTTCAAGTTGGAATTACTGTATTAAAATAATTTTTGGTAGTAATATTTAAATTTTTTTTACTTTTTAATAACTGTTTAGAAAATTATTATTGTTTAAACCTTCAGTCGGAGTTAACTAGTGCATTTGAAACATTGACTCAAGTGTACACTCGGAAATGGAGCCTCCTAGATAGCCAGTAACGTTTTTGTGGCGTCTGTGTGCTCCTCCTCAAAGCAAGAGGGTTCATGATTGTCAGAGAATGGATGACATGAAGTTTCTGGGGTTCATTTTTGTCTTTTGTATTTAGAGGTATTGAGGTGATTTCTGACGATAGTTTGAACAATAATAATTCTTAAATTATACTAACAGTTACTATGTATGGGCGCTTTTATATTTATACTGTACAATTTTGTTCGTACTTTATGATTTTTTTTATCTTCTGTAACTGCCATAAGTGACCTTATTGGTAGCTAGATTTGATTAAATTTTTGCGAAATTTTTTTTATTTTTTCCGTGAATTTGGCCAGAGCAAATGTGTAGTTAGTTTCGAAGTGAACTGTCGAGAATTTGATAAATTAAATATGAAATGATAAGCAGTACAGAAACACGTTTAGAATAAACTTTTTTTTCAAAATTGAGGCTCAGTTTGGGTCAACCAAGTTGAATCCGAGTTCCATCAAGTGAGTTAGTCGACCGGATAGGTGATCGATCACCAATGAGAGAGAGAGAAGAGAAACCAGAATGCGCATGGACTTGGCGCAGGATGGTTTCGGAAGAGAGAGAAGAGAGGAACCGAATGCGCAGGGAATTGGCGCAGGACAGTTCCGGAAGAGAAGAGAAATTTACGTGCAGGGTCTTGGCACACGAAAGTTTCGATCGAAGATGGTCTACTGGTATTTTTCGGGCAGTAGCTGGTCACGTTGCTCGAATGCTTCGCTGAATATGTGTTGTAGCGCGCGGTAGACAAGCCACGAGAGCTTGAACGGGCGCTACGACTGTACTGTCCATACAGACATACAGTAGGTTCGTTGGGAAACGGCCTACGGCGGAGTCATCGTTTGATTGTTGCCAGTGGAAGAGTCTTTCAGCTGGACGTAGGAAGAGCAGCGTTCACCGACAAAAGTGGAGATGAGACAAGGCGAGTTTCTTCATCGACTTCTAGAATTGCAAATTCCGTCCAATTCCAGCGCGTGGTCCCGCTTTCAGATATCTCCCCCCCTGATCCTTTTAGAATTGGACGTCTCTTGTTTTTTTTTTCGCCATTGGAGAGAGAGCGGAACCATTATAGCGTGCTGCCCTGTTGCATATTGATTGATGCAATCCCTTGCATTCTAGCGAAGTGAGCAGGAGAGCTGCGATTGAAAATTGAAATCCGTTGTCAGCGTGCGGAGTGTCATCTAAACAACGTCCAGCAAACAAATGTACTGATTATTATCTAATGAAATTATAAGTGAAAAGGGTCCGATTATTGCCCATATTTGTTGTGTTTTTCGTGAAATAGTATGTGCGCTCTTGGTCAGTATTTTATGTAAACTTTTTCTTATTTTTTTCTATGTTGCCCTGATAGTAACTGTATAACTATACAAATAACTGTTTCAAATGTAAAGCGGTTTTATATGATACAATATATGTATGGGAATTGTCATTCTATTATTTCTTGTCTATTTCTAAACTTTGAATTGTTAAAGAAAAAAAAAAAAAAAAATTGCAAAATATGTAAGTTTGTTGAATAAATTTATTGAAAGTTGTTAAACGATATTAATAAGTTTTCTAATGAAAAACTTATTTTCAAGGGGGTGATGCGAGTGTAGTAATGCTTAGTTAAGAATATAAATTTCTGTTTGATTAATTATTATAATGTTTAATATAAATTTACTAAAAATTGTGATGATTACGATAAAGCATGTTTGTTGGTTTTGAGTTGTTTAAAATGGGTATAGTTGGTAGTCCTGAACAGGGACCCAAGAGAGCAGATTATAACACATAATACTCAGTCTTGAGGCGAACGCGATACGCGTTAGATTTAGAACCATGTGATCTTAAAGTCAAATTGTTTTGTGTTCCTCTCCGACCTAGATTATTATATATAAATGTCATACTCGCATATCCCCTAATTAACTAAACCATTTTCGAAATTAATAAAACGTAATAAGTGTTAATAAAGAGTATTAATTAATATCCCCCCTTCGTTTTGTAACGGTCTTTTAGAGTCAGAACTTGGCGTCGCTACCGGAAACTATACGAAGAAAGTGATAAATGAAGCAAAGAGCCGATAGAGAATAAATAGAGAAAATAATAAAGTAGGAAGAAGCGTAAATAAATAATGAAGAAAATAAATAATAAAACGTAGACACTACACTGTTCAGATTTCCTATCATTGTTTTGGGGATATTTATTTGTTGTAGTCTTGCTTTAATATGCTTCCATCCTGATGGTGAGGGCCTATCCCATTTTCTCACAAGATCATGGACGATGTCTTCGATATTCGATCCCTGTACCTTTGCTCCTTCCACAATGATCTCACCTGTATCGGTCCATTGTATGGCGGGGTCCTCATTCAATAGATTATAAATACTTAAACCTTTATTCCTCAATGTATGTGGGAGGGTGCTTTTTGATACATGTTCGATATGTTGTGTGGCCGACCCATTAATCTTTGGTTGGTCAGCTCTATCGTCGGACAGAGGTCCTATGTCACCATGTCCATCGTTTCCCATGCTGTGCCCAATAACCACGGGAATCTCTGTCGGGTTCTTATAATTTTCGTACTCGTGAAGAAATTTCTTCAGAGCTTCTTGGTATAAGATTCTTTTCTCATCAGGTGTTTTTTCACTGTTTAATAGGGTTAGCAATTCGCTTTCCATTCTTTTAAGCCTGCTTTTACGGGGATCTAGATCCGTGTCTGGATTCTTTGAACTTTGCAGTGAAGCATACACCTCGTGTGGAATCACTACCACTTTCTTCATTATATTAATCTAGTCAGTAAAGGACCCAAAACTGAAAATAAGATGGGAGGAATGACCCTCCTCTTTGTACAATAATTCGTTTTTTCTTCCCTACAGTTTGACTTTTACGAGCGAGTGCACGTATTATGTTCTTGTAACGGCGTAGGCGAGCCTTCTGAGGTGGTTTCATTGATACATTGCAATTTATAACGTTAAGACAGATTTCACAGATGCATTTTAAAAAGTCGGAGTCGATATTTTTAGCAAACATCTGCTGCATTGCCCGGGGCAGTCGATGATAGATTTTTATTAATTCATGGTATTTCTTTAGCCTCTTTGTCATTCTGGAATATACACCGTTTCAGGCTCGTTTGGAAATATATTCGTTCTTAGAAGCACCCTAAACGTGTTTCGCGGATGAAGGTCGCAAAGCAAATATCCGTAACGCGTGCTTGTAGCTTCTTTATAAACTTCCAAAAACTCCTTACGCTGATTCGGGAACATTTGATTGGCTAATACCCCAATTTGTGATACATCTCTACGTTGCGCGAATAAGACTAGATATTGTGTATTTAACGACACATCGCGCATGTATCTATTTTTGAAAAATAGATTCTGATTGATGAAGAACACGCTTATGTTAAGATGGTGGGAGAATACTGTAAAAGTCTCGGCAAACGTTTTATCCATCTCCAACATGAAATCGTCAATTACAATGACTGTATGTTCATTTCCCTTTGACGAATTAACGTCATATACACCTTTGTGGAACAAAATATCATCTTGGTACTCGTTGAACACTGATTGATACGTCGAATAGCACCATATAACTTTATGCACAAATTTTGAGAACATCTCTCCCTTTTCTTTAATGATTTTAAACACAGTTTTACCACATCCTGTAGGTCCAGATATAATACATGCGGATGGGCTCGTGAACCTGAATTTTTCTACAGAATCCATTTCTAACACGTCACACTCCTAAGTGGGTCATTTACAAAATATAATAAATATTTAAGTGATGACCCTTATATTCTACAGTCTTGCTTTTCTCTTCTCCCACAAAACCGTGAATGACGATGAGGTACAGCACCCCATCATTGATATTACAGATGGCCCCGACGACAGTGTAGTTGTGATCACAGAATCCATCCCCGCTGACGAATCCTCACCAGCGATACCTGCAGCACGCGCCAGTTCAAGGCGGAGGCATGATGAAGAGCCCACGACGTGAGGTATAAAGCGCGCCAGGATTGCGCCGGTTGTTAGACCACCAGTAATAGAGCCCCAACCTTCTACGTCTTACGACACAACCCCCACAATAGTACCTTCCTCAAATATACCCCATTATTCCTGTTCAATTCCGGGTACATCCTCCACAGCAGCTTCTCGTTCTGTTGAGGATGGCATAACATTCGAGTTGGTGCGCACCGCTACCCCCACCCCAGCTTTGGCTAGAAATCGGTATATAGTCAGGGTTGATCCTAGATCCATGTATAGCAATGGTGTTGAACACGGACTACGCGCAAAGTGAACGTATTGTAGAGTTTGCCCTTCAGAACCGCGACGAACGTGAAGTCAGGACGAGGCTGTCCTTCGGATTCGGGTCAGATGACGGAGATGTAGATGATTTTTGGGTAATAATACCGTTCAGACGCTTGGCAGCTGAAGATATAGAGTATATATTAGGCCGTATAATGCAGGCCTCTCAAAGTAGTATAGCCTTCAATATGGACAACTTCACGGTAAATATTGACCGTGTATTCCGTGTTGCGGGTCATAGTGCCACACCTTATACTCTTAACTTCAATTCTCAGGCTATTTATAGACGGCATATAAACGCCGATCGTGGTTGCGGCTTTATAGCAGTAGTCTTGGCCGTATGTTTACTGTACTAAATACACGGGTCAAAAACATTTGGTTGCCTACGGTAGTGGAGCGTGCCCGTAAACTAGCTGTAGACTGTAAACTTGAATTTGACTGTAATATGGGTCCTGAAGAGCTGAGAAGGGTAGAACAGGAAATGAATGTTCGTATAGTTGTATTTGGAATGGATGATCGTCGTAGGACTGTGTATGTTTTTAAAAGCAGTGTGAGAGATCGTACAAGACCCCTACTTATTTTAGGACTGTCAGGACAATATCTCCCATCCGTAATATAAGGGACCTTTACGCGAGTTATGATAAAAGTCGAAAATATGGACGACATCATGATTTGTGTAAGGGTGTATCGAGTTTGCGGATGATATAGTGAAACATTGTAAAGATTGCCACATGGTATGTGAGCAGTGTAAAAGCTCCAAATGTGAAAGCCGTGTAGTTGAAGCTGAGAAGAGGGATTGTGATGTGTGTAGACGCACATTTTTCAATAATAACTGTTTTGAGCTCCATAAATCAATTGGCACGTGCAGGAAAATGAGAATCTGTGAATGTGGTATGTTTCATATGATGGATAATTGGGGGAATTTCAAGCATAAATGTGATGAAATTCACTGTTCTACATGCTATGAGAAATATAAGGCGGTTGGAGTAAAGCATGTATGTTATATGAAAGACCAAACCTAAAAATAGCCCTTGTATAACTGTGTACTACGATATAGAAACATATACGAACGCTGAAACCAAAGAGGTTATTCTACATTTACTTGTAAGCCAGAGTATCTGTGATGAGTGTATGGAGGGCGAGTGTGATGAGTGTCACAAATGTGGTAAACGGACAAACGTTTTTAAAAAAATGCCCACGATAGCCCTGTGAAACTCTTTGTGTCCTATATTGTCAAGTTAGCGGACAATTTAAAAAATTGACTGTATATTCTCGTCCATAACGGGGCAAAATTTGACACACAGTTCCTTTATAAGGAGTTGCTTGAGCACGAGTCATCTGAGATATTTACAGGTGATCCCTTGAAAAGAGGCAACAAACTAATACAGATGCAAATAAGAGGTAATGTACAGTTTAAAGACACTTTATTATTCACACCTTGTAAATTAGCAAAGCTACCCAAGGTGATGGGCGTAGCCGCTGAAGTTTCAAAAGGATATTTCCCTTACACATTCCTCACTAGCGAAACTTTAAATTACGTAGGACTACCTCCACCCAAACATTACTTTAACTATGAATGTATGAGTACAGATGAACGTGAAGATTTTGACCGATACTACAACAGTTTTAATGAATCTAATCCTTATAATATAGCTGATGAATGTGAGCGTTATTGCGTGAATGATGTGCGCGTGCTTAGAGTATGTTTCCAGGCCTTTAGAAGGATGTACATAGGCCGTTTCAAATGCGATCCGTTGCAAGTCGCAACCACCATCGCCTCATTATGTTTTACGGTGTTCAAGAATAACTTCATGCCTAAAGACACCTTAGCCGTTATCACAGAAACAATCCCCGCAGTTATGGGCACAAGGCTATTTACTGGCTCATACACCTACAGCAGCAGACAGTGTATACATAAAGCATGCCCGCAACACGGGTGAAGTACCCATTAAGGTTAATGGTCGTGTTTTTTGGGTTGATGGTCTAAGTGAAAACCGTGCCACTGGTGAGAAGACTGTGTACTCCTTTAACGGTTGCTGGTGGCACGGATGCCCCCGTCCTGAGTGTGGAATCGTAGGAGATATCCACGGTAGATCTCCTGCCGACAGTCTTGCGTGGACCCGCACCCGCGATCAACTTATAGGCTCCCAGTTCACTCACAAAGTCTTGTGGGAGCATGAGTATGATGCACGGATGAAACAGATGGACAGTACGTGAAGAAATAAACACGATCAAACGTTCAATGGTGCTGGATCCTGGCATATTTAATACTCACATCGTGTATTACCACTTGCAGTCTCTACCACGATAATATTTGCATTTGCGCCCATACTTTTCTCAGTTTTCCCATTTTAGAACCCATCCCCTTATGCAATATCCCTCACCCTTTTGCAACATTGATCAACATTTGCTATCTCTATCGCGACAATATTTTACATTATTATTTTTGCGGTTATACTATTTGATCCTCAATTTTCCCATTTTGGATATGGAGATGGACAACTTGAGCGGCTGCAAGTCGTTACAGGAATATCTTCATCAGAGCCGCTCATCTCAGTACCACAGGAAACAAAATTAGCGCCGCTACTCTTCATAATCCTGACATAGATCATTACCAGAGACAGCACAGTAGCATCCAATGACACAAAGATCATTAGAAAATAAGAAATCTAGAAGATCCCTACAATCAGAATGTTTTTGTGCATTATTATTTTTTGCGGTCACACTATTTGATCCTTAACTTTGATTAATATATTTGGCTTGACATTTTACCTGTCAATTCTCTCGTAGGAGTGTGATTAAATTGTGTTTAGCTCATGAAAATGAATGTATGTTTGGACTGGTAGATAAATGGGCGCCCTAGGTATCCTAGTGGTTAAGACGCTGGGCTGATGGTTGAGAGATCGAGTCCGGATGGTGACTGTAATTTATTGGTACATACAATCCCAGATGAGCAGGGTGTACCTATGTGAAGTGGAGAGTGGCTTTCTTTCTGTGTGTGTGTGTGTGTGTGTGTGTGTGTGCCATCTTCAGTTTTTCGACTCTTTCTCTCTCTCTCTGTATATATATATATATATATATATATATATATATTATATATATGAATTTTAAATTCAGTTTTACTTTCACTAGGAAAAGTAATTTTATTCAATTCCAATTGTTGAGTACTTCCAAAGTGCGTGTGTGTTCATTTTGAAAAAAATATGTATACTAAAAATTAAAATAATAAAAATAATAATAATAAACCTTTTCATTTTTTCATTTAAACGATGTAAAGGATTGACACGACTATGAAGAAGATACCACACAAATTACACGCAAAGAAAAATAAAATAGATTTATATATACACTGTAGTAGCAAGGGAACAAAATTGAAGGAGTGAGCGGTGGTTTCATCGTGGGTGTTCTAGCCGAAAGTGGGTCGAGGGACTGTTGCGGTCAACATTTTTGACCGACGCTTCAAATGTTTCAAGTTTATACCGTTAGATCTTCCATTCCGCGAATAAAAACAGAAGTTGTTTTAACGCATGCCTTCCTTGTCTTTCGAATTATAGGTAAAATTAATACTGTTCTTATAGACTATTTAAAATGTTTATCGTTAATTTAGTATGCTGTAAAAAATGAATTAATATTAAAATGAACGAAAAAAAATGTACGAAATTGTGAAGACACATGTTGTGTATATATATATATACACAGAGGAATGACAAAAGTAAATAGACATTTTCGATTTGGCTTTAGAGTAAATCACTCTACTGACATGTGCTTTTATATGCTAAAGGCAACCGTTCTAAAGTACAAGATGTGAAGTACCAGTTTTTGAACCATTTCGCTGAAAATTTTCGCTAAAATTTATTTATAAAAAATATAGGTGTATAGAAATGAATGCCAAAAGTAAATAGACACAGATACTTTCTAAGGTTTTAGAATAAATTAAAGTGTTTCATGTCTTTCGAGTTATAGGTGAAATGAATATTATTCTTGTAAAGAATGAATTAATATTATGAACTAATATTATGAACGAATTCTTCATTCATTTCGAACAATAATCTATGTTTTTCATTCCACCTTAGACCTACAGTATACACAATAGGCACACCGGGGGGGTTATGTTTGAATGTAATCTACGTTTTCACTCCACCTTAGACCTACAGTATACACAACAGACGCACGGTCAATAATGTGTGTGTGTGTGTGTGTGTGTGTGTGCCGTCTTAAGTTTTCGAGCATTATCTCTCTCTCTCTCTCTCTCTCTCTCTCTCTCTCTGTATAAATATAAATTAGATTCAGTTAGATATATAGAAAGGATTGTCAAAAGTAAATAGACAGTATACATTCTAAGGTGTTAGAATAAATGAAAGCGAAAAATAGGTAAATTGAATATTATTCTTAGAGAATATGTTATTGGAATGATTTCTTTTGCTAAGCCAATTATCTAGTGTATTTCTTTTATTATTAATATTAATTTGAACGACTTTTAAATAATTAGTTCTCTTGCTGAACAACTTTAAGGAGAAAGTCGGTCTTGCTTTTAATAAATAAATAAATAAGTGGAAACTCGTCTAAATAAGTTAAAATAAATGGCGCAACCTGCCAACTCAACCTAATAAGGTATACCTGAACAATTAAAAAACACTATTTGGCAACTCATGTAAATAAAATAAATGGTGCTCTCTAGCAACTCACCCTAATAAGGTACACCTGAACATAATTAAAATAAAGGTGGTATCTGGTAATCCCTTCATATATAAATAAAAACTTTATTTGGCAACTCATCTAAATAAAAATTAAAATAAATGGTGGTATCTTGCAACTCACGATCCTCTATATAACAGCTGCTTGGCCCCTGGATGTTCATAATGCGTCTGGCTCCAGCCAGGCGAACACCTCCTTCCTTCTTAGGTTAAGGCTTAGGTTAGGTTTCCCTTTGGGGTGAAGACATCCCTCCTTCTCCCCCAAAGACCTCCTCCTCCTCTTTTCTCGTCCTCTCTTAGGTTAAGGCTACCCCTTTGGGGGAAGGTCATCCTCCCTTCTCCCCCCGAAGCCCTCTCCCTTCCCCTTTGCAGCATTGATTTGTTGCATAACCCTTCCCCCCTTTGCAGCATTGATGTTGCATACTCATTGCAACATTGATGTTGCCAAACCCCTTCAGTGCATAGCCCGCACCCCCTTCGCCGCATAACCCCTACCCCCTTTGTTGCATAACCCCTTTGCAACACATTGCTCAATATTGCATTGCAACATTCTTGCACTCGTCCATTTTTCGCCCACACTACTCCCATCTTTCGAGTTGATCAGTTTCCTTTCGCCCTTTCTAAGTTTGACATTTTTAAGCTTTGGCAAAACTTTATAGGTTTTGACGAGAAACGTCAGCTTTTCATTCTGATGTTTTTACAAGCTTTTATTGTTTTACATTTTACGAAAACATTTATTTTAGATTTAAGAAATTTAGTTTTGTTTTATATATATATATATATATATATATATATATATATACGTAAAAATGAACACTGAATAATTCCTATATAATCATTATATAATTCTTATATGGATCCTTATATTCAGAGAATTTATTATAATTAATTATGGTTGTCTTGCATCTAACCCTCATCCCTAAATTTCATTAGATTATGCATACATATTGCATGTGGCATTAGGGTGTCAATTTGGGAGGTGAAAATTAATTTTTGCCAATTCCTTCACTGAGGGGTTTTAAAAATATGTTTTTGGATGTGAAGAATTCAAATCTGCTATTATTTTTGTGATTGCTCAACACTTAGCTTGGTAAATCTACGTTTGATTAAAAAGCACATAAATTGCTCTCGGAAAACAACGTTTATTAATTTTAGCTTCTCAAAATGTTAGGTAATGCTATAAAAATTTTAGTTTCTCTGCATAAAACATATCCTAGTAATCATAAAACATATCCTTGTAATCATAAAACAACATTAGAAAGTAATGACATCAGTAAAAAAAATATTTAAACAACAAGTTTCATCAAGTCTTGCTTTGATTCGTTCTTGGACATCAGCCGCCGACTTGCTTCTTGGCCTCTGATATAGCCCTCACGTTTCTCATGTGTATACACCCTGCCTGCTGCCTCTGTGACTTGTTTCACACACCTCTCTATTGACTGAGCATGACAGGGCCACTGTGGAACTTGCATAGGCTTGTCAAAGAACTTCTTTACTTCCGCTGTAGTCAGTTTACATGTCAAAGGAGGTTCAAATACCCCGTTAGACCAGTCTGTCAGCTCCAACACGGAAGAAGCACTGGGGTTGATGGAAGGTGTCTTCCTGGGACGTACAGAAAGATCTCCAAGTGTGTCATCATCTCCACCCCTCATGTCAACAATCTTTTGGACACCAGCTCTCCTCTCCTCACTGTCATCTGAGCACATGAGTGTCTGGATTATCATTTCGCTGAATGCATACCGTGCTGAGCGCTTGATGGTTGGCAAAACAGCATCCACTACAGCCTTCTTTTGCAGCCTAACTAGCCGCAGCTGAAACAAGATGTGGCGTGGGCCTTCCACCCAAGAGTGTTTTACTTTGATGTTGAACCAACGGGGGTAGTACACACCAACAATGTATTCCACTATCAGTCTTAAGTTGTTGAGGGTTTTGCCTTTAAGGCCATGTTTTGAAACCCATATGCGACAAAGCCCGTTTGCTGTTGTCAACCACCTTGAATGGCTCACTGGACCAATTTCAAGAAGGGCCAGATCTGTGGGAAGTTCTCCTGACTTATGGCCTGTGTGATCCTATACCCGTACGCTTGATCAGTAGAGAGATCCTTTACGACATTGTCACTCAGTGAAGTAAGAGGCTCTCCAATTGAGAGTTTGGTGAATGAAGGATCAATTTCAAGTTCGGTTGCAGTGTCTAGCATCTTGCCAATGTTACCTGTCCACTTGTTGTTAGACAAGGTCTTCCCATCCAGTGCTGTGATCAAGTGTCGCAGGGGTAACTCGTTAGTGTGGAGGGCACAAACCAACCAGATCAGCTTACGGCAAAGCTTGACCTCTACCCAATGCATGGAACCACCCTCCCAGCCAGTGTTAACATTTGTAGAATCACCTCCAATGGCCTGCAGGCTTTTATCAATGCCCTTCTTCTTCACGAAATCTACAAGATTATCAGCAATAACTTCAGCAGGTTTTTTTCTCGTTGAGCCTTTCTCAGGAGTGAAGTGGTAGAGATATCTTCCACCTGGCTCACTGCACACAGAATAATGCTCTTCTTTGATGATGCTGGGGAACTGACGATCTGAATTGTCTGCTTTCAGCATAACTTTAGTTGTATCTTGACGGCCGTCAAAGAAGATGCAGTCAATTTCACCCTTCTTACAAAGATCATCAAATTCCTGATCCAGGGATCTCATAACTTTTTCTTGGGCCCTCTTGACTTTATTGTGATCAACTACAAGTCTCTTGTCTTCTTCAGTGATCAAGCCAGCATCCATAAAGGCAGCAGTGGTGATGGCAGCTGTGGCACGCAGGCCAACACCATATCTGATGCTATGCATAGCAACATTAGGTATTTCTAATGTGTTGTACTCTGGCTTTTTATTTGAAGTTGAAGACGTGCTTGGTATTTCTAATGTCACTTCATAACTTCCATCCTTTCCATCTTGAGCATCAGCTATTTGTTCTTCATTTTCATCATCAGGGAAAATTATTTCATTTGATGGCATTGAAACATCCTGCTTACTTGTCTGCTTATATTCAGCAAGCCTTCTTCTTTCGTCTTCTTGCCGCTTCTGCTTTTTGACTTGTCTGTTGTGCTCAGGTTGATCTGGCAAGCCAATCTGATGTGGTCCAATAGAACCAGACTTGTCTCTCTGACCTTTAATGAAAGCAAGTTCCTTCACAGGGATCTTCATCTCCCTAGGGCATGTACAGTAGGGTGGATCGATTTTACATTTTTTTCGATTTCCATATTCTAATAGAGACAAAAACTTGCGCATGCATGAGAAAATAGCCTCTGCAAAATCTTAGCTTAATAGGTAATCATCTTCTGCCCCCGGCAGAGCGATGAATATCATATTTTAGTAGTCAAAAACGTATTTTTAAACCCTAGCCTAGAGTCATAAAATTTTGCGTGTGTGTTATTTCATGCCTAAGCAACGATATAAATGCTATGGGAAATATATAAATGCATTATTTAAGACAAAGAGCCGATCTGAAAATATGTATAATGTATAATATTTTCAGATCGGCTCTTTGTCTTAAATAATGCATTTATATATTTCCCATAGCATTTATATCATTGCTTAGGCATGAAATAACACACACGCAAAATTTTATGACTCTAGGCTAGGGTTTAAAAATACATTTTTGACTACTAAAATATGATTTTCATCGCTCTGCCGGGGGCAGAAGATGATTACCTATTAAGCTAAGATTTTGCAGAGGCTATTTTCTCATGCATGCGCAAGTTTTTGTCTCTATTAGAATATGGAAATCGAAAAAAATGTAAAATCGATCCACCCTAATGTACAGTTAATGTGAGTTTCGTTTTTGCAACCAGCATCTGCAAGGCAGCCAAATTCAGAGCAGAGAACAATTTTACACTTGCAACTGAGGATGTCAAAAAGCTTGTCAAGTTTTGCAATGAAAGCCTCTTTGACATGTAGCTTTCCTCTCCCAAGAGATATGTTTTTGGCATGCTCCCAGCTCTCTTGGATCTTGTTTAAGATTGTGACTCGTGAATTTACAACGGGGGCTACAAAAGAACTGTTTGCTCGTTCCCACTTTTCAAGCACTTTAGGGTAAATGTCCTTTGCAAGACTGGCTGCTGGGTAGTTTCTAACATCCTCACCACTTTGTTCTCTTAGCAGTAGCCCATATTTCAGAACGTCTCGCAGAGTTGAGAGTTCAGAGGGCAACAACTCTACCAGTTCCAATTAGGTTGCTCATATGTGTGAATGTCCCCAGTCTTGTCCTCCTTTTAGAAGCCATTGTAGGTCAATTCCCATTGGTTAGGATGGTAGCACTGACGGACAAGTAATCTTCAGCACACTGATGAATATGTTTCAACCTGTGAAATAAGCAAAAACAGCAGTGTATTATATATACAGCATATATAATTATTAATATAATAATTATTATATAATTCCACAAAAAAGTCAAAAAAGTCACTATTTTTATGTAGCTTCTTACCAAGCAAAACTAAATTATATTAAATTAACAAAAATATCTTTAGAATTCCTAAGTCATGCTGCAACTTTTTAGCACCCCTCATATTTGGAATTTGAAAGTTGAAAAATTCGACACACCCTAAATTGTGGCATGATTTGAACCCTTGTTTGTACTTCTTTATTCATTACTGTATTTCTCTAATTCATCTTTTCTAAATTCTCCCAATAATGACTTATACTGTACGCATGAAGTAAATAACTATGACGTCATAAAGTAACTTAATCCCTTCATGTTTTCCTTACCTTGAATACTGAATCATGTACTTAGTATGTGGATATCTTTCGTATTCAATGTATGGTAAATTCTTTAACCTATTATTATTTATATGTTGTTCATTTATACGTCCATTTCCTTTCTTGATCTTTATCTTTTGTTAATTTTATTAATTATTCATTCAGCTACCTATTGTCTACCTATTGTCAACCTATTGTGCGACTACCAATATGTGTACAATACTTTGTGCATTCGTACATGTCCCCTGATGATCATGATTACGTACATAGTTACGTGCATGTAAATACGTCCACATGTATTCTCTTACTTTTTCTTTTAATTATTTCACTTCTCGCAAGATATTCATAGATGCTTATACGAGTGTTCGAATTCCGCTGACGTCACCAAAAGCGAGCTTCTCTTGTTGCTTCTAATCATAAAACATTATTATGTGTGTTATGTTATATATATATATATATATATATATATATATATACACACCGTATGTGCCCATGTACATTGTGTTATATTCCTAACATCTTAATTGTCTATAAATTTATATGAAACACTGTAAAAACAAAACAAAGCTATAATTAACTGTTTAATTGTAATTAACTGTAATATTTTAATATAATGTAATTAATGTACTTTAGTGAAACGGTAATTGACGATAATAAGTGAATGTGAATTAATTCGTAATTATAATCATAGTTGTAATAAACCAAAATTACAATGTACTTAATAATGTACTCAGATTGTACTCAGTGTACTACTCCGAAATTGTCGCCATTTAGGAATGTATACTCGGCGATATTACGATTATTATTTTTTTAATTTTTTTTTTCCGTTTTAATTTGGAATCTTTCAAAATTCTGATCATGTGTTTAAAATTAGGCTTAACGTAGATCTCCATTAAACGGGGGGGAACTTAACCTTTAACTGCACTCTCCCAACATTTAGACTTATATGATGCTTGTATCTGTAAATTAAGAGACACTCCCTTATTAGCAGCCTTTGACTGAGGAGGAGCCCTCCTTGAGGAGGCCCTCCCTCCTCACTTTTAAATTCCGGCCTGAGCCATGGTCGAAAAAGGTCGAACCTCTCCCCCTGTAAAAGTCTAATCTAACTTAGAGGTTGAGTATTACCTGTATATTTTAACAGTAAATTACAGTAAAAGAAAGTTTTTTTATCTTTTCCTTAGAGCCTTGCTCTCGTCCGAGAACTCAGTCAATAAAGTAGAGAAAAATAATTTCCCGATACGTTATAAGAAGCATCAGGGAATCTTCAGAGAATTTAGTAAGTTTTCACGGAATCATCCGAACCACTACAGAAGAACTCAGAGAGTATTATAGAAGAAACTATTGTGAGTAACAAATCCGTTGCTGCCTCCTAACCAGAACTCCAGTCGACTTCGAACCAACCAAGGCCATAGACGGAGGGGTTAATATATATATATATATATATATATATATATATATATATATATACCTCGTAACCTCGCAGCAGTTCGTGCTTTGGTCTCTCTTCACAAATAGGTCAAACTGGTGACTCCGCCCCAAGTCAAGTAATGTTATATATATATATATATATAATATTATATATATATATATATATATATATATATATATATATATATATATATATAATGATATTTTTTAAATACAGATATTTAAAAGTTGTTGAAGATGGGCAGCTAGGAAAAAAAATGAACCAACTCATATTCACACTGTGACATTTAATTATTTTTTAAGGATGTTTTCTTTCCTTAGAGTTAAAAATATTTGAGGACAAATGACGGAAACTGTTTAAAATCCTGTAAACTGGAGGAAGTTGGTGTGAAAAGGGAAATAATTCGATTTATTAAGTGAGGTTTTAGATATATAGTTTGAGACTGAAAATAGAAACAATTAAATTAATAATAAAACGATCCAAATGTTGAACAAAGAGTTTTTCTATCTCAAATCAATATATATATATATATATATATATATATATATATATATATATATAACTGGATATTCCTTGTTCGAATGATTCTACTCCCTTCAGTGTAATTGGATTACGAGCTTTTCTTTGTTAGGAGCAATTGGAATAGTCTTGTGGAACTATAATAGGAAAGGCAATAGACTATTCTTGCAGTTTCTGAGTTTACAAATTATCCTCGGGATATCATTTGCAAATTAAATTAATGTTACTAGTTCATATGAATGGTGAAGTAATTGAGGAAGTACAAGAGTTTAAGTATTTGGGTCAAACTATTACCAGCTCCTTGAGGGATGACTCGGATATAAGAAAACAATCTCGAAGCCTGTGTGCTAAAGCGAATATGACCATAAGGAATTTTCGATTCTGTACAAGTGAAGCTAAAGACACTCTCTTTCGTACTTTCTTCAGTAATATATACGGACAACAACTCTGGGTGAATTATAAAAAAGGTTCTGGCAGAACCCTAAATTTGCTGTACAACAGGTCTTTTAGACTCACATAAATTACCCCCGAGATGCTCAGCTTCGCAAATGTTTGCTACCCGCAATGTTCCGAGCTTCCCGGAGGTAACAAGACGTGCTCAACACAGTCTAATGCAAAGACTTAAAAAATCAACCAACCCGATCATCCAAGCTATCCATGAGTCCTGCCATTTATCCTCTAAGCTATGGACTTCTTGGTACGAAAACGTCTGTCTGTATCTCCACTTAACTTCGACATTACAGTATTATTTCTAAGCAGTTGTATATATTTCTATCCTTAGTATATGAACTGTCATTGTATTAATAATATTTGTCATATGGACTATAGTCTGCCAATTAACCTTTTCATTTTCATTTCATTTCAATTTATGTTAAAAATTGCTTTTTAAATCATAGTTTACTACAAAACCTAAAGAGTTAAACAAATTATATTTAAATATATATCTTGACCAGGCACAGTGCGTCGGTCGGATAATAATAGAAAGTAGCTTACTTGTCGAAGTGATACTGAAATCGGATCACCTGACGATCAGGCCCCCCAGCCTTCTTTAGTAGCTTTATAAGGCTAACTAACGAAAATATCACGACCTAACCTAACCAATCGTCAAGGGCGTACAGTTGACCTAACGATTGGTTAGGTTAGGTCGTGATATTTTCGTTAGTTAGCCTTATAAGGCTAACTAAAGAAGCTGGGGGCCCTGATCTTCAGGTGATTCCTGAAATCTTGTCAAATTTTGGAGCTAAAAAAATTTCTAAATATTTCCTGCATTTACGAGAAATAACGAAATAGAGTTTATTATAAGAACTTACGGAAATTTAAACTGCATTTTTCGTAAACAAATGACACTGTTCCTACATACACTCTAAATGGACTAGACGTTTGGTTATAACTTATATATATAAACCGTCTACTCGATATCTCATAATGAACTTAGCTTCCTGAAATGAATAATAGCTATTTTGAAATGTTGGAGCAGGTGTAGTTTACGTTCCCCTGACACAAAAGGGGACACACACTACACTAGGTCAAAGTTGGGGAACGTAAACTCCACTAGGATCTTTAGGAGACATTTTTTTAAATGAATCCATCAAATTAAACGTTAAAACTAACGAAAATATTACGACTTAACCTAACCAATCGTCAATATATATATATTGACGATTGGTTATGTTAAGTCGTAATATTTTTGTTAGTTTTAACGTTTTATTTGATTAGGTATACGCGGACAAAGTTGAGGAACGCAAACTACACTAGGATAATATAGGGGAACGTAAACTACACTAGGCACCACAGGAGGACGTAAACTACACTTGCTCCGAAATGTTTACTAGATATTTCGGATCACCTGAAGATCAGGGCCCCCAGCCTTCTTTAGTTAGCCTTATATAAGGTTAACTAACAAAAATATCACGACCTAACCTAACCAATCGTTAGATCAACAGTACACCCTTGACGATTGGTTAGGTCGTGATATTTTCGTTAGTTAGCCTTATAAAGCTAACTATAAAAGGCTGGGGGACCTGATCTTCAGGTGATCAGATATTTCACTTATCTGAAAACGGTGCTTAAATGTTTCAAATATGTAAAGGCATAGAAATTAAACATTTCATTTGTATAAGTTAATTCTCTAATGTTTGCTCCTAGACGCATGCGCGTTGTGGTTAAAAACATTCTGAAGTTGTGACGCAATCTATTAATATGCTAGAAAAGAGGAGAAAACAATTATTTTATTTTATACATTTATTCATTTATTCCATGCAGGCCAATTTTCTAAGTGCCTTTCATGCATTTATTAATTTTATTTATTCTTTCAAGCTTGAAAACCAGCCTGTAACCATGAACCCTGAGCGTTGCTTTAGAATTAGACCAGGGGCGGATCCAGACCGATGCACATGCATCGGTCAGAAAAATATGTGTTCCGTTTGCATCGATCAAATAATTATTTTATCCAGTCTCAATTTGTTTTGTTTGTGAAAACATTTAATACAACATTTAATACAACATTTAATATAACATTTAATATAACATTTAATGCTTTCACGAACATTTATTTGACCGATGCAAACGGAGCACATATTTTTCTGACCGGTGCATGTGCATCGGTTCCATCAGTCTGGATTCGCCAAGTTTAAACTTCTTAAACTTTTATGCATTAGGCATTTTATTGTTAGAGAACCCGGGTCACCTGAAGATCAGGGCCCCCAGCCTTCTTTGGTTAGCTTTATAAGACTAACTAACGAAAATATCACGACCTAACCTAACCACTCGTCAAGGGCGTACAGTTGACCTAACGTTTGGTTAGGTTAGGTCGTGATATTTTCTTTAGTTAGCTTTATAAGGCTAACTAAAGAAGGATGGGGACCCTGATCTTCAGGTGATCCGAGAATCCGTTAGACATTTTAGATTAAGGAGCAAGTGTGGTTTACGTGCCCCTGTGGTGCCTAGTGTAGTTTACGTTCCCCTACATTATCCTAGTATAGTTTGCGTTCCCCAACTTTGTCAGCGTATACCTAATGAAATAAAACGTTAAAACTAACGAAAATATTACGACGTAACCTAACCAATCGTCAATATATATATTGATGTATTCATTTAAAAAATGTCTCCTAGTGTAGTTTGTGTCCCCTTTTGCGTCAAGGGGACGTAAACTACACTTGCTCCTAGATTAACCTTTCAACTGTTATTGTTAAAAAAACTGGTGCAATTTTGACATTTCAATTGACTTACTGAAATGTCCAATAAAATGTTCAATTACTGTGAAATGTCTAATGCATCAGACATTTCAAAATTCACAAAATTGAGGCAATGAAACGCCTAACGAAACGTCTACTTCTATTCAGAGTGGACGTTGAAAATGAATATTTAATTTTATTACTATTCATTTTCGTGGTAGTAAAATACTTAAAAAGATTATCCCAATATACCCTGAAGGGAAATTTAATTAACTTATTCCCGTCGTATTCCCATCCAAACAGAATAAGATTTCGCCAAATTTGCAGTTTGGTAAAAGGAATAGTGGGGCATAACCATAAAACTGCGCCAACACCAACGAAACAGGGTCATGAATAAACATTTGAGCTACTTTATTTCTTTAATAAATCCTAAAATTAAATGCTAATATTCATTTCCTTTGAACTCGAAAATAAGTCCTCTGTATTAATATTTCATATTTATATTTGCGCAAAAAATATGCCAAACAAATTCACAAATGCCAAACAAATGCACAAAGACTTAGATCGAAGGTTGTTTTCCTTGCTGATAATGAAGTTGGTACTTGTATTGTAGCAAAAGCTTTAATTAAATTATAGTGAGGCAATTAGCGCTTTGAGTGTTTGTTTATGTCGGAGAGCTCTTAATTAGGGTGCTTAATCAAAGACTTGACACAAAGTCATATTGTCATTAAAGGAGGTCAGACAATTATTCTACAGGCATAAATTCTTAAGAAAGTTGTATAAGGAAATGAAATCGTTGTAATTAAAAAAAGGTTTTTGTTAATAACGCTTTCGTATTTATAATGACGAATTAGGCATTATATATATATGTATATAATGCAAACCCACAAGGAAAAAGAAAACCGATTCCGAGGCCTTTCGTGTATTCAGAGCTACACTTCGTCAGGGAATGTTTAGTTGTGAAATTCATCTATGAGGAAGTAGATAATATATATATAGTGGGGAAGACAGTTTGTAGGACATCTCGATAAGTTTAAAGATGAAGAATAGAACCAGAGTGTAAGTCATTTTTACTCACATAAACAGTCATAGTGTTATTACTTGGTAGAAAATCATTCTGTCAGTCACAAACTTTTTTTTTTTTTTAATTCAACTTTCCAATCAGGTTTCTACACAGTGACAGAATTTCATCAATCTGTGGAACTAATTCACATTTCATTTGTCAATTCGTCCATTTAAAATACGTGATAAACAGACACACAAACTTGATCACAGCGGTCAATAAGGCGAACAAAGTGTTAGGTTTTATAGCTCGAAATTTTGAGTACAAATCGCGCGATATTATAGTTCCACTTTATAAATCATTAGTTAGACCCCATTTGGAGTACGCGGTCCAATTTTGGAATCCGTATATGCGCAAAGATATAGACAAAATCGAAAGAGTTCAAAAACGAGCAACTAAGATGATTCCGTCGCTTAGGTCAAAGTCGTACGAGGAATAGGCTTAAGGAGTTAAAATTGACAACACTCGAGACCAGGAGGTTAAGGGGTGATCTAATCCAGGTTTTCAAAATTATGAATGGGTTCGATAACGTAGATAGAGATAGCTTTTTCGAAATATCTCAATATAATAGGACTAGAAATAACGGGTGTAAGTTGACAAGTAGAAGGTTCGAGACAGCAGTTGCGAAAAACTTTTTTACGCATAGAATAGTAAATAGCTGGAATAGTTTGCCGGTAGAAGTAATTAGTAGCACGTCTATAAACATGTTTAAAAATCGATTAGACGCATATGTTGATAGAAAGGGTATAGTTTAAGGTAGTAAAATTAAGGCTTTCTGGGGATAGATCCCACAGCTCAACACAAGTGTTGTGGGATATAGGGAGGCAGCGTCTTGGGTTAGGGGATACTCTCTGTCCTTACACACCCCATTTAAAGAGATTCCTCTGCCGAGCGGTGCCCCCCATTGTACTGTGAGGTATTGAAAAACTCATGATCTTCACTTGCCCTACAAACACCTTTAAATGGGAGACCCAAAATGGGTGCACACACATTTCTACATTACTGTACAGTCTTTACAGCCACACCTACTCTTTTTCTCGTAAGTGTATATATTGTAATGTATATGATTGTAAATTTTGACTTGGTCCGCTGTCGATATGGACCGTGACTTGATGGATACCGTAATGAATTGACTGGATTCTTTGGATCCGATATATTTGCATGTCCTTTATAATAGATATAGAGTGTAAACATATTTGTGGATAGTAGTCTATTATGACTTGATCCTCTGGATCAGAGATTCTATCTTTAATTTTAAATCGATAATTAATTGTTTTAAATTGATAATTATTTAGTTTCGTAAAAATTGGTCGTTGCCAATTTACCGGCAGTTTTTACATAAATTTCTTATGTTGTGGTTCGGAACCCACGTAAATTGTAGGTCCCCTCCGCCACCACGGAGGACATACACAATACACGAACACAGTTAGGTAGACCAGCCATGAGTGGATCCTAGGGTCTTTGTTGGTCTGAAACATTATAACATTATAACATTATATATATTTATAATATATGTATATATCGAAACCTACGGTAAAATTACTGAATGCCCGGTTAGGTTAATTGAATGCCAGGTTAGGTCAACTGTGCGCCTTTGAAGAGTGGTTAGGTTAAATCGTGATATTTTCATTAAAACTAACGAAAATATCACGACTTAACCTAACCAATCGTCAAGGGCGTACAATTAACCTAACCGGGCACTCATTTAACCATTTTAGAGCAATTAACTCCATTTTAGAGCAATCCAAGAATAAGCACCCTCGTTCGACCCCAATCCAAGAAAAAGCACCCTAAATTGATTTGGGTTGCTTATTCTTGGATTGCTCCAAAAGCTAATAGGACGTATTGTTTTGTGACGTTCAAAATTTGTAGAAAATTTTTAGTCAGTCGAGAGAAATTGCTTTATCGGTAAATGAAATGAAGCAGTAATTCCATCAAAAGTGATGTAATTTCGGCTCTCTATGTACGTTTCTAAACTTACTTCCATCTTCTGTGCACATGAATAGCTAATTTTATAATATATTTTAAGTATATACATATATATATATATATATAGTGTGTGTGTGTGTGTGTGTGTGTGTGTGTGTGTGTGTACGAGAGGGAAAGAGAGGAGAAAGTAAAAATGCTACTTTTTCTCGGAAAGGAAACGTGTGCCACTATGTTTGAAAGCAGCACGAAATCTATGAGAAAAGATACAGCGAGAGTTACGCTTGTAAAATATTTAAGAAAACAGTTTAAAATTAGCGAAGTTGGTAAAGTTTCAGGGAAAGTCTTTAGCGGAAAAGCGAAATGGAATAAGTGTGAGGACTTCACCAGTCTCGTTTGAAAAGCTTTCATGGGAAAATATAATTTCGACCAAATTAAAACTCATTTAGGATAAATTGTACATTTTTTTTTAAATGACTGCGCACGTCATGATAACCGTATCATATTCATAAGCGAAATGGGAGGAAAATATTTGCATATTTGCGTGTGATATCGGAAGGGAATTTGTGGAAATCAATTTGGCAGCATGACAATAACGCTGTTTCAGTAAAGTCATTTCATATTCCATATATATATAATATATATTATATATATATATATATATATATCCTTCAATCGATACTGAGGACACAAATTGTTAACAGATTAAGTCTTAGAAAGTGAAGGCTTCACTGTGTAACAAAGCACCGCTCCGCCCATACATCCATTAAGGTGTATTCTACGTCTTTACCTTCATCTTGAATATTAAACTACGTCTCTTTAAGAGCAACCCTATCTCATATATATATATATATATATATATATATATATTTTGCAGGAGAACTTTGAAACTTTAATTTTTGTTTGTTGGCATTCAATCCAAGCGAATAAATCTGAATTAAAATTGATCTTCGAAAACAGGAGTAAAACTGCTAAATAAACAATGAAACTGTAATAACTCAGGAAATTACATTTTCTGAATGTAATTTATATATATATTCAATTATTCGAATTACAGTATTTATCCTGTTGTTTTCAATGGTTATGAACCCCGGACGGAACCCTCATTAGTCATTAGTACGTTCATCCCCTTTATACTTGACAATAATGCTGCGTGAATTTGTTAAAGGAATCATAGGTAAATTTCTAACCAATATCTTTGCTCCAAAAATTGTCACTACATATGATGTACCTAAAAATCGTAAATATTTGATTTTACCTGATTTATATCATTTTAACTCTGATTTAAGGAAACAGCTCTTAAAAATTGTTAATAAGTTTTATTGTCAGACTGATTTTAAAGTGGCATTTGTTAATAGCAATATCTTTGTAAGATATTTTCGTTATAAGGACGGAATCCACCCCTCTGCGATGAACTATTCGGTTGTATACTTATTTAACTGCCCTGGTTGTTCCTAGGGGATATATATTGGAAGCATCGTCCGTTCACTGCAGGCTAAATTCTGTTCACACGTGGGTATTAGCCATAGAACTGGCAAAGTTCTCCCCAGGAAGAAATTCTCTGCCATTAGGAATCACTCCATCGGTTGCAAAGTGGATGTGACCATAGATGATTTTAAAATATTAAAGTCTTTTAACTGTTTATCCTCCCTCCGTATTTATGAATCTCTTTGTATAAAATACAGGGTGTCTGTAAAGTCACTGTACAGTAGAAAGTAATTCCAGTGCACAGTGACTTTACAGACACCCTGTATTTAAACCCCAGTCTTAATCTTGATTCTAGCTGTTTCCCCCTCTATATTAATTAGTTTACAACCAGCCAAGTCTTCCTTCTGTACTGTTTTTCTTGTCCTGTTTAGTTTTTTTTAGGCCATGTGCCTGATATAAGTACGTTTCTGTGTTTTTACTTGCTTTTACTGGTTTTTTATCTTTTACTGATTTTTGCATTTTACTGGTTTTTTACCTTTTATTGATTTTATTTTATACTGATTTTTATTTTACTTTTTTTTATCTTTTTATGTTTTTTTTTACCATTTATATCTAATTTTACTGTGATTTTGGTTTATTTATTAATTTTAGTTTATTTTTTGATAAGCCTGATGATGGGTGAGGTAACCCGAAACGTTGTCGATTGGACTTAAATTAGACATGCCTTCAGTATTCTACGACTTTACCTTCTTCTTGAATAAATAAATTATATATATATATATATATATATATATATATATATATATATATATATAAATATATATATAGAGAGAGAGAGAGAGAGAGGAGGGCGAGAAGCTTGACCTTCGTGAAATGAGGAATCATCGCACGGAACATTTGAAAGGTTGAAAGGTGTATATATATATATATATATATATATATATATATATATATATATATATATATGAGGGGTCCCGCGTCGTAAGGTACCTAAGCTCCAAAATTAAAATTCGCCAGAAATCGCCTCCAAAGTTCAGCAATATTCTCGCAATACAGGGTGGGCCGTAAGTTTCCATACATAGGAAAATTTAAATTATGGTCTTCACGTGCGTCGGTATTTGGATCAGCAGTTTCAGGATGCTTGGATTGGTCGGCGTGGTCCTGTGGAGTGGCCTCCCAGATCCCCAGATCTCACCCCCCTTGATTTCTATCTTTGGGGGCACTTGAAGGCCATGGTGTATCAGGAAAAGATACGAGACATAAATCATCTAAAGGAACGTATCACCAACGCCATTACAAGCATAACGTCAACTGTGCTAATGCGTGTTCATCAACAGTGGGGAACACGTATTGAAATGTGTTTTCAAAACAATGGCAACCATGTAGAGCATATTATATAAATAAAAATGGTTGTCCATAAAAAAATGTTTATTTTTCCTATGTATGGAAACTTACGGCCCACCCTGTAGTATCTGTTATTAATTGAGCTAGAACGTTCATTTGGCTAAATTAGAGTTCTAAGTATGCTAATAAAGATGTTGATGAGTTTTTGGAATAGATTTTCATATTTTATATTTTATATATATATTTTTTAAATTTTTTGATTTTCTTATTATGCTGAACTTTGGGTGAACTTTTTTGGCTGGCGATAGAGGTGAAAAAAGTAGTTCGCTTCATAAGGTTTTCAACCATACTTCTAGTGTCGTAAGGTCATTATAACCCAAACCACTCGATAGAGGAAGGGTGAAAATAGTGATATCCATCAAAAACACGTTTTCGCCTGTGGTGGCGGTTAGGTACCTTAAGACGCGCGACCCCTCATACTGTATATATATATATATATATATACATATATACAGGGTGGGCGGAAAGTAGCTCCCTATTTTGGATTGGTAAAAAAATACGTATATTATCCATTTATTTCAGAAGAAATAATATGAAAAGGTAGGCATACATGGTAGGTTTTCTCTAAAATTCAATGTGGGCTCCAACTCTTTCCACCAGCTTCTGGAGCCGCCCAGGAATGGCGTCCACTGACTTTAGCAGGAACTCCGGCGGGATGGAGGACATGACTTCCCGAATTCGGTCCTCCAGTTCTTCCAATGTCCTCGGTTTGGTGCGGTAGACTTCTTCCTTTACCCACCCCCAAAGAAAGAAGTCGCACGGTTACCGCTGAAAAACGGCAGAATCGGTTCAGTGTAACGGTGTGGTGTGGTATGACCTCAGATCAGGTTGTGGGCCCGTTCCTTCTGCGCAACACCATGAATGCTGAGCGGTACCTTGCTATGTTGCGAAACGAGGTCTGGCCGGTTGTCAGCACATGGGAGAACATCGACGATCTGATATTTATGCAAGATGGCGCCCCTCCGCACTTCGCTCTTGTTGTCCGTGAGTGGCTGGATGCCCACTTCCCTGGGCGTTGGATGGGTCGTCGTGGTCCACATCAATGGCCAGCCAGGAGCCCCGACTTGACACCGTGCGACTTCTTTCTTTGGGGGTGGGTAAAGGAAGAAGTCTACCGCACCAAACCGAGGACATTGGAAGAACTGGAGGACCGAATTCGGGAAGTCATGTCCTCCATCCCGCCGGAGTTCCTGCTAAAGTCAGTGGACGCCATTCCTGGGCGGCTCCAGAAGCTGGTGGAAAGAGTTGGAGCCCACATTGAATTTTAGAGAAAACCTACCATGTATGCCTACCTTTTCATATTATTTCTTCTGAAATAAATGGATAATATACGTATTTTTTTACCAATCCAAAATAGGGAGCTACTTTCCGCCCACCCTGTATATATATATATATGGGAATGAAGTCAGAATGGTCCCCTGAGTTTTTGATGATACACACAGACCGTGCATGGAACAAGGAACTCTTCTGGGATAATTAAATCCACTATAGTCCGAATAAGTAATGGTAAATGACAAATACCATAGTTTTTCTCTTTCATGATGCTAGCCCGATGTGGGCAACGGGTCACTCGCAAAGAGGTCCCATAAATATAGCTTCCCTCACCAGCTATCTGCAAAGCAGACAGGATCCAGCTTTGGGACATGGATCTAGGGTTTAAAGCAGCCTAGCCCTGCTACATTTAGAACCTCAATATAAGCAAAAGACTCGCTGCCTTCACGTCAGATTGAATACATCAAAGAAAAAGGGGTAACTATTATATTTTTAGCCAAAAACCAAACTTAAACCTCAACTGGCAGAATTGAAAAGTGGACGCTCAATTCTGCCAGTTGAGGTTTAAGTTTTGGTTTTTGGCTAAAAATATAATAGTTACCCATTTTTCTTTGATGTATTCAATCTGACGTGAAGGCAGTGAGTCTTTTGCTTATATTGAGGTTCTAAATGTAGCAGGGCTTGGCTGCTTTAAACCTTAGATCCATGTCCCAAAGCTGGATCCTGTCTGCTTTGCAGATAGCTGGTGAGGGAAGCTATATTTATGGGACCTCTTTGCGAGTGACCCGTTGCCCACATCGGGCTAGCATCAGGAAAAAGAAAAACTATGGTATTTGTCATTTACCATTACTTATTCGGACTATAGTGGATTTAATTATCCAAAAAGAGTTCCTTGTTCCATGCACGGTCTGTGTGTATCATATAATATATATATATATATATATATATATAGCTCTAATTGCATGCCTCCTTTTTTAAAGAGAGCACGCAGTACCAGACTTTCGACACATTCTCATTCCTTTTCTGTTCAACTCTCTAACGCAAAGGTTAATCGGTATTCTCAATCTTTCATTTACTCAACCGGTGAACTCTGGAACACTCTTCCTCAATCCAACTTTCCCCCTGTCTATTACCTCCAATTTTTCAAACGCAGTGTCTAGGCATCTCCAAAGCCCTGAACCTTGATTTTGGCTCTCTTCTTCTTCCATGGAGTGGGGGGGTGGGCGCTTCAGTGGGCATTGCCCATGGTCTCTCTTTCCTGCAGAAAAAAAAAAAATATATATATATATATATATATATATATACACACCAACCTGAATAATTTCTAACACAAAGAACGCTTATTAAATAAAAACAGATTGAGTCTGGATTCTCTTCATCAATAAATTTTTTTTTACAGTTAAAATTCTTTGTGTCCAGTCTAACTTTCAGCAATATTACTCGGATTCTTCCTTGTAACTTTTCTCCAGAGATAATAAAATGAAAAACTGAAGTTATTTAATAAATGTCAGATAGCGAATCCGTTGAATTAAATTAAAAAAACATCGCTAGATAATACATAATAAATAAATGTACGTGTGGCAGTTCGATTTGTATTAACATCTATCTTTCAGTGTGATATAAACTGCTGTGAGAAGTAATTTTCTCGTATTATGCGTATAAATATGTCTAGAATATCTTGTCAAAAGTTAGTGTCCAATATTTTATACGAATTAATCAGTACATTCGAATCTATATAATTTTATGGTGACTTTTGGCAAGTAGTCAAGAGGTCAAGCAGTGCTATTAAATGACTGAAGACTTAGAATGTCATGTCTAAACGCACGAATGAAAGAATGAGACGACACACGCTCAAGTAACTTTACGAAAATTGGCTCATAATTAAATTATCTTTATATATGGAAATAAAATTTAATCTAAGGTCTGAACGTTATTAAAAAATTAAGTCAAATTCTCTCAGTAAGGCTTCCTTAAACGACGACCTATCAACACTTATCAAAATTCAAGTGAAGAATTTTTAGAAAAATGGCACCTAGAAGAAACAAAGAACAACAACAAACTCCTTCTACCTCGACCCAAGCAACACTCCTTCCCTTCCTCGCAAAAGACTCTATGAGAGAACAAGATGCGCTAGAGAGAAGTACTGTATACCTTCTCCCACCACCTGAAGCGCCTCTTCCCTCCCCTCACCTTAGGTGCTGCTTTCCCTGCATCCGAAGAGGTCCCCCTCTGTCAACGAAATTGAGGAATTTAATGCGACCATACAGCAGGAATGCTAGACGTTTACAGGGTGAAAATAAACAATTGGACTTATATATGGAATCATACCTGTCTTTCGTCCTATGGCAGAGAAGGATGACAGGATAAATGAATTAGTAGAATGAAACAGAATTAAAACAGCGCATAAACACGCTTAATAAGAGAATTCGCAATTCGGACTCCAGAACCAGGTGAAACAAAATGAAAAGTTAAACAGCGACCTTAAACAGGAACCGTATAAAGGCCCATACTTCATCGTGGGACCTGGAGTCCCACAAGGTTCCCCAAATGAAAACCCTATCGAAATCGTTAGCGATGCCATTACAGAGGCACATCGAATTGGGAAAATATAATAATGACACTGTCAAAAGAATTAAATAAAATTAAAATTGAGTGACCGACTTTGAATATCTGAAATCTGAAATAAAAAGTGCAGTGATGCAAACCAAACAAAATCTATTTATTAAATCATTCTGTCAGTACAGAAAAAAAAATCTTTGACACATAATAAAACTCAAAAAATATTCGTGTTATATACGAGAACGGAAAAACCAGGGGCATTCAATGTATTTTGCTCCACCCTGTTTTCTTAGCAAAATAATAGGCCATGGGGCTGAAATGTCTTTTGACCCGTAAGTTTGAACTTTCTGTGCTTCACATAACCGGATTTTTCCAGTTTGAACCTCCCCCTCCTTGTATAAAACCACTTTTAAACGCGCTTGTATAAAACCGATGGTTAACGCAGTTTCGAAAATGGCGTCTGACAGTGATGTGCGTCGTAAACAGAGAGCTGTTATCGAGTTCTTAACCGCAGAGAAGGAAACACTTGGAAATATTCACAAACGTCTACAAAACGCTTACGGAGATGCTGTTGATCGAAGCACAGTTGGACGCTGGTCTAAACGTGTGAGATCATCGGAGAGAGAGAGAGCCAGCCTCGATGATGAGTCACGCAGCGGTCGTCCGGCATCGGCTGTGACATCTCACACTGTGCAACGTGCTAACAGCATCATTCGATCAAATCGGCGCGTCACATACAAGGAGCTATCACTGGAGCTAGGAATTAGTGAAGGAAGTGTGAATACGATAATTCAGCAACTGGGATATGCAAAAGTGTGTTCACGGTTTGTTCCTCGCGAACTGACTGAAGATCACAAAGCCCAAAGAAAATAAATTGCTTCTGAGTCGATGGTTCGATACGAGACAGAAGGGGATGACTTCTTTTCACGAATTGTGACTGGGGATGAGACTTGGGTACACCATTTTGAACCTGAAACAAAACGCCAATCCATGGAGTGGCATCATGCAGACTTTCCACGCAAGAAAAAGTTCAAAATGGTTCTCTCTGCAGGAAAGGTTATGGCCACCATCTTCTGGGACACGAAAAGGGTGATTCTGGTGGACATTATGAAGAAAGGACAAGCAATCAACTCAGAGGCATATATTGCTACCATACAGAGACGTATAAAGCGAGTTCGACCGGAGAGAAAACTGGAAGACGTCCTTCTTTTGCACGATAACGCAACACCACACAACAGTTTGCAAACAAGAGAGGCCATCACAAAAATGTGCTTGACTGTGTTACTCCACCCTCCATGCAGCCCGGATCTGGCACCTTCAGACTTCCATTTGTTTGGGCCAATGAAGGATGGTATTCGTGGAAGAAAGTTTCAGAGTGACGATAAGGTAGTTGAGGAGGTTAAGAGGTGGCCCCAGCGGAACCCAGCGGACTTTTACCAGCAAGGAATAAAGGCCCTTGTTTCGAGGTGGAGGAAAGCCGTAGAAAAGGATGGAGACTATGTGGAAAAATAAAAACTTGTAAAAAAGGTATGTAACTACTTGTGTATAAAATTTCTGGAACTTACAAGGAAACTTGGAAAGAAAAAAAAAGGTGGCGCAAAATATATCGAGTGGCCCTCGTATATGCCTGTAAGTCCCATGAAGGACAAAGAGTGTCGATTTGTACTCAACATGATTTCGACAATTTTCGACAGCATCTACAAATAGAATTGCCATCAGGCATAACCCGTGTGTTAGGTAAACCTATCATTAGTGTAATATACCGGGTGTTTCAAAAGTCCCTCACTAATTTGATTTTCAATTTTCTTTGCAGCTAATCGACCAACGACGTTCATCTTGTGATAAACTCTTACTCAGTAGTTGAGAATTGTTTTGAGTCTACATTTGAAGTTTTGCTCCGTTTTCTTCTGCTACCATGCTGACTCTAGAGCAGAGGTGTAAAATCGCTGCATGGCAGGAGGTTTTTCAATCTGTGGTCGAAGTGCAGCGACGATTCCGGGCAGTCTACGGACAGCATTATGCACCGGATAGGAACACCATCGTCGCCACCCACCGGAAGTTTATGGAGACCGGATCTGTAAAGGACAAACCACGATCAGGAAGACCTCGAAGTGGGCGGAGTGAGGAGAATGTCGAAACTGTCCGTGAGGCGTTTACTCAGAGTCAAGGAAAGTCCATTCGGCGAGCTGCTGCGGAACTGAACATCAGCGCGACATCTATCCAACGGATTTTGCGGCGTGGTCTCAAGCTGTATCCGTAAAGATCCAGGTGGTTCAGAAGCTGGAACCTCAAGACTACGATTGCCGGGTGGAGATGTGTGAGACACTGCTGCATCACTACGAAAGAGACCCATCGATCCTGGAGCACATGTGGTTCAGCGACGAAGCTCTCTTCCACCTTTCTGGTCGCGTCAATCGGCACAACACCCGCATCTGGGGAACTTACAATCCTGCGGAGATCCGTGAACATGAAAGGGACACGCCGAAATTGGTCGTATGGTGTGCCATCTCCTCAGCTGGGCTGATTGGTCCGTTCTTCTTCCGGGATCAAGATGGAAATTCCGTGAACGTCAACGGAGACAATTACCTTCGTATGCTTCAGGAGTTCTGCATCCCCCAACTGTCAGCTCTAGCCGACATGCAAGAAGTCATTTTCCAGCAAGACGGTGCCCCTGCTCATTACTCGCGTGAGGTTCGCTCATTTCTGAATAAGCAGTTCCCGGATCGGTGGATTGGTCGCCGTGGTCCCATCGAATGGGCTGCTCGCTCGCCTGATCTTACCCCATGCGATTTTTTTGTGGGGCTACATTAAGAGCAAAGTGTACGCCACCATGTCGCGAGTCCTCCCACACTAGAAGAACGGATCAGGAATGCGTGTGCTTCTGTTACTCCCAAAATGTTGTCCAATGTCGGCCAAGAATGCGTAAAACGGTGGCTCGCTTGTTTCGAAAAAGACGGTGCCCACGTTGAGGTGTACCAGTGACTTTCCAGTAGACTTATGAAGCCAAGTTTGATGCCACCAAAATTCTCATGAATCGTAGACTCAGCAACCAAATTGTCATTTGGTTCCTCTTGTAATTGTTATTTTAATAAAATTTTAAAAATAATGAGGGACTTTTGAAACACCCGTATAATAATAATAATTAAAGAGAAAGCAAAAATTTTATAAATTTATGCTGTCTTACAAATTTAGAATTCTGTAATCCTTTTAGAATTTTATGATTTGTGATTTTCATAATCCTTCATACTTTAGAATTTTTAATTTAAACATTTCTAATTCTATAATTTTGTAATTTTCAACTTTACATTCTCATTGTGGATACATATGAGGCCATTAGAATAGCACAGGCGTATCCCCCGGTTTCCCGATATTCCGTTTTCGCGCAGTAACCAATCATCATGCTGTATTCCGTGGGAGTGACGCGTTCCCGCACGGGCTTGAGACCAAAACCATTAAACTCGGTTCAGTCGTTAACGAGTAATAACGTTCGCTAACTTAATAAATGCGTTTATCTCAAAACTTGATTTTCGGGCGTACGCCCTTTCTGTTCTATACGCCTCATATATCCCTTTAACGCCGGGATTTTTTTGTAAGGTTTAAATTACGAATGTGTGTATTTACCGTTACCGTTACCAATTCGTTACTTTGATCTAATTTGATCACACAATGCAAAATATTCAAATGAACATATCAGAATAAAAATTAGAGCAACGTTTAGCTTTGATCAGTGACAGTTCCATACTCAAAAAAAACTATTATGTTGTGACATATATGTCACGCCAGGTTGTAACGGGATATTTGGTTCTTACTGTACACTCAAAATAAAATCTAAATTTAAAACTTATAATGTCTTTTTGAGGGTATATTCGAGGGAAAGTTTTTCCTTCTTTCGGGTATCAAAGCTTCTTCTCAGATGATATATTAACTTTTAATGATTCATAACTTTAGATAGAAGAAATGATCTTCTAAATTTCTTTTATGGGTGATTTAAGACAATAGAAGATAATATTTCTATGTATAAATGATTGCGGGAAGTTTTTGTTTTCTGTGTATACTTTCTTGCTTTACAGCAACCATTTTTTTAATATTTTTTCTGGCATATACTGTTTTATTTATTTATATATATAATATATATATATATATATACCTTTCAACCTTTCAAAGGTTCCGTGCGATGATTCCTCATTTCATGAAGGTCAAGCTTGTCGCCCCTCTCGAGTTGGCCTGGTGAAATAGTGAGTTGGTTTCTTGTACTCTCCACCTCACATAGCCAGGTACGTCCTGCTCATCGGGGACTGTTCTGAGCCCGGCGTCTAGTCTTCTTTTGAAGTTGTCCATCGCAACACCACTCGTGTTCCTTAGGTCTTTGGGCAGCTGATTAAACAGTTTCGGTCCTCTCACAACAAAACTATTTTCTTTCAGGGTTAAGGATGTTCCCTTCTCGCCTTTAATTTGGGAACACGACAGTCTCTTTTCTACTTTCCACCGTTGTTTGGGGAGTTACAGGTTTCAGAGTAAATTAGGGATTAGTTTCTCCATTATTTTCCAAGTGTAAATAATGGTGTATCTCTATCTTCTCCTTTCCAGTGAATATAGGTTTAATTCGCGTAACCTTTCTGAGTAATTTAGTTATTTGCACCCATTGATCTTGGCTGTGAAGCTTCTCTGAATTCCTTCTAGCTGTCTAATGTCTTATTTTTATATGGGCATGTTAAGACCGAGCAGTATTCCAATTTGGGTATGATCAGTGTTTTCAGTAGAGGCATCATTATATTCCTATCCCTTCGTTTAAAGGTTCTCAGTATCTGCCGTTATTCTCTGTGCTCTGTTTACTGCTATCTTATTTTGTGTTTCAAGTTTCGCATCATCAGTCATTACAACCCCTAAATCTTTTGCTCTAGAATTTCTCTGAATTTCCTGTCCATTTGGGGTGTAATATTCCATGGATTTTAGGTCTTCTCTTTTTCGTACCTGAACAGCTGAAATTTTTCAGTGTTAAACTTCATATTGTTATCTTCCGTCCACTTGTAGATTCTGTTCATATCGGTTTGTAGAGATCATATATATATATATATATATATATATATATACATACACACACACACACACACACACACAGTGTATATACAGTATATATATATATACACACCATTCTGAGTTTGTGTATATATATATATATATATATATATATATATATATATTTATTTATTTATTTATTTATTTATTACTTCTGTTACCGTATTACCCTACTCTCGACATCATGATCAACACTTTAAATTCTGTGAATACTGTAAATGAAATTACTGAATCTAAAAACATAATCAACAGTAACTACATCTCAGTAGACAACTTTTTAAGCAAGAAACGCAAGAGTGAAAACTTTGACGAATTGAGAGTTAACCTAAAATTATTACAACATAAATTCACTTGCATTATATTAACTGAAACTTGGTTAAATGATAATAAGATATATTTTAACATCCTACGATGTAGGACTAACAATAGTGGCGGAGGTGTAAGTATATTTATAGTCTCAAATTGCAAGGTTAAATGTATCAAAGAACTGACAAGCATAAGCAATACCTCAGAGACACTTGCAATTGAAATGTATATTCATAACATCCAGTATTCAATTTTAGACATCTACCGACATCCAGCTGGTAACGTACCAACTTTTATTAGAAATGTCGATGAAATTCTAACTTCCAATCTTATCTGTAACAATTTTGTCATTGCAGGAGAATTAAATAGTAATCTCACAAAAGAAAATTCAAATAATAACGCAAACTTCCTTCACAACATTAACTTAACTTCATCTCGGGTATAATTATACTAAATATCACAGATCACTTGCCTAGATACACGACGCTAATCACCCATTTCTCCGCAAAGGAAAATATAAACGTTGACTATAGTTCTTACAGTTATAGTAAAGAACTAAAATTCCTTAAAGGAATAACAGCTTTTGATTGGACTGGTAAAACCGAAAATAACCGTGACATTGTAACAAAATTTCAAACAGTTTGAAGCACTTTCATGAATATATTGAACACAAACTTCAAATAATGCGCCTGGTTGGTGTAGTGGTTAGCGTCAACGACTACGAATCCATTGGCTCCGGGATCGAGAACCGGTGATGGCAGGCGGCGCGCAGCAAAACCCAGCTCTTCATCCTCCTACGCAATAAAAAATTTGGGTGGTAGATAAATGGGTACCCTGGGTAGCCTAGTGGTTAAGCTGCTGTGCTGATGGTGGGGCTTGTCATTCCACCTTAAACTAGGTTTAAGGTGGAATGACAAGCTTGACCTTCGTCAGAATGAACAATTCGGGCGAAAGCAAAACCAAAGTTAACCAAGGTTAATCAAAAGTAATATCCAAAACTAAATACAACAACCAATGGACCACCCCAGCACTCACTCTGAGCATTATTTACCATTAAGCGCAAATATAGTTTCTTTAAATTATGGAAAACCTGATATTATTTCCGATCAGACATACAAATATAATACAGTCATTAAAAGGCTGTGGAACACTCTGAAGGATTTAATTAACACAAAAAGATGAAAACAAATCCCTTGTCCCCCCTCACACAAAGCGGAAATTCTTACAATGATCCTAAACACAGCCAATTTATGAAACAAATTTTTTGCAATTATCAGCCCCAGTACTAAGCCTCGGTTCCAATTACCGACAACTGCCGACAATACATGCCACAACCCACTCCAAACTCATTTTTCTTTGAGCCAATCCTACTGAACGATATCTCCTTAGCAATTAAAAAACTGAAAAGTGAAGATTCTGACATCAATATGATCCCTATGATCCCAGTAAAAATATACAAATTAGTATAGGATGAAATTACGAGTACAATCCCACTCAGTAAACTAATGAATGAATCAGTAACACTAGGTATATCTCGTGACAGTCTAAAGTAGTGGTTCCCACCCTCTGGTCGCGACCCAAATCAGGGTCACGGTGGTCCTCAAGTAGGGTCGCGAAGGGTCACTATATTTACTCTTTCTTTATTCAATTTATATTTATATATATATTTAAATTTTATCATAAACCTGAGGGCCGAGGGGTCCTGTTGGTGGCCAATTTAGGGTCGCAGCAGAAAAAGGTTGGGAACCACTGACCTAAAGAAAACCAGAGTATGTCTTGTATTTATGTCAGTAAACTCAAACACCACCCAATTATCGCCCCATTTCCGCATTGTCCGCCGCTTGAAGTGAAGTATTTGAAAAAATTGTAAACTTACTAAATAAATTCACTAAATTTTCAAATACGATGTTTTAACTAAAACACAATTTGGGTTTAGAGGTGGGCATAGAACGGAAGATGACAAACATGCTATTAGAAAGTGTCTTTCAGAACCAAAATAGTGAAAAAACACCCTATTTTGGTCTTCGATTTTGTCAAAAGCATATGATACACTTTCGCATGAAATCTTATTGACTAAACTTCACTTATACGGAAAAAGAGGAAATATCCTCGATTGGTTCAAATCGTATCTGACAAATCGTCATCAAAACATTAGATTAAAAGATAATTTATCCGACAAAGCAACGCCAACGTGTGGTCTTGCAAGGATCTATCCTTGGACATTTCATTCAACGATTTTCCTCTCCCAATCACATTAAATTGAGTACAATATGCAGATATTTCCACATATACGTCTTCCCATCATAATTTAGATCTTCTGATAAACGAAACGAAGGAACAATGGGAGCATGTCTATAAATGAATGTACGTTAATAAACTTTTACTGAATCTGACAAAATCATATATGATTATTATAAAAAAAGCACGTAAATACAAATTATAAACTAAAAATTGGGAATACTCTACGCTTGCATGGGTAAAAGAAGTTAAGGTGCTTGTCATTAATTTAGACAAAAAACTAAATTTCAAATGTCATGTACAAGATATCAAATCCAAAATATCAAGATTTTCGTTCATATTATTTAAACTATAAAAGACTTCCTCAAAACGCACTCCTTACTCTGTATTATTTCTTCATCCACCCACATCTATTATATTATATTACATTGGGTAGGTCAAAGAAGTATATAAAAACACCCTTTGCAAATCGTTCATAAAAAATACAAATTCCCTATTCGCTGTCAAATACGTTCAAATTTCTAAAAGTTATAAAAATGAACTTATATTATCCATTCAAAGACCAATCGCCTACCCTCTCCCATCAAATTCATCATCATTATAACACTAGACTCATCAGAGATTTTATACACAAACCAAACTCTACAATGAGAACTGCAGGAAATGCACTCTCTTTCAAAGGGGCAGATGCATGGAATGCAATTCCTATAAATATCAGACAAGCTTCATTGCTAAATGTATTTTGCAAAATCACTAAGTAAGTACTTCATTAGCTCCTACTGATGTATAAGTTCACTACTGCCATTAGTAATTAAGGTCCCATTTTATAATGAACTAACTAAAATATGCTAATTTTATTAGGCACTTTTAATTTCATAGTTTCTCCTATTTTTTTCATTAAGCATTTTTCATTAAGAGTTTTTCTCATGAAACTAAAAGAGCTGTTTCATGAATTAAGAATAAATTTAGGTTAGGTTAGTAATTTTCTTCTTGTACAAAAATGCACTTGGGTTCCCGAGTAAATGTTTTATTGTTTTTTTTTTATTTATTATTAAGTTAACAAGTTTTCTTTTATGAACGTTTTCTCTACCTGACTTCGTTTAAAAGCTGAGCATGCGCACGCACGCACGCGTATGCGAACAAAGAAATAAATATCCTTAGGATTCTCCCAGAACTGAGAACTTTCCAACGGTGTAAGGATGAGTGCCCTACGTTGAACAGTTTCCGACGAAAACGCCGGGCAGACAGAAGGACAGAAACTGCGTATTATTATTATTATTATTGTTATTATTATTATTATTATTATTATTATTATAGATTTGTTATTATTACTATTAATATTACTATTACTCATGTAATAAATAACTTGAATCCCATTAATTTTACCTTAAAAGTTTCCATGCTTCCAACGGTGTATTCAGGTTAGATTACTGTAAATATATTAATGCCCAATCAGATATCTAAATTGTATAGAAAAATACTGAAAAATATTGTAAAACTTTATGTAACTTGTATTCTTTTTCTGAATAAAGTTGTTTGTTTTGTTTTGTTATGAAAATCTACAAATCTGCAAATTGCTTGAAAATCAGAATTGCCCAACTGTTTTATAACGTGACTAATACCTTCTTATTATTTAAAGTATTATCAGTTTTATGCAATTAATTAATATGGATCAAAGTGTTTTTAGTTAACTTGTGAAAACAGGGTTTTTGAAAGAAAGTCTGACTTCAAACGAGTTGAAAATCATATCTGAAAAAAGACTATTTCTATCTTTATTTAATATTCAAAACATGAACATGCAAATAAAATACGTGTTCGAAAAACATGCGAGGATAAACCCTCTAAGAACTCTTTATGGTACTGAAATGAAAACATGCATTTTATAAATATAGAGATATCTTTAAAATATTAAATGATATATGAATTTCGTGACATACATCAAATAATATGGAAAATGAAATTCTTATGAATTGAAAACACCTGGAAAATAATGGTAAGTTTCCAGGGTAAATATGTCCAACCATGGAATTGTAAGAGACATGGAACATATTTGCAAGATAGAAGATTGTCCCTTGAAATATGAAACAGGTGGCAATCCTGATTAGATCTATCTAGTTCCTCCAATAATACTTTTCTGCTGATGTAACGAACCAGAAAAAGCCAAATACCAATCAACTGTTTGAGTATACCAACTAATGCATCGTTTACTTATAGTACCATACTGTGATAACAATACTTAAATACATGAAAAGGTGAAAGAAAAGCATGAAATTTTCTCTCGAACCCGAAAAGTTAAACAAAATACATTGATACGAAGATGTATCACACGAAAAAAATAAATCAGTTAACATTCAATACAAAAGCGAACTTGTAATCTCCCTTTCATCCACATGAAATTTGATGAACCAACCCTATTAACCTTGACTTTTCCTTCCCGAATTTGGTTTAACTTAACCTAGTATAACGTAACGTAGCTTAACCAAACTCAGTATAACTAAAAAAAGAAAATCCTATAAAGTAAGTCCTGTTGATATTAGTGTTTAATTCAGGGAAAGGGTTTTTGATTTCCCTAGAAACGGGGAATTTAATTTACATTTCCCTGGAATCCCCGGAATCCCCAGAATCCTTGAAAACTGACAAAGCAATTAAAGCTAAGTGGATAAATGAAATTAAAGTAAAGAAAACTGTTCCCTATCGAGCCATTTTGCATAAGAATAATCAAAGAAATATAGATCTACAGGATGATCCATTTTAAAACCGTACCCAAATTAAAAAATGTTTGTAATTTAGGTACGGTTTTAAATAGATCACCCGATATATAACCCCCAAAAATGAAGCCCCTCTTTGCTGACTGAATACTTTTGTTTATTGCATGACATTGACGACTTGCATGCATATGGATTATCGAATATGGATTAGAGAAATACTAGAGTAAAATAACTGGAGTTTAAACGATGGAGTTTGGAATAAGCATTAAGCATGACATCTCCATTCATTTATCTCTCAAAAATTTTTTTTTCATGTGTGCTTTTAAGAAAAACAGAGCATCCAAAGAGGCATCACTTTGCCTGTTGCAAATCTTTTTTGCAAACAAACCACACACAGAGAAGGGTCTCTCAGCCTTAACAGAAGTAGGTGGGATAGTACTAACAGCAGCATTGCATAACAATTGAAGAGTGGCTGACTTTCGATTTGTGGTTTCAAAAAAGGGGAAAATTGTTTTTGTAAGACTTTTGCGAGAAAATTGTTCAGTTTGAGTTCGTTTGACCTTTAGTTAAAGCTTCCTAAGTTTATGATAAAAATTTCAGGTCTCTAAATAAAAAAATAAGGTTGTTTGAAAAATTCCACCATTTCAAAATTCCCCCAAATTCCCGCCCGCCCTCGTTCTAAACTACATGACTGATCGACTTGATGCTCAATGTGTATTCATTATTCACTAGGCTCTACAACACATTAAAATTTCTGTCCAATTCGATAATTATTTAGAAAACAGCGAAATGTTCCCCCGTTTAAACGCTTTAAAGCGATACAGTCAGAGGCTTAAAAACGTTTTAAAACGTTTTGTTATGAGAATGTCAGAATGTTGCAATATTATACAGCGAAAACGTTCAGCATCAAATTTATTATTTTTGACGTTTTTTTCCCAATTTCCAGAATTTCCCGTTTTTTCCCGTGAATTTTAAACTTGATTTCCCGGGAAATGGAAAATTGTGTTTCAGGGATTCCGTGAATTCATGTCTAGGATATTAAACACTAGAGTCGATATGATGTCCAACCAACGGAAAGGACTATGGAATATAGAGAGCTTTTCCCCTGAAAGTTAATAACTATTATATAAAAAATCTGCTTATAGTCCCCCAATGGAAGCATCATTTTATAGCATATCGATCTAAAACACATAATAAACTTACTCTTCACCGAGATCACAATTTGATCCTAGCAACAACTATTACGGAAAGAGATTTAGGAAGAATGCTTAAAATATATTCTTTGTAAAAATTTGAAAAAGTTTTTATTTGGTTTCAAGTAAAATTAATTGAAAGGGGTGCATGCGAAAAATAAGTTCCAAATTTTATACGATAACAAAAATTTTGTACACGGTTCGTTCCATTTTTGTCAATACTTGTTACAAAACAAAACATTCTTACGTAGATTTTTTAAACTATGTCGTATTTTCCCCATGGTGACTTTCTAATAAAATGATTTCCACACGTGAATGAAAGTAGTAAAGGATGGACTCGTATATATATATATATATATATAATATATATATATATATATATATAGGTTGTCCGAGAAGCGGGATGTAATTTGGAAAAAATCCTATTTTTAATCAAGCATTTATAATTACTTATTTGGTTTGCTTCGCCCGAATTATTTATTCTGACGAAGGTCAAGTTTCTTGCCCAACATTAGACCTACCGTCTACGTGAAACCCGAACCATGACCCACTACGAGTAGTCAGAAATTAGAAAGTCCTCGCTCAGACTCGATCTCTCGACAGCAACTCACCGTTCTAACCACTAGGCTACCAGGGTACCGTCTACGTGAAACCCGAACCATGACCCACATACGAGTAGTCAGAAATTAGAAAGTCTCGCTCGGACTCGATCTCTCGATCTCCCGATCAGCAACTCACCGTTCTAACCACTAGGCTACCCAGGGTACCGTCTACGTGAAACCCGAACCATGACCCACTACGAGTAGTCAGAAATTAGAAAGTCCTCGCTCGGACTCGATCTCTCGATCTCCCGATCAGCAACTCACCGTTCTAACCACTAGGCTACCCAGGTACCGTCTACGTGAAACCCGAACCATGACCCACTACGAGTAGTCAGAAATTAGAAAGTCCTCGCTCGGACTCGATCTCTCGATCTCCCGATCAGCAACTCACCGTTCTAACCACTATGCTACCAGGGTACCGTCTACGTGAAACCGAACATGACCCACTACGAGTAGTCAGAAATTAGAAAGTCCTCGCTCGGACTCGATCTCTCGATCTCCGATCAGCAACTCAACGTTCTAACCACTATGCTACCCAGGGTAAGTCTACGTGAAACCGAACCATGACCCACTACGAGTAGTCAGGAAATTAGAAAGTCCTCGCTCGGACTCGATCTCTCGATCTCCCGATCAGCAACTCACGTTCTAACCACTAGGCTACCCAGGGTACCTATTTATCTACCAATAATTTATATTTTTTATGGAAGGATGAATAGATGGTTGAGATGAGCGCTGTCTGCCATCGTCAGGAATTGTCCGGACCGGTAGTTTTGTAGTCAGCCGATACTAACCACTAAAATAGGTTATTTTTCGAATTACACCCACCTCTAAGACACCCTCTATATATACATATAAACACGAGTTAATATGTATGTTTTGTGTGCATATTAGAAAGAAAGGGCTTGTGTGAAATTCATTTCATCACGTACATACAAACAAGGCTGGACTTTGTACGTGGCAAGATGGTTAATTATACGTTGCAAACTGCTCACAGTGAAGACATCGTTCTGACAGGTTTTCCATGTGCCTATATTAATATTCCATCCCGGAATATTTGTTCACGGCAGTTTATTCTCTCTCTCTCTCTCTCTCTCTCTCTCTCTCTCCCTCTCTCTCCTCTCTCTCTCTCTCTCTCTCTCTTACTCACTTTGCTGAAGAATGGATTATTGTTACACATATGTAAAAGTAGTTATTAAGTAAGGCTTTCTATCACGTGGACTGCAAGACATGGTATTGTTAATAAACTTAGTGTTGGTGAAGTGGATTCATTTGAAAAATGCAACTCATTAATAAAATATGGTAGATGGCCATCATTTTAAATGATTATAACCCTCATTACTTCCTTAGTTTATAATCTCCTTCTGTATTTCTTCTACCAACGAGCAAACATATTTGCAGTAATATAATACAAGTATGCAACCTGAAATGGATATATAAAACTGAAGAAAAGGGGTCAGGAGGTTATAATAATAATAATGATAATAATAATCATAATAAAATAATATAATAATAAAAATAAATAAATAATAAATTGATTAATTAAAAAAAGAACATGGTATGAAGATTAGAGCGATTCAAACCTTTCATGTTTTCAGCAAACATTGTGGATTTCTTCGTTTTAATAAAACATTTAAAAAAAAAAGTTCCTGATAAAATGGATCCCAAAATTTTAATAATTTTCATTACACACACACATACACACACCACACACACACACACAAAAAAAAAAATATATATTTATATATATAGATTATATATATATAATATAGATATATATATATATATATATAGTACAGGGTGGCCGTAAGTTTCCATACATAGGAAAAATTAAACGTTTGTTTTTATGTTCAGATACCCTAAGAATATGCGTTTGACGTAAGATCTTGTTTACTGATGAAGCAAATTTTTACGTCAATGGAGAGGTTAATCGGCAAAACATACGTTATTGGAGTAATGCTAACCCTAACTGGCTGAGTCCGACGAAGATGCAAGGTGCCGGTAAAGTGATGGTGTGGGCCGGGATATGGGGTGACAGAATTATTGGACCAATTTTTGTCAGTGGAAATCTTAATGCCGAAAGGTATCTTAACATGTTGCAAGAAGAGATTTTCCCATCCCTGCTAAACGAGGAAGGTAACTTCCCAGTTTACTTCCAGCAAGATGGAGCTCCACCTCATTATGGTCTTCACGTGCGTCGGTATTTGGATCAGCAGTTTCCGGATGCTTGGATTGGTCGGCGTGGTCCTGTGGAGTGGCCTCCCAGATCCCCAGATCTCACCCCCCTTGATTTCTATCTTTGGGGGCACTTGAAGGCCATGGTGTATCAGGAAAAGATACGAGACATAAATCATCTAAAGGAACGTATCACCAACGCCATTACAAGCATAACGTCAACTGTGCTAATGCGTGTTCATCAACAGTGGGGAACACGTATTGAAATGTGTTTTCAAAACAATGGCAACCATGTAGAGCATATTATATAAATAAAAATGGTTGTCCATAACAAAATGTTTATTTTTCCTATGTATGGAAACTTACGGCCCACCCTGTATATATATATATATATATATATATATATATATATATATATATATATATATATATATATATATATACACACAACACACACACATATATATATATATATATAGGTACAGGGTGTCCGAGAATTATCTGTACAAGTTTTGGCTGTTATTAAAAGTCAACCAATGAAGTGTAGAAATTCCAGTGTTGTCCCATTTTACAGAGAATCTCATTACGTTTTTTCTGATACCAAGTTTTGACAAGTTTTTTAGAAATTCCAGTGTGTCCGAAAATTATCTGTACAATTTCATCTTTTAATAAAATTCTTGATAACACACATAAAATTCTTAAACAAGATTATTTAGAATCTGTATTTTCAAAAGTTTCTTTTATTAACATAACGTTGTTACAAATATTCGATATGTGCACCATCAGTGATTCGCAAAACATCCAATCGATAATCCAAATGTTGCCATGTACGCTGCAGCATATCCACATCAATTCGCTCAATAGCAGCTGTGATTCTTGCTTTTAAATCATCAATGTCTGTCACCCGCGTACAAAAAAGAAAAAAACTTGTCAAAACTTGTTATCAGTAAAAACTTAATGAGTTTCTCTGTAAAATGGGACAACACTGGAATTTCTACACTTCATGGTTGGCTTTTAATAACAGCCAAAATTGTACAGATAATTCTCGGACACCCGGTATATGTGTGTGTATGTGTGTGTGTCTGTGTGTGTGTGTGTGTGTGTGTGTGTGTGTGTGTGTGTGTGTATGCAACGAATCATCACTCATATTTCGACTTCCTGATACTATAGCATGATTCTGAAGAATTGAGTTGTATTTTAATTTCAACATTCATGCTTCCGTTTTCATAAGATCTGTTTTCTCGGCCGCAAATTAACTCCAACCCCTTCATATTACCACCCCTGTGCTTTCAGTGAGTGTAAGATATTTTTCTGATCATTTCCCTACGAATATAAACTCTACGTTTTTTTCAAATAGGGACGCGTCAGTCGGAAGTACTCTTCCACTCTTCTGGTGTTCAATTCCTCTGTATTCTTACCTAATCTAATCGTATGTGTTTGTTTCCTCGCCTTAGCAGAGATTTCTCTTTCCCTCAGGCCAGCTTCTCTTACGTGCCCTTCACAGTTTCCTTTGAGAGGCTGTATTTTGCTGCTGAACTGAAGTTAGCCGCAATTTCTGTGTTTCTTTGAAAGCGATTAGCCTCCGACTCCCTAACAATGATGCTATTGGTTTTCTTTTCTTTCTCTGTTACCTTTCGTTTCCTGTCTTCCACCTTTGCTACCTCTTTCTTGAAATCTGGTGATGTTCGTTTGCAGCTTATTCCGTGAGACACTTAATTTTTTTATATATCCCAAACCGAGTGGCCTTATGATGTCTTATTTCCTTTGCTGGAACCATCTACTTACTTGTGGGTAGAGATTACTTGTAAGTAACGATAAACATATCCAAATATCAAAATTCATGTTATAAAATATGGAATAACCTTAAAACGATCACAAACTATTCTGTTCATGCAAATACTGTTAATCCACTGCTATTCTGATGTTTTAACATTGGACTGATTGGTGGAACAAAAGAGAGTCCAATTTCATTACGTATCACTACTTTCATAAATATCAAAAAATGTTGTAGAACGAATTTCTGCAATAATATAATATAACACGAAGTTATAATTCCACACATACCACGTCATCAATACTCGAAATTACAGAATTTGCCGACCGAGTTTAAGTAGGTGTCCCCATAATTTTGACCGCGAATATATATATATATATATATATATATATATATATATATATATATATATATATATATATATATATATACATATTATATTTTGAGGAGATATAACAGGAACAAAAGGTTAAATATGTATATGATTTTTTCAACATATCAAACGAAACAAGGATTAAAAATGGGAAACACTGTCAGAATTCGAGCTGCAAAATTATTTATTATAAATAAATAATGCTAAAAAAAGGCATTTGAATTCCAACAAATAAAGAAGAACAACCCTCAAGGGTATATATATATATATATATATATACACAAACTCAGAATGGTCCCCTGTGTTTAACATATATATATATATATATATATATATATATATATATATATGGTGATTCAAAAGTCTATGTTTATTTAAAAATAATATATTTGGAAAAAAGGGAACTCCGACAAAGATAATGATTCACATGGATCATGACTCCCTTTCAGTATCTCGCTAATGTTTACGATATTCTCTTGGATTTTCAAGTTCCCCAAGGGTGCAATTACTGTAGGTCTGTTTACTTTTGAAGACACATGGAAATGTCGTCTCATCGAAAACCAGGTGCTCAAAGTGTAAAATCAGGTATCGTACATTTCCGCTCTTTAATCTTGATCCACTTCACGTAACTGATACACTATCTGGATTTTTTGTAGTTTCATTTTAGTGTACTTTCTGAGAATTCGTTGAATGGCAGAGTAATTTATGCCCAACTCCAAATGTGCTTGTCTGATGAATTTATTTTGATTGCACGTTTGCTAACGTTTTCTCGACCATTTTCCGGTTCTCTTTCCTTCGAACTGACATCGTACATTTATTGCGAGGTTTGTTCATGATCGAATCGGTTTCTAGAAATTTTTGATGTGTTACCTATGGTTCTGACATTAGGAGCATGGCGGACAGTGAAATAACTACGGAATCCGCTTTGCAGAGGTGTTACTGAGCCTAAAGTATCCATTTAAATGACCATCTTGTATTGCCGCAAAATTTAGCATTCTTTAGTTATCTTAAACAAAATACTCAGAAGTTTGAGAGTTAAAAATCCCCTTTTACCTTTCTTTCAGAAAGCTAATTCACGTTATGTAATTTTCATTTCCTCCAAAGATATAAATAAGTAAAACAAATTAACACAGTGCGCTCATGAGTATTCGTGCGGAGAAATATTTCAGTTACATTCGTTCTCATCTTATCTTTTGTGGCATGCGTAGGATAGTTACGAAACGTTTACCGTTCGTTTGCAAAAATTTAACAAATAATTTAACATATGATGTAAAACATTAAAGAATTGGAGGAAAATAATAAAAGGTAAAATGCAAAAGATTTTGTACATTTATTTACAAAACTGTTTAATACTTTGTTTGTCAACCTCAGGCTTGAAGAATTTTAAATTTTTATCGGTAGTTGGTTGTTTATTGATTAGAAACCGCTAGTAATTCTGAATTCTTGAATTTTCTCTGCAAATCTTTATGGAAGACGGATGACTGTACAAGCCATTAGTAAGCAATGGGTCTTTGTGGTAAAGAGCTGTCTACAAATCTTAGAGCTGTTATTACTGCAAACGAGTCTGGAAAGAGTTACATAGGAAGATAGAAGAACTTCGAATTCCATTTACGATGGTTGCTGCAGTTATAAAGAAATGGAAAGGCTTTGGAACAATAAAAATTCTAACAAGCTGTAGACGATTTTGCAAGATTTCAGAACGTACAGCTAGACGGATTGAAAGAATGGTTGCTGCGAATCCACGAGTGACTACAGGTGATATTTGCCAAATATTAACCCTAAAAGGACGACCTCTACATATTGATAACGTTTCAAATACACGCATTCATAACTTAACCCTACAAACAATTCCGGTGTTAAAGAGTTAAGACTGTTCAAGATCGATGCCCATCCCCTCTACTGTGCGTCGTACATTAAGAAAGAATGGTCTGCATGGAAAAGTTCAACGAAGAAAACTTCTGCTGCAAAAAACACACAAGGAAGGTCGTTTAAATTACGCCAAGGATTATCAAAATGATGGATTTGCATTCTGGAAGAAAGTTCTCTGAACAGACGAGACTAAAATTGAAACATTCAGGAACAAGAAGTAACGGTATACTTGTTGAAAATCAAATACTGCAAATCAAATGCAAGTAAATCAAATCTGAATGAATTGCAATTTAGAATTGCAGTGAATTTTCTTTAAAAGAATGGGCTAAAATTTTTACTGAGATGTCGAAATTTTGTACAAAAATACCCAACATGAATCACGGAAGTAATTCAAAGTAAAAGGTGGACACACAAAAACGTATTAAATAATTTTGTAAGTAAATGTACGAAAACTTTTGCATTTTAACTTTTCTTATTTTTCTCAAATTCTTTGATGATTTATCGTATATCGTGCAGCTAAACTAATTTTTTTATTTGTTTAAATTTTTCCAAATGAAAGTAGACTTTCTTTAATATCCTATGCATGGTACAAAAGATAAGGACGATATAACTGAAAATTTCTCTGCACGAATACTTATGAGTCCCGGTGTGTGTATATATATATATATATATTGTGCTATTATTCTATTTGTTTATAAAAGTAATTTGGAGAAAGGTCCAGAGAGCTTAAGAGCATCACAGCTTAAAGAAAGAGTTTGCGAGTCATCTGAGGCCATTCGACCGTGATCCATTCAAGACCTGGAAACGAACATTCACTAATTGGTAATGGTTGTGAGGCAGTAAAACTCAAGGATAAATTTTACACAGCGAAGAGAACACGTTATGAGATATTCTCCTAATGAAGTATTATCATGGTGATGATTTTTTCTTTTAACGTAAAAAATTTATATCCTTTTTTTTTTTTGGAAAGTGAATATTTTTCGTTACGAGATTTATAATAATTGAAATAATCATTAATTTTAATAATCTCTTCATAGTTTTAGAATTTTGTATTAATTTCTATTTAATATTAATTTAGATAAGCTTTTTTTTTGCATGATACTTACGGATATATACAGAATAGATTTTAATTAGTTTATGGTCCTAATATGATAACAGAATTCTAAGTTTTTGATTTTCACAGTTTTCAATGTTAGTGTCAGCTATTTCATTTAGAATTTGTTAATATTTGTAACTGAAATAAAATAGTACTAATGTGATTTATAGATGTAATGATAATGATGGGGATGCTTAACTTCCTTCGCAATATCTAAGGTCATAGCATGGAGGAGACCTACATTTTTAGGTTGGATGTGAACCACGGGTAGGTACATAATTTGGACGCAGCGAACGATCTCTCATTCAACAACTAACCAGACCAAACTTCGCTGATCGACGAGACGCGGTGTCACGACATTGGTCACGGTGTAGCCCATCATTTTTAAATGAAACTTCGCATCATATAGGCCTATATGTTAATAATTATTAATATGACGTTATATTAAACTTAAGAGAGCGGGAGGGAGGAAGGCAGTGTCCGAGAAAAACATTATATTTTAAATAATATAGCACGAAACAAAAATCCCGGATAAAAGTTTCCTTTTCATAATATTCTTGTATACATAAATCACACCTTTTGCTTCTAAATATAAATATTCATGAACGTTGCTTAAATTAATCTATTTCTAAAAAATTCTCTCTACATAAATATTCTTGCGTATAATTAAATTAGTATAATTAAATTTGTCCTAAACTTTATACCTTAAATTATAGATATTTATAAATTATTACAGCTAGAGTACCTCATATTATTGAATTAAGGTTGTTGTTGTTGGTTAGCCGATCAGCCCACCCTGATCGAGCAAGCCGGCAGCACGCAGGTAACCGATCGCTCTCTCTGGAGTGGACCAGAGGTTCAGCGCACTAGTGATGTTGTGTTGTGATCTATGTTGTGCTAGAGCGGTACAGTCTGTCATATTGTGTTCAATTGTTTGTGGTGTGTCCTGGCACAGGTGGTAGGTGTCGTCTGTTGAGTTGTCTAGTTTGTGTTTATATGTCTGTAAGTTGGGGTGATGTCCTCATCAGAATCGTGCTAAGTTAACTCGATCCGATCTGGTCAGGCTGATCTCTGACCTGTTAATGGGTGGCGGCTTCGCACCTAAGACCGCATTCGGACCGAGTAGTGTCAGTGCTTTGTGGGTTAGGTGTGTGTGTATGTGTTTTCTGTACTGTGTGATGTCTGTGGGGCGTGGTATGGAATGGAGTATTTGGTTATAATGTCTCTCTGGTGTTACCTTAATGGTGCGAGGTATCGGATGATTGTACATGTAGTGGCAAGGGTGTTGTGGGTTACTTGTCGCTGCTGCCATGAATTGTATTCCCCTCATGTTTAAATGTTCCTAACTTTCAGTATTTTTGTTTCTGTGTGCAGGTGTTCTATTGGTGTTGTTTGAGTACATCCTGCAATGATACGAAGTGCGTTGTTTCGTATTGTCTGTAAGGTGTTTGTGTGTGTGTTTGAGATAGAGGGTGTACAGCATGGGCTAACATAGTCTATAACTGAGCGAGTATATTGTTTGTATATGAGTGATGTTGTTTCCTGCTGGCGTCCAAAGTTTGTACCTGTTAGTACCCTAAGCGTGTAAAGTCTTGACGTACATTTGTTTTTAATGTCCTGAATGTGGTTTGCAAAAGATAATGATGTGTTGTATGTGACCAGCAAATATTTTGGTCCTGTGAGTGTGTGGAATGTTGATGTTGTTTAGTGTAAACTGTGGAGTTATCTGCTGTTCTTTTGTGTTGCTTGTTAGCAAGGTGATGGTTGATTTTGTGGGCGCTACTTTGAGTCTATTGTGTGTGAGCCAGTCTTGTATAGTGTTTATGGATGTTTGTAGGTTATTTGTAGCGGTGTCGATGTTGTTGTGGGTGGATGTCAGAGTGATGTCATCTGCATATGATGATAAGGTAAACTTGTTATCTATGGGTGTTGGAATGTCATGCATGTATAAGTTGAACAGTGTTGGTGAGAGAACAGAGCCTTGAGGGACCCCGTTCGGAAAAAGTTTGTTTTTGGATGACTTGCCATTAAATGTGACATGTGAGTATCTTCCGGAAAGATAGTTGCTCAGCCATCTTTTAGTGTTATTGTGCATGTTTGTGTTGAGTATTTTGTTTATGAGAGGGAAACGTGGGATAGCATCAAATGCTTTACTAATGTCTATTGTTGCTAATAGTGTACGTTGAGCTGGTCGTCTGGAGTTGATGCCATCCATGATGTGCTGCGTGAGGTTAGTGAGTAATGTCGTGGTTGAGAGGTGAGGTCTGAATCCATGTTGAGTAGGCGATAGTGGTATGTGTGGGTTGGTGATTTGTAAGATTAGTCTTTCTGTTACTTTGGAAGGTGTGCACAGTAAAGTAATGGGTCTATAGGAAGCTGGTTCTGTTGGATTTTTGTTTGGTTTGAGTAGTGTAATAATTTTACCTTGTTTCCATATGTCAGGAATAATACAGTGTTGGTATGAATATGTGCTGATGTTTGTGAGAGCTAGTATTCCCTGTGGGCCCAAGTGTTTAAGGTGTATGTTAGATATGTTGTCTGGTCCAGTAGCCTTCGAATTCTTAATGTTTTTGATGATCTTGGTGGTCTGGTCTGTATTGAAGGGTGTAATGGTCGTGTCGAGTCTGTAGGTTTTCTTGTGTCTGGCTGTTCGTCTGTCTGCGTGTTTCTGGTTGTTGTCTCTGTTTAAGTGACTTATCTTTGCGTAGTGATTTACTAGGATGTTAGCTTGTTGTGTATATGTTGGGCTATTATTTTGGCTGAGATAGCTAGCCGCGTGTGAGGTGTGAATGCCGCTGTTAGAGTGGGTAATGCTGTTTATAGTCTTGTATAGCCTGGATGTATCTGTGGAGTGGTTTAGTGTTGTTATGAATTGCCTAAATGTTTCTGTTTGTTTTTCTTTAAGTTTGTTGTTTATTTCTGTGTTGAGCTGTTGTATCTGTTTTTTTATGGCTTCTGTGTGTGATTTTTGTGTGTTATGTTTGAGGTTGTTACGTTGCCTTATGAGGTGGGCTATTTCTCTAGTGTATTTTGGGTTGTATTTCCTAATGTTGCCCTTGGGTATGTATTTGTTAGCATTATTGATGATCTGATTAAATGTCTTGAGTGTTGAATTAAGGTTGGTACTATTGCTTTATACGTCATACACAAATACCAAACTCACCACTTTATCGTAAATAAAAAAAAGATAAAAATAACTATTTCTTTCGCGAATGGCTTTCAGTTGCCATGAGAACTGAATACATTGTAAAAGAGGAAAAGAAATAGGATCTATATATTTTATAATATTTGGAGGGACAAAAATCTTCTTACTGAATATATATATTGAAATATTCCGTAGAAAAAAAAATGAAACATCTACTCAGAGTACTTTTGAGTTTGTTTCAACTCCCCTTCAGTTTCCCTGAAGAGGAATTGAAATAAACTCGAAAGTACTTGGAGTGGAGTACTGAAATGTTTCATTTTTCCTGCAAGTTTTTGCAAAATAAAGTTCACGTGTTTTATATATATATATATATATATATATATATATATATATATATATATATAATAAAAGGACGTGTGTGTGTGTGTGTGTGTGTGTGTCTGCCTGTTCCAGCCATAACTCCAAAATGGAAGCAGTTACAAACATGAAACTTCACACACACATATTGATTAGGTCCCCAGGTTGTGCACCTGGGTGTTAATAAATTAAATAACTAAAATTACTGGGCCCGAAGGTCCCATCACCGCGATTAAACTACAGAAGAGAACGCAGCTGTGAAAATTTTGAGCTTCACATTGTGTCAAGATCTGTGAATCTTAAGATTTTTATGACTATAGTTTTACTGACCAAATAATTGAACCGTAATTACTGTCGGTTCAATTATTTGGTCAATAAAACTATAGAAAAAACACAGTCATGAAAATCTTGAGCTTCACATTGCTGCCCTTATAATATAATCTATATTATAATAAGAGAGCTGTCCGTCCGTCCGTCCGTCCGTCCGTCACACTTTCAGAAATTGTGAGAAAAAATTGTGAGAAAAAAATTCAGAAATTGTATTACGGGCGGCAATGTGAAGCTCAAGATTTTCATGACTGTGTTCTTTTCTGTAGTTTAGCCTGTCTGTTTGTCTGTTTGTGAAATTTATCCCTGGCAGTAATGGGGGAAGGGTGGGGTGGGGGTAATGGGGGGTGGGTGGAGTAATGGGGAGGGGTGGGGGTAATGGGGTAGGGGGTTAGCCCCCAAGTTGCATGAATGGGGGTGAGGAGGTTTTGGGAGATACCAGATTCAGAAATGTTGACACAATGTGAAGCTCAAAATTTTCACGGCTGCGTTCTTTTCTGTAGTTTAGCCTGTCTAACCGTCAGCGAAGCGACGGGAACTGTACTAGTAATATATAATAATAAAAGGACGCAGTTACAAACATGAAACTTCACACACATATTAATTAGGTCCCGTGGTTGTGCACCTGGGTGTTAATAAATTAAATAATTAATTTAAAAAAATTAAATGACGTCATCAAGATCATTACGTCATTACGTGTATATATATATATATATATATACAGCACCGTACAAAAGTGTGAGACCACTGTCAATCTGATAACTATTAGATAACACTGGGAACAAATTTTAACTTTTTTTTTGTTTCTTGGAAGTGAACAGGTCGGTCTTATAGGATGTTTTCCGCTGATTCCGAATATAGCCGTAGAATTTCTCTATCACCCAAGGTTACTGAGAAATTTGTATTTTAATATTTATTCAAAAAGTGTATAGAAGTTAGTAAAAATACTTCATAAAAATTATATTAGTGGCAGATTGGCATTTAAAATATTCTCCTTAAAACTTCTTTGTCACTGATTTTCTCTTGTAGTTTTCATTAGGAGCTTCTCGCATCAATGTCCAGCAGTAATTAGCTAACATTGCCGGATCCCACCTCCCTTGGTAGCGTTTCTCCAGAGTAGCTATATCTTGGTGGAACCTTTCTCCATGCTCATCGCTTACGTCGCCGAGGTTTTCAGGGAAGAAATCTAAATGGGAGTGCAAGAAATGGATTTTTAGAGACATATTACATCCCAATAACCTATATGCTTCAATCATGTCCTGCACTGTTTTTTCATAGTTAGAGGCTTTGATGTTCCCTAGAAAATTTGTGACAACATTCTTCATGGCCTCCCATGCCACTTTTTCTTTTCCTCTCAAGGCATCATCAAACTTTTGATCTTTCATGAGCTCTCTGATTTGGGGACCAACAAAGATCCTTTCTTTTATCTTTGCATCGCTAAGTCATGAAAACTTTTTCTTCAAATATTTGAATGCCTCATCTTCCTTGTTCATTGCTTTGACAAAATTTTTCATGATGCCATGTTTGATGTGAAGTGGCGGTAAGTATATTTTCTTGGGGTCAACTAAGGGTTCATGAGACACATTCTTCAGTCCTGGGATACATTTTTGACGAAGTGGCCAATCCTTTACAAAATAATGCGAATCTCTGGCTCTGCTGTCCCATTCACAAAGGAAGCAGCAGAACTTCGTATAACCGAGCTGCATTCCCAGAAGAAGCGCGACGACTTTTAAATCCCCACGTATATACCAACGAAACTGGTCATAATTAATCTGCTGAAGGATGAGTTTCATATTTTCGTAAGATTCCTTCATGTGGACAGCGTGCCCTACAGGAATGGAAGGGTATTTATTTCCATTGTGAAGTAGTACACCTGAGGCTTAGCTTCGAAGAGTCAATAAATAAACGCCAATCTTCAGATTTGTGCTCATGACCGAGAGCTAACAGCAGTCCATTTACATTATTACAGTAGCATAAACCACCTGACGAGGAGAAATACTGCATCAGATCTTTTTGGCGAGTGCGGAACCCCGATATGCTTGTATCTTTTGCCAGCAAATTCCATTCACGTAACCTGGAGCCCAATAATTCCGCTTTCTTTTTCGGAAGGTCCAAATCTCTCACGAGATCATTCAGCATAACCTGCGTTATCATACGTGATTTATTTGATTCAGATTGCTGAAAGTCTGTATCTTTAGTGTCATCAATTTCCATTGGTTCAACTTCAGACTCTTCATCCAGTGTCCATGACTTTGGGGGAGTTGGAATTGGGTTATCATCATCATGTAGTACTGGTCTCATGGCAGATGCAAGATTTGGGTATTGAATTTTATGTTTATTTTTGGCAGAGAATCCTGAAACGTTAGTCATACAAAAATAGCAATCCGTTAGGTGATCCTTGGGCTCTCTCCAAATCATTGGTATGGCAAATGGCATAGATTTGCGGGTACCTTTAATCTAACCCCTAAGAGTGACGGCACAGGAAATGCATGAGATATGAGGTGCCCAGGATTTGTCTTGGTCGCCTACCTTACATCCAAAATAAAGTTCGTAAGCCTTCTTCACGAGTGGGGTCATTGTCTTCCTCTGTGCCATTATGGTCAGTTCTCCACATACGTAGCAAAATGTATCCCTGGGATTAATACAGTTTCGATTCATGCTGGCGGAAAATTATTGAAATCACGGAAAACTTTTTGGAATGAAAAACCAATTTTTTCTACTATGAAAAATTTTAAAATTTGAGCAAAACTTGAAAAAAATTTCTTTCTTTTTATTAAAAATCTGTTTGTTTAAATAGCTATATTTTTTTAATGTAAAAAATACTATTAAATATAGTTAACCTGGAAAAAAAAGAAAGTAAAATTAAATTAGTACACTTAATTTTAACTAATATTTTGGGAAAACTATGAGTAAATGGAAATATTATTTTCCCGAAAACTATGGGTGATAGAAACATTCTGAAACCATATCTGGAATCAGCATCAAAAGTTCTATAAGAAACACCAAATAGTTTTCAAGAAACAAAAATGTTGTTCCCTAGTGTAATCTGTCGTATGAAAATTGGTTTTGATACTAAAATACACATTAACTAGAACCTCTGGTTCATATTAACGTATAACTAAGTTATTACTTAAGTGTATAAAGTTGTATTGGCTGGATGACCCTCTAGTCTGCGTAAATTGAACTTGAGGGTTGATTTATTATATTACTTATAACGCATGTGTTTAAAGATCTAGCGAACTATTGATGATGGATCTGCAATAAATGCTCCTAAGCTATTGTTATATCAGTATTTATAATTAAAAGTATTGACATATTCACTTAAATTCTGAAAAACAAATTTATCCAAAACGTTTCCCATTATAATCCTAATTCATGTTGTTGTTTTTCCTTCACAGGCTTAAGAAATGACAAAAAGTTCAATTTCTGATGAGATTAGATATAAAATAATACATTTGCATGGTGAGGGACTGAGTCAAAGAAAAATAAGTGAATCTACAGGCATTTCCAAAACTGGTGTAAAAACAATCTTGGCTGATCAGAGATCAAATGGGACCCCCAGTTGGTCGTCCTAGATTAGAGAGGCCTCCTAAGCTTTCTCCATCTGATCTACAATATCTAAAGATTACTTCCCTTCGAGACAGACGCAAATCCAGCACTTCACTAGCAGCAGACCTCGGAAAAACAACAGGTGTCTCAGTTGATCCCTCTACTGTACGAAGAAAGCTTAACTCCAGGTTAGGTCATCTGTACGCCCTTGACAATTGGTTAGGTTAAATCGTGATATTTTCGTTAGCTTTAACGAAAATATCACGACTTAACCTAACCAATCGTCAAGGGCGTACAATTAACCTAACGGGCATTCAATTAACCTACCCGGGCATTCAGTTAATCTAATCGGGCATTCAGTTGACCTAACCTGGCATTTAATTAACCTAATCGGGCATTCAGATGACCTAACCGGGCATCCAATTAACCTAACCGGGCATTCAATTTACCTAACCGGGCATATATACAGGGTGGGCCGAAAGTCTGGATCCATAGGAAAATATTTATTTTAATACATAAATTACAACAAATGGTAAATACTTAAAATGAATATCAACTTTAACTCGTAAATGCGTATCCGTGATACTGTACAGTAGTTCGTACTCCAGTATAAATACTAAAATACTTTTTTATTTCAGCCCAGAAATGGCTTCGAATCTAACAACAGAAGACCGGGTAGAACTTGTGCTCATGTACGCAAGACAGGGCGCTACACACAGAGAAGTTGCTACCGAATTCAATAGAAATCATCCTGATAAGCATCCAGTAACACATGCGACTGTTGGCAAGTTGTTTAAACGTTTCAAAGAAACAGGAAGTGTACATGATCGACGGCGTTCTGGTCGTCCAAAAACTGCAACTGATGAAAATACCTCTGCAATGGTATGTGAAACTTTAACGAATAGTCCAGTAAAGTCAACAATAAGATTATCAAATGAAACACGCATCTCGAGAACGTCAATTCGAAGAATTACTACAAATCATAAATTCCATCCCTAAGTGTCTCGATGTCAGAGGCCGCCAATTTGAGCATTTGTTATAATTTGTTGTTTATACTGGAGTACGAACCACTGTACAGTATCACGGATACGCATTTACGAGTTAAAGTTGATATTCATTTTAAGTATTTACCATTTGTTGTAATTTATGTATTAAAATAAATATTTTCCTATGGATCCAGACTTTCGGCCCACCCTGTATATAGCGTTCAACATCCACCCCGGCAACGCCGGGTCGCTCCGCTAGTATATATATTATATAGATATAATATATATGTGTGTGTGTGTGTGTGTGTAATTTGGAATAGGATTCAAACTTAAATTTGAGAGTGTTTTGGATTCGGATTCAAGAATTACTTATTGCGATTATAATTTTCGTGGATGGAAACATTATCCGATTTTCTTTGTGAATTTATTTCTTCATTTTGTATCGTATTTTTATTTATTGCGATCTGATTAATCGTCCGGATAAAATTTACCAATTACCGTAGTTTTAAACTCCTAACAACAGGATCATAACTGTGATATCAGAAGTTTTAATAATTTGAAAGTGAATATATGCATTGGCAGTTACATTGTGCGACGTACAAAAATCTGTTCGATCTGACTTGAAAACTTTAGAATTGTTTAAGAATGTAGAAGTTCAAGGGAAAATATTTAATGCCAAGAGAATACACCACATGACCAGGATTTGTTTAAGAGGTGAGTTACTGAACGAGTGAATACTTGAAATGATGTAAAGAAAGAAGAAAAAGCTTTTTTAAAAGAAGAAATAATAATAACAGTAATAATAATAACCAGTCTGGAGGGTCAGAAACTTGTACAACGCTCAGGCCAGACTAATGCTGTCCATTTCTCTAACTCCTGGATGATTATCATCACACCATCGGAAGTTGAACCTCAGACCTCAGTATCTTCACCTCACTTACAGGGAAACGTTGTTACCGACTAATCTTTGGAAGTAAATGAATGGACAAAAAAGTAATAAAAGACAAACCAAAACATTTACTGATAAAAATATAAGAAGAGTAATATTCAAACGATGTACGGGTGTGTGGGGGTAAATATATTTGTAGGTATCAAGAGTAGTAATGACCTAACTCTTGAAAATCTCGATAACGAGTCAAACTATTTATTTGATGTGCACTTGCAGATAAAGCAAAGAGCTTTCAATATTTTTCCTCTTGTGAGTTTTGCATTCAATTAAAGAAGCCAAAATGTAATATTACTCCTAGTTTTACCCACATATGTTTCCTCTGAGTATCATAAATAAGTGAAAATAATTTATTAAGTGAAGGATGGTGCTATACAGCGTGCACCATAAAGAACAATAAAACAAATTTAAAATATTTCAAACGAAGAAACGGCTTCAGTGAGATTCTTACTACACATAGGAAAGGAAACAGGCCATAAAACCGAGAAGGCCCAGATTTTACACGCAAAATTAGTAGAGACAGAAAGAGGAAGAAAAAATAGGATAAACTATGGCAAAAAAATACAAAAAATTTGTTAATTATTTTAAATCTAGAGAGTTAAAATAAAAATAGATTATGGTTAATGGAATGAGCCGCGTCTAGCTCTGCGACTACAAAAATGAAACGGACAAAAATTGGATTACAACGCATTTTGTTTAAATACATTTAATCTTTACGAATGCGTAAACTTAGGAAGAAAGGTTATAAAAAGGTGAATAGAATGAATAACAAAGCTTTCCATGGTTTCGTGTACGTCAAGGGCATGCAAAAAACAACAACAAAAACTAGTACATACGTGAATAATGTTGAAGTATAAAAAAAAATTGCAGAAGTTCATTGACAGGAATTCAGGAAACGACAGAAAACGCCGACACAAATAATAATGGGATTGAGGACACCTAAGGGAACACACTAGAGGGAGATGTAGAAGTAACCTTAGACGAAGAAATAACCCCCATGCACGAGATAGCAACATCATGAATGCAAAAGCGAGCACACCATAGCTTATAAAACCACGAAGTAGTGAAGAAGTGGTGTTAGAACAAAGGAAAGGGAAATTGAATTTCACTGGACTCGTAGGAATTTAAAAGACGGTCCATATGTGAATATTAAAAAACGGCTTCGTTTAAATATTTCTACTCGTACATGATGAGGAAATGGACGTTGCAGATACGGAGCAAACTTCTACTAATTTTTACACTTCTATGTACAACAGTTAATTTGGGAGAAGATATGTCTAAATATGGAGTGTAGCCATATTTTTACATTTAGGGTAGTCAAAGAAGATGAAAGAAATTAACTTCTCAAACTTCAAATAAAAGAAATAATGACAGTGCAATGAAGTAGAGCTTCAATTCTATCTATAATAGGAGAAATGAAAACTAAACCCATACGGTTGAAATATGTTCCGTAGAGACAAAAGAGAAAACGTAGTAAAGTCGGGAGAAAAATCAGGGCATTATTTAGACAACAGAAACAAACCGTAAAAATGCTTCAAAATTGCAGAACTGCAGCAGGGAGACTTAAACTAGAGAAAAAAAACTATGCGAACAGAGATGAACCTAAAACAAACATTCATCCACAAGATAATCAAGAAGGAAAATAGTGTAGCAGAAAACAAAAAATAACTGAAAATATTCCTACACGTTTGCGAAAAAAAAATGCAGCTCAAAAAGAGTGTTGGTCGGTCAAAGGATGGGTGACCGAATACACAAATGTCCCAGAAAAAAACGAGCGAACTGTTTAAAGAACAATTTAATTCTGTGTATGGCACGCTTTATTCCTAGAAAAAGTAGACACTCTAGATCAGGGGTCACCAACCTTTTTTTTGTTCACTGCCCACTTTTACGATTTTATGAAAATTAAAAAAGCGTATCGCCCACCTTAGATCAAAAAGAATAAATCAACATAATCGATAAAATAAATAGTGAAATAAATGTTTAATTACCTTTAATGTGAGCCCACTAGTGGGCGCTACCGCCCAGGTTGGTGACCCCTGCTCAAGATGAATTCTTTGACCTAGATACAACTCAGCCAAGAACAAGTTGGAACACGAATCTCTTAATAGATTTAGAATTCTTGGAAGGAGATGGAATTGAGACTCTTCCACAAATACGAGAAAATTCAATTCCAGGGCCAGACACATGGAGTGCCACGCTTCTGAAGAAATGTAAAGAGAGTATCATGAAGTCGTTAACTCGTTATATGATACTTACTATAGAGAAAATCACTCGACACAGAAAAAATTCCACCTCCATTAAAGAACGCAAACATTGCCTGCGTATTCAAAGGAGGTAACAGATCAGTACCTAAGAATTATCGGTCAGTAGCTCTCATCTCTTACCTTATAACTCGACACCTTACACCTACACGTAAAGAATTTACTCAACCTGAACCAACATGGCTTCAGGGCTGGAAGATCATGCCTGTCAGAGTTATTAGACCATCAAGAGAAAATAGTGGGAACAATGTGTTGAGGTCAAAAACATAGATGTAATATATGCTGATTTTGCCTGAGCATTCGCTATGATCATGGAATTATATCACACAAACCTAAGAACACAGGCATTGGCGGAAAGAGTGAACGATGGATATTTATTTTTCTGACCAAAAGAACACAAAACATGATAGTAAATGAAATCAAATCTGAAGTCTCAGAAGTCGTCAGCTCTGTCCCACAAGTTACAATATTAACTTCCTTTACTGTTTATAATAATGATTGCAGACATAATATCTATATCCAAGGAAATATCAAATGAAGATGACATAAAAATTACAAGACAACATTGAAACATTATTCGTGTGGGCGGAAGACAACAATACAAAATTCAGTGAAGAAAGATTTCAACTTATAAGATATGGTGCTACAGAATAAAGAGTACAAAACACTGCAAGCCAAACAAATATCTCAAAAGTCAGGGATCTTGGAGTAATAATGTAATCGGATGCCTAATTCAAAGAGAACTATAACATCAAAATTACAACAGCTACAAAAGTAATGGGAATTATCTGGAGGAGCTTCCGCAGCAGAAAAGCAAACATCATGCTGAAATTATGGAAGAGTTTAGTCCTACCAATAACTGAATATTGCTCAGTACTCATACAAAAAACAAAACACACTACAAGTATAGAAGCCATACAAAAGACTTTTACGACTAAGACAGAAGAAACAAGGAATGCGGACTACTAGTCTCGACTACAATCTCTGCAATTCTACTCCCTGGAAAGAAGACGCAAACGGTGCACAATAACATAGGGATGGAAAATACTCAAGAGTTCTGTCCCTAATCTTGGAAATGAAATAGAAACAATGAGATGAGAGAGAAGGCAGATTCTGTACTGTCCCAGCTGCGATGGGACAGGGGGACATGGAAACGAAGATGGAAAATACCATCCGAATATGAGGCTGGAAACACTTTAATGTCCTGCCAAAAGAACTGAGGAACCTCTAGCACACCATCCTGAATAATTTCAAGAACCAGCTGGACAGGTTTTTGTATAAAGTCCATGACCAGCTAACTGCTAAGAATTAATTAAATAAATGGTACAATCTGGCAACTCAACCTAATAATGTATACCTGAACAATTAAAAACACTATTTGGCAGGAGGAGAGTGAAAACCAATTCCCTCTTCTACCAAATCTCGCAAATGATTCGGTATGCTGCTGAGGGGTCGACCGCCGATCGTTTCTGAACCATCGTTCAAAAACATCTTAAGATCTCTAATACTATATGTAGAATTTTTGAGTGAAGTCGCCATTTTTCCTCGGTTTACTCTTTCGTTGGAAATAATCATTTTTCTGTTTGGCCTTTTAAATTTATCGTAATTTTAAGAGTTATTTCCTTCTACTAAAACCTTATATTTTCTTCATTAGATTAATCGAGATTATTGTTCTTACCTAAAAATTTTTATCTTCCAAATTTATACCTTTAAAAGAAATGGGGGCTAGATTTTTCAGTCCCTTCCAACTCCTTCGCACGCCACAGAAAAAAAGCTCTTTTTTCTTATTCTTTTGTTATTTTTTGTCAAGATTTTTTCGGGAGTTGACTGAAAATAAGAAAGAGCTGAAGAGGAAAGATTAAAGGATTTTAAATTAAGGTAAACTTTTTTTTTTTTACTTTATTTTCTATTTTTACTTTCTATTCACACTTTTTTTCTGAAATTTTTACAACAATATCCAATTTTTGTTTGCAACGAACTTTTTTTTTGTTATGTCTTCGCTTAGTAATTTATTTTCCGATCTTTGTTTATCTATTATATGCTCAAATTTCAGCCCAATATAAAATAGTGCTTTACTGCTGACAATTCATCTTGAAAACTAGGTCAAATGTACAGTTGCAGTTCCAAAGTTTATTTCATTTTTTATACAGTAAACCCTAGTAGCGTTATGTAGACTTATTAATATTTGTATATATACACTATACAGGTATATTATCTTATACTGGTTTAGGGCACCTAGAGTCTGGTAGTCTTACAAATTTAAAGATGATGTTCTTGGCCGTGACTACATTAACATTCTGATTCTGGTCTTCGAAGAAGAGGGAACAGAATAAGATTTTAAGAGCTTTAACAGTTTATTACGTGAACTTTTATTTCATTTTCAAAGAGTAAAACTGTATTTGGTCCGGATGTCACATAAAATTTAACTTTATAAAAAGTTAAATAAGTCTGCTTGAGAACCGAACCTCGTCAGCCATTGCAGAAGAAAGACTGCAGCCCATAGGTTGAGGAATAAAAAGCGTAATATACATTACACAGTGTTGTGTTTAAATCAAAATAAAATATGACGGAATAGATTGTTAACTGTGATGGGATCCAAGACACTGACCGGTGGTTTCCGTAGATGGGACTAAATAGGGCGAACAATTAGGAATCAAATCGGTGCAGCTCATTTATACTAAAGTGAATGGAAGAAAACAGTAAATTGTTGTGAGTAAAGATTTAGTTCATTTTAGTTGGTTCTCAGTAAGACAAGTGGAACAGTTTCGGTGATTAAGTATTATATTAAGACAGCCGGAACAAGATGTGAAATTATAAGTAAATTATAAGTAAATACGCCATGCCAAGTACCTTCAGCACATGTTTAATTATTGTAATACATTTATGAATGTGTTTTCACTCATTTACAAACTTTTATTATATATATATATATATATATATATATATATATATATATGATGAATAAAACCACGAAGGAAAGGAAACACAAAACGGTGCTCAAGCGCTTTCGTCTAATGACATCCTCATTAGACGAAAGCGCTTGAGCACCGTTTTGTGTTTCCTTTCCTTCGTGGTTTATTCATCATAAATATTTTTCACGTGTTACTTTCGTGAAATAATTTTCACATATATATATATATATATATATATATTAGTGATGTAGCTGATGTCATTTTTTTCACATCCGCGAATGCGGATGAGGATGTTTGATTTGAACATCCGCGGATGCGGATGCGGATGTCTACATTTTCGTTATTTTTTAGGATATATTCGAGATTTGTTGTGTTTAACGTATATAATAAGTTATTATATAGAGAGAGCTGTAGCTATAATGTAGTATAATTGATTAATTGTACAATAATTGCTGTACTTTTCTCTGAACATATAAAATAATATCAAGCATCTAACTAATATAGAAATCAATTAGTGAATTCGTCTGCAAATAAATTCGTTATATTTTGTTGAGTTTCAGCCACAATTAGAAACCATAATTGTGTTACCAGGATGCGGGACGTGAACCCAACTCAAATGCACCCCACCGACCTCTTTCCCCAACCTCCACCCTTATAGAAAGAGATCTTTAATTAGCTTGATAACTATTTATATTACGTTTAAAGTTTTATTAGGCATATTTATAAATGAGCAATTAAAATAAAGTAAACTAAGATGTTCATCGTTTAATGTTCAAACTTAATTATAGGAAGGTTATGCTTAAGGAACATTAATTTTTCTGCCTTTTCTGCTGCCAGTCTGTTTCTCTTTTCATCATATATTAATCCAGCACTGCTAAATAATCTCTCGCTTGGTACGTTTGTTGGAGGACAGGCTAAATGTTTCCTTGCAAGTTTACTCAAGTATGGATAGATATTCTGCATATTTTTCCAGCAACTAATAGGATTGTCACATGCAGCCAGGCATTTTTCTTGGTGATAGCTCTCGATCATTTTTACTACATCTTTTGACATCGCGTAGGTCTCGTCATTGCTGCTTGACTCAAGAAACTGAGAGACAGATTCTGTGATAGATTTGCATGTTGAAGGTGTTGGTTCTGTCACTGAAACTTTTATTCTTTTGGTGGGTGGCGAAGCGACAGATTCAAGAGATTGAAGCTCTTCAACTGCTTTGCCAAGTGATGATTTAACTCGTTCTAATGTACTAGGTGAAAATAACTTAGCTTTGTAACGTGGATCTAAGTAGGTTGCAAGAGAGTAACTTCATACAAGAACAGCCTCTCGTCTTGTCGCTTGCATCACTTTTGCGCACAATGAACTAGTTCTATTAATATAGTAGAATTTGATAATTTCCGCTTATTAATGACGTTTTATCTCAACGGTCCACATCCGCACGACATCCGCAGTCCAAAGTGCGGATGCGGACGCGGATGCGGATGCGAGAAAATGTGCGGATGCGGATGCGGATGTGACCTACATCACTAATATATATATATATATTAGCCCCTTCCGAAAAGAAATTCTGGTTACGCCCTTATATTATATATATATATATATATATATGTATATGAACGACGTAAATAAGGAGCGGCTCTGCACACGGGGAAGAGAAATAACGAATAAATGAAAAATGAGGCGAACCGCCCGGGAATCGAACCCAGGGCCTTCCAATTGCCGGTTGGATGCGCTACCATTACACTACGGACCTCGATCAATCATAAATCGAAATTCTCCTACATAGGGCAGAAACCAATGCCCTGAGAGGGCACCCTCGCAAATCGTGAATATGTGCATTTAACTGCAATGACCACGCAGTATATAAATGAATAGAAACGACGTAAATAACTAGCGTCTCTGCACACGGGGAAGAGAAATAACGAATAAATGAAAAATGAGGCGAACCGCCCAGGAATCGAACCCAGGGCCTTCCAATTGCCGGTTGGATGCGCTACCATTACACTACGGACCTCGATCAATCATAAATCGAAATTCTCCTACATAGGGCAGAAACCAATGCCCTGAGAGGGCACCCTCGCAAATCGTGAATATGTGCATTTAACTGCAATGACCACGCAGTATATAAATGAATAGAAACGACGTAAATAAGGAGCGTCTCTGCACACGGGGAAGAGAAATAACGAATAAATGTGCATTTAACTGCAATGACCACATTGGTTTCTGCCCTATGTAGGAGAATTTCGATTTATGATTGATCGAGGTCCGTAGTGTAATGGTAGCGCATCCAACCGGCAATTGGAAGGCCCTGGGTTCGATTCCCGGGCGGTTCGCCTCATTTTTCATTTATTCGTTATTTCTCTTCCCCGTGTGCAGAGACGCTCCTTATTTACGTCGTTTCTATTCATTTATATACTGCGTGGTCATTGCAGTTAAATGCATATATATATATATATATATAGAGAGAGAGAGAGAGAGAGAATTTTGTGTTCTCTGAAAAATTACAGACGAATATACAAGCAATATATATCAAAGAATTGATTAATATAGTATATGAAAATGAAAATGAAACTTTTTCATTTTCATTTTCGTATAATGTATTAATTAATTCTTTGGTATATATTGCTTATATAATCGTCTGTATTTTTTCAGAGAACAATTGTAACGATGAAGTGGTTTAATTTCCTTCCCAACACTTAATAAGGTCAATTGAAGGAGGGTACCTACAATACACAGGTACCTACGTGGGATCTGAATCACGGGGCTATATAATTCATACGCACGGGACGGTCCCCCATCCAAGTACTTTCCAAATCCAATGTCGCTTACCTTCGCTGATCGACATGAAACGATGTTACGACATTAGCCACAACATAGCCCTTTCAAAGAAGCGCTCTATCCATACACCTACGAGTGTACTCTTTCATCTGCGGTGGATCGAGGAACTATAAAAACGAAGATGAAAAATGCCCAAAACATTTTAAACTGCTGTCAAAAGACCTGAGGAATCTTCAGATATGAAGAATTTCAAGAACCAACTGGGTACGTTCTTGGGCAAAACTCCTGACTAACCATGCGAGGCTGGTTAAGGGGCGAGGAAGGAAGCGGAAAACAATTCTCTCCACTATCAGATGCCATCATAAGTTATCACATAGAGTATATATATATATATATATATATATATATATATATATATATATATATATATATTAGGGATGCAACGGGTAGCGCTTTTACGCAGGGCCGGATTTACTTGCTTGTGGGCCCTAGGCCAAACCTTATCAGTGCCCCCCAAAAAAAATATTATATATATATATATATATCGTAATATTGTAATGTAAAAAAAAAAGAATTACAACATAATGTAACACATCAATAATTTTATTCAAATTAGTTTTATATCATGTACAACTTATTCTTACACAAAGGAATAATGGAAAAAAATAGTCAAATTGAAGCATAATAAATTTTGCAATAAGAATTACAACATAATGTAATAATACATTATACATTAATAATTTTTAATCAAATTAGTTCCATATCAAGTACATCAAAGTAAATCAAGTTCCATATCATGTACATCTTACACATAGGAATAATGGAAAAATACAATGAAACTGAAGCATAATAAATTTTGCAAGCACAACTATGTGAAGTTCAAAATGACTTTTTCCTGCTTTTTTCTATGGCAAATTTGTCAATGATACTGTTTGTGTCAAGGGATTGTAGGAGGTCCCCAGTGGGCCCCCAGTTACTGGTGGGCCCTAGGCCAATGGCCTATGTTGCCTATTGGAAAATCCGGCCCTGCTTTTACGGGTAGTACGGGTAACCGATCGGGTATTGAAGACGTTCCAAAATTTGTTGGTTTAGTACCGCGACTTATTAACTGTGTGCAGTTCAAGCACTTGGCTTCACTATTATCTAATTTATCAATGACAAAATAGTCCCAAACCATACTACGATTTGCTATTTTGAATGTTTTGTTAAAAAATATTATACAAAAAATATATCAAGAAAACCTGCAAAACAATAAAATTAAAATTAAATTAGAATTTGGTTTTTACTACCTGTACCCGATTTTTTAGCAATTATCCGATCGGGTCGGGTATCATCGAGTAGTACATTACCCGATCGGGTACTCGTGACATCCCTAAGGGGCTCCAATAAACCTTAGCCCCCCCTGCCCATGGCCTAAACCATTAGAGGTACAGTAAAACTAAACATACCTTACAAAAGAGAATTTAATCCTGCATTTAATGAGAAACAATTAAAACTTGGTGTTCCCGCCATTGGCTTCCAAGACAGCCTGAATTTGCTTCGGGTAGCTTGCCAAAAGTGACGTGAATAGATCTTGATCGTTACGCAAATTTGCTAAAACAGTTTCATTGTGTTGCGTCATTGTATCCTTCGAAAATCGATTTGCTGCAGGTTCTTGAAACAACAGACATTCAACCTTGTCCTTTATAACTGATCCAATGTGTTCACAGACGTTCAGGTCAGGAGAATTTCCTGGCCATTCTTCATTTCCAAAGAAATCGATCTCATGGTTCCGCAACAACTGTTGAGTGGCTAATGCCTTAAATCAGAGGGCCTTATCTTGCAGAAGTGTGACCTGATCGACATCCATAACATTGTTTGGGTTTCTTAGAAAAGGAATGACATGCTGGGATAGAATAATATCACGAAAATACTGTCCATCCCAACTCTGACCATTTGGCTTCAGCACCCACATGAGCTTCTTTGCAGTGAACAAAACAAACACACCAACACAGTCTGGACTTTTTAATAATTCGCGATAATGTTCATTGTCATCGATTTCATCTGGTGTTGTGGCCCACACTCGATCATTTTGGTAGTTAGGCCGACGCGTTACGTGAACAAAAAATTCATCGGAGACAGCTAAATGCATGAAATCATCTACATCCCAATCTTCAAGATAATGGGCAAACCACATTCTGTCATCGATGTTAAGTTGAGTTTTTCTTGGCTTTGGAAGTTCATGCCAAGGCTTTAAACCTTGCCTATGACGGTACAGTCGAATGATCTCACCACTAACGATCTTTCCTCTCAACACTTCGATCTCTCTAGAAAGTTTAGCACAACTGTTTTTCCGCTTACGCGTACCGCTTTCAATGATGTCCTTTGTTTCCTGAGAGAGTGGCAAATTGGGCGCCCAGATTTGGTTGTATCCATTTCACATTCATCCAAAGTTTTATTCCAATTTCTTTTGACGAAGTCCTCACTTCTTCGCAACTTTTTGGCAACCCATGAACGTGTTATAAAGGTGGCTCCAGCATCACGAGCTTCCCGAAATGTTATTGCTCGTATGCGATCTATCACACGTTGCCTCTCCGAATCACCAATTAATTGAGAAGCCATTACATTATCACTTTATCAGCTAGAGTAATTTTAATACCTGCAATAAATAAAGAATTTTATATATTTTTATAATCACTAAAAACTATTTCGATATAAGTAAACATGTAAGCTGCAAATGGGGGGGGGGGGCTAAGGTTTTTTGGAACTCCTTACAAATCTCCTCACTTCATTTCGTCAGTAAACATTTGCATAATGTTGAAATAATGTAAAGAAAATAAAGATATATTTGTTTTTCTAAGTTTACAGATAACGAGTTCGTAGTTTGAAGGTTAACATTGTTAGGTTATTTACTTTAAATGGCAAATACTTCATGTTAACTTGTTAATTTTGTAAGAATTCTATATTTAATAAGGAACATTCGACCTTCGTGATTCAGAAACGTTATTATTGTTAAGTTATTCGATGATTATAAATATTAGAGATTTAAGGCATACATTTGAATTGTGCAGCTGTTTCATGTATATATTATATATATATATATATATATATATATATATATATAATATATTTATATATATATATATATATATATGATCATGCGTGTTTATTAGGGTGGTTCCAAAAAATGAAAATGAAAAATATATCTCTCATGACATTTACCTATATTCCACAACAACTAACGATGTTGGAAATAAAAAGCTGGATCAATTTGTGCATATTTAGAGGTAACGCAATTCGAAACCTTAGTATCATTATACAGTTTGGGGTGGTAAATTTCTTCAAACTTACGCCACCCTTACATATTAATGGATTTAGATAAAAATCGGGTCTGAGGTCTTTTTCTATATATGGAATGGGAAAATGCATCAGGAGATCTTATTTGTGTATTTTAATGTTTTACCATATACCGTATGTGTGGCTCACCCTAATATATATATATATTATATATATATATATATATATGCGCCTCGGTGGTGTAGTGGTTAGCATCACTGACTGCGAATCCATCGGCCCCGGGATCGAGACCCGGTGACGTCAGGCGGCGCGCAGCAAAACCCAGCTGTTCAGTAGTTTAGGGGATCTTTCACCATTATGGCGACCCCAATCCAAAGGGTTCGTGTCGTGACTGACTCGTGGCTCCTTTGAATAGATGTCTAATTCTTTTGATAACTTTTCTGACTATTTTTGATAGGTGGATGAACAACCTGATCGAAATAACTCCATAAATTAACCTTCGGCTTCTTTTCAAAGGTTCTTGATCTTCTCGTGAAACAAAATCAGTTGCTTATCGCCATACGTTATATTACGTGCATGACTAATTTTAGGTGATGCAGGCATAATGATTATCTCATTTTTTACAAACTCAGGCACTGTTATGCAAGCAAATTTGAAACGAGAATCTAAAACGTGAGAAATCATGCGAGTAATGTCTGCCTTCCACTGCCTGAAACGATTCTCTAAATTTTCTATGAAATCGTTTTTCATAGTACGAACACCTGCATCATCAGTTATGTTAGTGAAAAATATCACGAGACCTTTACATCGGGACACCATGTGAAGAGAAGAAGACTCAGAGGAAACGTCATTCGTTAATTTTTCACATCGACTAAGAAGATTTACAACACACTGAATTAGAGTCCACTGATGATTATATTGAAGGTTGGTACAGTATGTCATAGTCTGAGGCGTATGCAACAACCGCAGTTTTTCATTGAAGAAGTCGTTGCAGCATATAGAATGTAGGGTTCCATTGGGTAATAACGTCTCTTATAAGTTTGTTTTCGGGTAAATTATGTTGCTTCTGGAATTCCTTAAGTCTGTCAAAGGCTGGAGATGAATAATTAAAATACAACAGATTGAGCTCGCAATTGCACATATCTCTGAAATAGACTTCTGGCTAAGAAGGGCTTCATCAACTGCGAGTGCTAAAGTATGATTCGCACAAGCAACAGGAGTAATTTTGAGAACGCTAACAGCTTTAGTAATATTACAGCCATTGTCGTGCACAACTGCATGCACACGATCGCTCTTTATTGACCATTCTAGCATTATAGAAATGAATGCAGTTGCAAATTTTTCATGAGTATGGGAATCTGGCAGATTTTTGGTGGCTAAAACATGCTGCTTTTGCTCACATTTACTATTAATTCTATGTGCTGTCAAATGATAAATGCTTCAATTTTTTATATTGACGCATATTAACCCAAATAAAACTAATATTTGGAATTCGGTATTCGGCCGAATAGTTTTGCACCAAATATTCGGTATTCGGTGAATTTAATTTTAGTATTCAGCACATCCCTAATACTCGTATATATAATGTTACACACAGACCATGCATGGAACGAGGAACTCTTCTGAGAAAATTAAATCCACTATAGTCTGAATAAATAATGATAAATGACAAATACTAAAGTTTTTCTTTTTTGGTGATGGAAGCCCAACGTGAGCAACGGGTCATGACCGGGTCATGTTTTAATTTTCCCAGAAGAGTTCCTTGTTTCCATACGCAGTCTGTGTAACAAAAGTTTCTCAGGTGACCATTCTGAGTCATATTAGGATGAGCCACACATACTGTATATGGTAGAAACCTAAACTGCACAAGTAAAAGTTCCTGACACATTTTCTCATTCTCCATATGAACAAAGATCTCAGATCGGAATTTGAATTAAATCCATTAACACTTAAAGGTAGCGCAAATTTGAAAAAGTTTACCACCCCAAACTGTATAATGATACTAAGGCTTCGAGTTGCGCCACCTCTATATATGTGAAAATCAATCTAGTATTTAATTTTGACATTCATAGTGATTATGAAATATGGGCAAATATCATGAGAAATATATTTTTAATTTTAATTTTTTTGGACCACCCTAGTGTTTATACATGATATTCCATGTACAGTATATACTGTATGCATTATATGTGTGTGTGTGTGTGTGTGTGTGTGTTCGTGTCTGCGTGTCTGCGCGTGAATAACTGAAAATCGTTATACTTCATGTTTATTGGCTTTCTGGTTCACTCGCCACTTTGACCATTATATAGTTGATTGAAAAAGGTTCAATCATCCTTTTCTAACTTCTCTTTCTACTAAAGAATTAAAGGTATGCAGTGAACGAACGGACTTCAACGGACATTTATTTCTTTTTTTAAGAAGAATATTAACAAATTTAAGAGTTTAAAGGTACACAAAGAAAGAAACCTTGCGAATGTTGCAATTCGTCATGTACACTGAAAATCTTATCTTAAACTCTTGTAAATTTCTCAACAATTAATTATCAATCTGGCCATGGACGGTCCTAAGCTAGCTTGAGAAATGGAGAGGCATTGACGTTGCACGTATAATGTATTTGGTTCAACCTATTTCTCTTTTTAAAGGGGACTTATGTTTTCCCGGTTGGAAGGTCTCATCGCCCTCTGGTGGACGGAGGACGCAAAAACAAACCAACCAACCAATGCTCTAAAATTCTCTAATGTTTACTTCAGACAACCCAATTTCATTACATTATAACGGCTGTATTTTAAGTCAGAATGATGTACACGTACAATAAGTAGAATGTAGATTAAGTAGGAGGGTTCAGTGTACGAGTGAGACTTTATTATAATAATCACTCAGGAGTGCCACAAACTGACACAACGATCAGGACAACATATGCGATCCAATATTTTAATTCATGTATTAGTATTCCCACCATCATCAGGATTCGAATCCCGGACCTCAATGTCTTAACTTTGATTATAAGGAAAGGGTGTTAACCAATGAGCTATGGACGCTGGCCATCCTTTGCTTTTACTTATTATTTATCGTTGTAAAACCAAAAGTACGCGGCATATACGAGTAGAGTGAACAGAAAACATATTATATTTATTGTCAGTGAGATTTTCTCAGGGGTCTTTACTTCCTTATAAGGCATTCAAGTGAATTTTGCTTTTACCCTTTAGTTCCAGGTGAAACGAAGAGTTTTGGATACGAGCCATGCATTCCTCGAGTTCTACGCTCAACGACTTCTTAATAATAAGAGTGAAATCGGATTTCAGACTGTATGAAATTATTCAACCTAAAGTCAATTCTAATTCCAAAATCAAAGTGAGGCGTTAATGTGGAAAGAGTTCAGAGAAATTTCAGTTCATGAAAATTGACGGCGGTAAATTTATAATATTTTATTAATGCAGTTATTTCTATATTTGAAATTATAATTACATTCAAAATAAAATAAAATATATATTCTCTGTTTGACTGCATATCAGTGAATAGCATAATAAACATTATATATACAGTATATGTAGAGAGAGAGAGAGAGAGAGAGAGAGAGAGAGAGAGAGAGAGAGAGAGAGAGAGAGAGAGAGAGAGAGAGAGAGAGAGAGAGAGAGAGTTACAAAAACAAAAACAGGTTCTTTGCTTGCTGTTTTTCTTGTGATTTTTTCTACCATATTCAGTAGGAATCCTTGTACATACAGAGAAAATAAATGTATAGTTTCAATAAATTACATTTTATATGTTGTAAAAACATAAATATATATTTTCAATGTATAAATAGACTCTATTTAAATTCAACTTAGGCCTATGCTGTAGCCAGTGATGGGCAGTATCTAGATACATGTATCGCCGATACGTATCGATCGATACTTTTGTATCGGTATCGGTATCGCTTTAGCTACTTGACAAAAGTATCGATTTATCGGTATCGCTAAGGTCAATTTTCTTAAATGTATCGAAAAATTCGATACTTCGATACATCGATACATTAATAAGAATTTTTAAATATTTAAATAGATGTTATAATATGACACTACTGAGTTATATTTATGAATATACATAAATAATAATATTATTAAATATTTATTTAATGACAGTACTACTCTACTGGTCACGTCACACAGTACGGCGCAACGTTTAAATACGTGTGTACTTGTGTTATTGAGATTAATTAACCATAATATAGAAACATTGTTAGCTGTAGAGAAGAAGCTAGAGCGTTTGAATTCGGAGGCATTGCGTCATTGTCAACCACTTCTCAATGCAGTCACAGTAGGGTTCACTAAGCGGTTTGAAAAGTTTCTGTGCCTTGATGCGTCGCATGAGTGTAAAGCAGCAATACTAGCATCGTCTTCAAATCCTCTGTTCAAGTTAAAGTGGATGACAATAAAAGGCAAATTTAATACTAACATTGTCAAAAAGAGGGTTCAAGAAATGTTGGTTTGCTGTTAAGAGCCTCAGCGAGCAGATCCCCCAGCAACAACTAAGTGATGCTGCATCTGACGGAAGTGCAGATGATTTCTTCTGTTATGAGTCTGCTTTCACTAATGTCTCTGCAACCCAAGATTCCACTGAGATGGAAGTTTTACAGTATCTGGGTGACGGAAGTCATTCTCTCCAATCTCTGAGGCAGTACCCAGGAATTCTACGGGTCTTCCTGAAGTATAACACACCACTACCATCCTCTGCTCCTGTAGAACGGTTGTTTAGTTTGGCTGGTCACATTCACGCTCCAAAAAGGAATAGACTGTCTGACCAGATGTTTAGCCAGCTGGTATTTCTGAAGGGTAATAGTAATTACTTTTAATTGTTAGTGTAATATTTTCAGTCATTCATGTATCCTACAAAATTAAAACATACTTTCATTAAATAAAGCAATTGTTTTTATTTACATCTATAAAACCCATTAAAATGTCGTTGATTTTACTTACAGTGCGTACAAATTACTAGTATAAACAATAATATCTAATACCTACATATTAAATGAATAATTATAAAAATGTACCGGCAATACATGTATCGGCGATGCATGTATCGGTATCGGTATCGCTTAAGGCATCTAGAAAGTATCGGCCTATCGGTATTGCCTAAGACGTTCTTCATGTATCGATGTATTGGTATCGCTTTAGTGATTTTCATGTATCGATGCCCATCACTGGCTGTAGCCTACAGGTCTAACAACTTTTTTCAGCTTCTTTTAGATTTCAAACAAAAAATATAGCGGAGAATATAGCCAATAAAATAATTGTTAAATGTTATAAAACCAAAAAAAATAAATAAAAAATATCGCACATGCGGTGTAAGATTTATAAAAGATTTTTTATTAATACTGTTTGGTTTAGGTCCCAAAGCGGTGTTTCTCAACCTATTTTTGTGCTGGCGACCCCATTTTGACAAAAAATTTCGGCTCTCTCCCTTCTCCCAAAATGATAATGCAGCACACACTTAGAGCTGCAACAACAACTACCTGTTTAATGAAAGGTCGGTAGAGTCTGCCGAACTTACAGGGAACCTACACGATAAATTGATTGAACATTCTTCTTTGAAGTCTCTACAGTTGTCATTTCCTTCAGAAGACTTGTGTACAGTTTGGATAGCATAGAAAAGTAAGTATCCAAAACTGTTATTTGAAGCACTGAAAGTTTTAATTCCATTTCCAACCTCATACTCACGCGAATTCGGCATTCAAATCAATGATTTAAATTAAAACAAAGCAATGAGATTGACTGTATATGGCTTACTTTGCGTTAAGTTTATTCAACCGAATATAGAAGATAAACAAATGCAAAGTAGGTGCAAGTATCTCGCTGAAAGACATAGCCTAACAGTTCTGAAGATTATGACGAAAAGAAAATAATTTTAACTGTAACACTGTAACATTACACGGGTTTTTCAAGTCTGTCCGGTTTTACATATTCTGTAATTTTCTCCGGAAATAATAAACTTCGTTTATGTCTACTGATTTTTTGTTAAACATTGGAGACCCCCCTCCCCCAGTACACTTCCTGCGACACTGACCTTTACGATATTTAATACAGTATTTTCAACTCTTCTTTTCAATAGATATTAGCAATCAGGGACAGGAAAGCATGTCATATTCAAAATCTCAAGCATACCGTGATAAGCTGTATTAAAGTACTTATGGATATGCAACTAAAAAATGTCTGCATGAAAGTTAATTGTGCATTGTACTGTGCACACACACAATATGCAACAGTAATTACTGTAATTAGCTTTTTACCATTAGTAAAGTACCAATTTGTTTCAGCAGTATGAAATAAATAAAGTACAGGCTGTCCGAGAAAACGTGCTTCAAAAATAAATAGTCATTACAGCATTAGCAAGATGCTCTTGTGGAATGGATCCAATAATCTCTGATTCTTTGACGGAGTTCTGCCATATATCTGGGTTTGTCATGATACACAAGTTTTTTAATATAACCCCACAGATAAAAGTTCAGAGCGGCTAAAATCCAAAGTTCAAAGTTAACGTTTGGTGTGCTACAGGATGTCGCCTACCTGCATAGTCGATTCATTTTTCTTTGACGAATGTACTGTGACTGGAGCGAATTATCTTAATATAATGAGGACATTTTTTTCTTTTCCAGCTAGGGGCTACTGGAGTTGACATGAGACGTGCAATTTTTCAACAAGATGAGGCGACTTCCCACTAAGTTGTTGCTGTTCACAACGTTCTAAACGCAACATCTCCTCAGTGCTGGATAGACTGACGTGGACGGATAGCATGGCCACCTCGCTCACTTGACATAGCCACCGTACCGAAGATTTATCAAGTAGTAATTTATACCAATTGCGTCCTTCGCATAGGAATTACCTAGATAAAGGAGCACTAGTTCACAGAGCACCTCCAGCGGCCAGACCTACAATTTAAGAATTTCTCATGCATAGTGGGTAATAATAACGCCTAATATGCATATTTATTTTCTTACGAAATTTTGATGTACAATATTTAACACTAAAGTTCTACTCTAACTAAGTAGCTTCCCTGAAGATCAGTATGGCTATTCGGAGGTTTTGACTCCCAAGAGATCTCATCGAGCTCCCATTATCTGAGAACTCACAGTGCTCTGAAACCAGACCCGGCCAGCGCCTCCTACTACATTTATTGCAAAAGGGAACATCGCTACTTCTATATAAAACTTTCTCTAGCTAGCTAATTTGGATATTCCATGATTTACCTAAAAATTACTAACATTCCTACACTATAAACTGAAGTAGCATCCCAAAATTGAAAACATCTATTCAGAGAGAGAGAGAGAGTTACAAGGAGTTACAAGGAAAAGTAGTACCTCAAAAGGCCTTGCGGCCCATACCGAGGAGGTACCAATGGCAACGGGTGCCATGGAAAATTCATACACCCTCAAATAGTGTGCAAGATTCGGCCTAACCTTTTCTTGAACAGATCCACAGAAGAACTGTTCACAACTTCTGAAGGTAGCCTGTTCCACGTGTCACAGATCTTATAGGTAAAGTAATTCTCACACATACTAGTTCTAAACCGTTTCAAATCCAACTTCCAATCATTGTTACGAGTTGGGTTATCATTTAAACTAACATGCTTCTAAAATCGACATCGTTGAACCCGCGTAAGAACTTGAAATCCTCGATGAGTTGACCGCGCAGCCTCCGAGTTTCCAGCGAAAACAAATTCAGGGAGCGTAAGCGTCGATTGTACCCCATATGCCTAACGGAAGGGATTAACTTTGTGGCCCTCGCCTGCACTCGCTCCAGCCTCTCATTATCTTTTCTGAGGGTGGGCGATCAGAACTGCACAGCATACTCCAGGTGCGGCCGAACCAGAGAATTGTACAGAGAGAGCACAATCTCCTTGTTCCGAAATCGAAATTGCCTCCTGATATAACCCAACAACTTCTGGGCTTTCTTTTCCACCTCTACGCACTGTTTGGTAAACTTAAGGTCGCCGCTAATTAGCACACCCAAGTCCTTTTTCAAATCAGCGGCCTCGATTTTACTCCCCAACATCGAGTAGTCCGATTTCGGATTGGTGTAGCCAATGTGCATGACCTTGCATTTACCCAAGTTAAACGGCATTTGCCATTTTTCGGACAACTCTCCTATCCTACGTAGGTCCGCACGCAGTTGCTCGATCGCCTCGGGCGCCCCAACATTGACCCCAAGCTTCGTGTCATCAGCGAATTTGGCGATCCTACTGACGATGCCACCGTCGATACCATTTATGTAAATGATAAACAACAGTGGCCCAAAAACGGAACCCTGAGGAACCCCGCTAGTGGCCGAGGCCCAACCCGAACTAACCCCTTTAATTACAACCCTCTGCCGCCTATTTTTCAGCCAGTTTTCAATCCACCTACCTACTTCCCCACCAATACCCAGCGCACGCACTTTGGCCATTAGCCGGCGGTGAGGTACCTTATCAAAGGCTTTCTGAAAGTCGAGATTAAGTATATCAATCGCCCTACTCTTATCATACTCACTCAACATGACGTGGAAAAACTCGAGCAAGTTGGTGAGACACGACCTATGCCGTCTAAACCCATGTTGGGAGTCCCCAAGCAGCTTGTAAGAATCCAAATGGTCAACGATCCTATCCGCTATTATCCCCTCTAATAATTTACCTACAACCGAAGTGAGACTAATGGCCTGGCTCGGGGATGACGCGGCTGTTCTCCCTGGTGAACACTCCCGCAAAGTACTCATTCAGCACATTAGCGATGTCCGCGTCGGAAGTCCTCAGAACGCCGCTTCGGTCCATGCTTCTAATGGGCTTTCTACTATTAACATAACTGAAGAACTCCTTAGGGTTCCCCTTGCAGAGGCTTGCCACCCTGAGTTCTTCGTTACGTTTCCCTAGCCTAACCTTCGCTTTCACTTCTCTGCACAGGCAGACATACGACTCAGTGTTCTCATGGGAACGATTGGCCTTCGCCCTCCTATACGCAGCTTTCCTATTTCCGATAGCCGAAGCGATGTCACGACTGGACCACTTAGGCTGCGTTAAAGCAGGGGTGACCGGTTTTGAGGGTATGGAAGCAGACTGCAGCACCATAAACTCGTCCCGGAATGCACTCCATACTTCCTCAACATCGCCACCGACCTCTAACCCCATCTCACCTACGCTATTCCGGAGGCCAACAAAGTCCACCCGCCGTAGATCGAACTTACTGCCTCTAGAGTCACTACGCTTCACCTGAGGGACGCACACACAGAACCTAATCAGACCGTGATCACTCCTGCCCAACGATTCGTCAATGGTGAGAACAGTGACGAGGTTGTCTTCGGTCGTGAATACTAAGTCTAGAACGCTTTCGCCTCGTGTAGGCCCATTAACCCACTGAGTGAGAAGTTCTCATCAGCAAAGTCAACTAGCCTCCTCCCTTCGGCATCAGCAGTCCTGTCTCCCTACTTTATGCCACGACAGTTGAAGTCTCCTAAAACTCCACACACCCTATCCCCATGCAGCCTACGGAGTTCGGTGTACACCAAGGAGGTCTGTACACCAAGATTAATCTATAGTTCGTCCCTCCCACGTTCAGATCGACGCCAAGCAGCTCCCGTTCCGATCGGAACTGGCAGTCAACCGGACTGAACGTGTCCCTCACGTATATTAGTACCCCTCCCCCCTCCCCACGGGTGCGCTCTTTGCGAAACATTCTATACCCGGTAATCTCGAACTCCCCAACGTAGTCCCTACGATCAGTATGAATCCAGGACGCGGTGATAACAACGATATCCTGGTATTCTGATGCTAAGAGCGCCCGTAGCTCGCAAAACTTATTCCTAATCAACCTAGCATTAAAAACCACTGCACGGAGGGCGCCTTCCCTATTCAGACCGTCCCCTAGCCCCTAGAGAGAGAGAGAGAGAGAGAGAGAAATTTTTATTTAGAAAATACAAATGAAACGTCTGAACATCAATTTTCATTTGTTATCCAAACGTTTCGCAACAAAACATCATTAGTGTCATTGTTTGAATGTAAAAAAACAAAAAACATAACCAACAGAATATTGGAAATCTTACAGAGAAACAAAAACTTTGATTTGGCTAAAAAAAAAATTATGCGAGAAGGAAGAAGTGAAAAGTTCGAATATTAATAGAAAAAGGTCTGAAATGAGAAGCGTAAAAAACTCTGAGAATGAAAACATTAGGTGATATGTCACACCAGATAAGATAGAGACCAAAAAAACAGTAATGAAATATAAGTTGTCGCAAATACTCTAAAGCGTAATGTCAAAGGATGATAAAATATGATGAAATTTTAATTTAATTTCTTGAATATATATATATAATTATTATATACAGTATATATATATATATATATATATATATAATATACTGTACTGTATAGGATACAACTCAGAATGGTCCCCTGAGAAACTTTTATGTTACACACAGATCGTGCATGAAACAAGGAACCCTTCTGGGAAAATTAAATCCACTATAGTCCGAATAAGTAATGGTAAATGACAAACACTACAGTTTTTTTCCTTTTCATGATGTTAGCCCAACGTGGGCAGCGGGTCACTCGCAAAGATGCCCCAAAATATAGCTTCCCTCACCAGCTATTTCCCAAGCAGATAGAATCCAGCTTTGTGACAGGATCTAGAGTTTAAAGCAGCATATCCCCACTACATTCAGAACCTCAATATAAGCAAGAAACTCGTTGCATTCACGTCAGATTGAATATAGCAAAGAAAAAGGGGTAACTATTGTCTTTTACGTCTCAGTTGAGGTTTGTACTTTTAGCGAAAAACCAAAACTTAATAGTTACCCCTTTTACTTAAAAGAGCCTTTGAATATAATGCGTTGTCTTGCAGAAATTATTCTAGGTCGACCTTATATGCAACAAGCAGCCAAACTGCCATTTTCCTTCATCCACTGCAACGTTCTTTGAGCAGCTCCACTGGATATTTTGAGGTCCAATGCAATTTCAATTTGGTTATTTCTCTGCTGATGGAGATTAGATATTTGGGTCCTTAATCCACATATTAACTCTGATCTCTTTGTGGTACAGATGCATATCAGACATATTTCTAGAAAATCTGAAGAAGATAAAGGATCGTAGATCAATTAATATTTTATTATCTATTAATACATCTGGTCTATTATACAGTAAGAATTAAAACAAGAAAGTAAGGGTATAAAATTTTATGTACCAAATGTAAAGATTGTATTAAAGGATTGTATTAAATTTACACAGTTGCTGAATCTACTGTCTACACAAAAGAGACTTGACCAGGCTGTTCCGCGTTCCTGGTCGAGTTATTTTAGATAAGGGGGAGCTCTCTTTATAGTTTTGTATTAATATAATGTAATTCAGCATTTAATATGTTTATATAATAATTCGCGGTTTTCCTTCAAAATTTTTTAAATGACTCTACAACTGGGACACTTTTAAGTTTTAATCATGGCAAGATAGCTATTGGGGAGTTAGAGAAGAGTGATCGGTGTTTGGCCTTTTTGCTCTCCCTCCCTAAGTTTACGTTTTCAGTAAAATGTCTTCGTTGATTCAACTTATTTGCTTCTACACTGTGGAGAGTCAAATAAGTTGAATACACATATATAAAGAGTATTTTGTTCAGTAAATGAATACTAAAAATTAACCGAGCTATCTTTGTAAGTTACACTACGTGCATCATGATCAGTTTCACTAATATCATGCATCTCATAACAACAAAGAAAACTAGATGAAATATAATACAATATATCTTTGTATGCTGGTATTTAACAGCGCACTATTTGTTGAAGGAAATAATTTCTTAGTTAATTTAACAATTTCTTTCTCTGAGTGATCAAAGTGAGGAGTACTGTACGTAATAATAAAGTGGTCAGGATCCAAAGAAGGGCTCGAACGAGATTTTCTTTCAAGTTCCCAAATAATGACGTAATAGCTAACCTAACCTAACCTAAACTAACCTTATGTAAATCAAAGTAACTTATTAATAACAATACTAATAATAATAATAATAATCATAATATTCAAGAAGGCTAGAAACTGACACAGTGCTCAGGTCAACTAATGGGGGCCGTTGTTTTAACTCCTGTATTATTATTATCGGCATCATCGGGATTCGAACTCCCGCCTTCAGTGTCTGCACTTATCTTATAGGGAAACAGTGTTACCTACTAAGTTACGGACGCTAGCTAACGTAACCTAATCAGGACTAATCTTTTTATCCGATAGTAAAAACTTTTCGGATCACCTGAAGATCAGGGACCCCAGCCTTCGTTAGTTAGCCTTATAAGGCTAACTAACGAAAATATCACGACTTAACCTAACCACTCGTCAAGGGCGTACAGTTGACCTACGATTGGTTAGTTAAGTCGTGATATTTTAGTTAGTTAGCCTTATAAGGCTAACTAAAGAAGGCTGGGGGCCCTGATCTTCAGGTGATCCAACTTTTAGATTTGTATTTAAATCCTTTAATGTTCCGAGGTACCAAAAGTGCTACCTCACAGAAAAATTACCTCTGTATATCTGTGAATTTTTACATCCTCAACTTCACTTCTGCCCAGCTGCCGTGCACGCACGCACACGGCAACTGTGCATATACTCCGTTATGAATCCTATTAGCACTGCATACCAGCATAATACAAGGTTCGCCAATTTAATTTTCCATATTTAAAATTCCATATTCCTTATGAACAAATGGCAACAGATTTTATTTATTTGGCATCAGGCCCAACGCTTATAAGCCTAATTGCTTCCCGATTAGTACATACGTTAGTAAAAGTATATATATATATATATATATATATATATATATATATATATATATATATATATATATTATTTCTTAAATAAACAAGACCCTTAACGTTGAAGCAAAAGCTAAGAAGACCTTTAAAGTATGCTGAGACCTTGGTTAGTATTTCAGGAAACTTAATCCCAAATTCAAGATTGAAAGTATAATATTGTTTATATAGAAAAGAAAAATATTTTCATACATAAAATATGAATCTATCAAACAAAGTTAAAATTTTTTACATTTTTATAAACGTGATAAGTATTTCGTTGAAATTAAGTAATATTGGAACCTTTTCCTCCATCATCTTTAGTATTATTAATTTCCAATGATACACACACACACACACACACACACTATAAATGTCACGCCGTGACTTTTGGAAACACATCTAACATAATAATACTAAATACAGGGTGTCTCAAAAGTCACTATCTATTTCGGTGACATTAGATGTTTTTTTAAAAAATGCTATGCTGGCATAAAGATATGGACTTCTGGTGCAAATTTGTGTATTTAAAAAAAGTTAATTGGTTTATTTCTTGACATGCTTGAACAATTCCTCGAACCTCAACTTCTTACAGATGGCATTCTTGACACAGTAGTTTTTCAGCAGGATGGAGCACCGTGCCATTATGCAATAATTGTACGTGATTATCTTGACAGACGCTTCCCCGGTCGCTGGATTGGTCGTGGAGGAACACAACCATGGGCAGCACGTTCACCCGATTTAACACCATTAGACTTTTTCGCCTGGGGTTTCATTAAGTCTAAGGTGTACACTGGTAGAAGAATTAGTGATGTAGCCGAACTTCGAAATCGTATTACCGATGCAGTTCAGAAAATAACACCTCAAATGCTGGAAAGTGTGTTCCGGGAAACAACTTATCGCTTTGAGCTCTGTAGAGACACTGATGGTCGCCATGTAGAGACAGATAAATAAATAGCACTAATTCTTTGTGGCACTTACTTTGAAATAAATATATTTTTCATGTCTTAAACCAGTTTTTCGTAATTCCCATTATTTTTCAAAATAGATAGTGACTTTTGAGACACCCTGTATAATGATTCCATAAATCTTAGATTTGTTTGGAGTAAATGTAGGTTACGTCCCTTCTGTGGTGCCTAGTGTAGTTTACGTTCCTCTACATTATCTGAGTGTAGTTTGCGTTCCATAACTTTGTCCGCGAATACCTAATCAAATAAAACGTTAAAATTAACGAAAATATTACGACTTAACTTAGGTTAAGTCATAATATTTTCGTTAGTTTTAACGTTTTATTTGATGGATTCATTTAAAAAATGTCTCCAAAAGATCCCAGTGTAGTTTACGTTCCCCAACTTTGACCTAGTGTAGTTTGTGTTCTCTTTTGCGTCAGGAAGACGTAAACTACACTTGCTCCATTTGTTTTATTGTGTGCTATACTAAAAAAGAACAGCACATAATACCAAATATCTATCCATCCTATCTATCTATCTATCTATCTATTTATCTATCAATATGAAAATTGAAATCTGAAATAATTCAGCGGCCTTTATCATGATAATTTAGGGAAATCAATAAAAGTATGAGAAAAAAATCTTGGAAGGGCTCCGTCAGAAAGAGAGAAAGAGAGAGAGAGAGAAAGAAAGACAGACAGAAAGAAAGAAGAAAAAAAATCGTTGAACTTTTGTGTCTAATAATCAAATTAAAAAATCACACGCTATCTGTCATCTGCTCAAATAAATTAAACAATATTTTTTGGGGCTTATTTCAGCAGCTCATCTTAATTTAATTCACTCTAAAATCTTGTGTATATATATATATAGACAGGGTGATTCAAATGTCAGGTTACATAGGGCTTTTCTGTTTCTTTGCAGGTAAATGAGTTATGAGATGTTATCGAAGGAGGAGCGCATTGATGTGATATTCCTAGCTGGCTGCACAGGTGCATTGCCGTTAACGGTGGTCATATCGAACATGTGATGTGACTATTCCCCTGTATCATTACATAATACAGTATATCCCTATGTAACCTGACTTTTGAATCACCCTGTATATATATATATATATATATATATATAGAGAGAGAGAGAGAGAGAGAGAGAGAGAGAGAGAGAGATAGGTAATTTCGAAGAATTTGCGAGACAGTCATCCACCAGAAATAAAATTTGAAAGATGAAATCACAACAGAGACAAAGAAAATTTTCTAAACTTGCGTTTACGAATTACAAATGAAAAATGTGCAATGTTAATAACAAAATGGACCATTACCAATTTAATGTAAAAACATTCCATTTTAAGGATAGCTTTTAATTACAAATAATAATTTAACGTACCAAGTTTTTTTTTACTCTCAAACAAGTACTCAAATATGGAAAGATACGCTGTAAATATATGAAGATTCTAAACAAAGATTAGAATACATAATGAATATTCTATGCGAGACGCGATTCCATGAAAATAAACTCATTAGAAATTTAAAAAAGTTAACATGGGAAAGGCCAAATATATTGAACAAATTCAGCTACATAAAAATTGATGAATTCATTAATTATTTTGGTATATAAGTCATGCATACATCGACGAATGTATGTATGTTGCATATATGTGTTATATATATATGTGTATGTATGTATGTATGTATGTATAAATATTACAGTAATATTGTGAAACTAGTGATTTCGCGTAATTACTGTTTCACTCAGGGCCTTCAGGAAACAGGACTTGAGTGAAACAGTATTACACGAAAGTACTGAAAATTTCAGGGATTTCATGAAATCACTAGTTTTACAATCTTACCGCTGTAACATACACGTGTATATATTGGTGTGTGTGTGTGTGTGTGTGTGTGTGTGTGTGTGTGTGTGTGTATACAGAGGGAGTATATCAAGAGATATACACAAAATAAATGAGGGAAACATATTGGAGTATAAACATAAAAATAAACTGATATTTTGTAAGGTTCGGGCAGGGTTTCTCCCGGAATGTCGTCCCTTCACCCGGTGAACCCCATGACTGAAAATGTGAATGAAGGAACCACTCGTTGGTTTTCTTCCAAACCATTAATTATACTGCAGTAAAAATACGAGTTTCCTATTTAATTTTCATTTACTCTTTCGTTATTTTCATTCTTAATACTTAAGAATTTCTGAATTCTATAAACGGATTGAATAATAGCGTGGTCCGCCATTGAAACGCCATTGAACGAACAAAGCGAGAGGGAGTCGGGAAATGACGACAATTTATCGCTATTTTCTGATTCTTATTTTAATTGAAACAATGTACAAGACGGGGAAGGCGAGCGGGGAATTTATAATAATAACTACTAATAATAATAATAATAATAATTAAATTAAGTAAATTTAAAATCTTAATTACATCTTAGATTAAAAAGCATTCTTCTCATATCCCACTGAGTCCGAGACTGCTAGGGATGTATACCTCCAGAATTTCCACCCTCTCTCTAACGGTTAATTAGTGATTTATATTTCAAATAATTACATTTTATATATATGTTAATTTCGTAAAATTTTAATCAGTTTATTATACTCTAAACCAAGCTTATTAAATTCCTTATTAACCTTTATTAAATTTCTTATTAAACATTATTAAATTTCTAATAAAAAAATACACAATACCGTTCGTGGGTGGGTGTGTGTGATGATGGGAACGCACCTATTTATTTAGTTCATAAATGCACCAATATTCATTTACACAACGAATGTTACAATTTAGGGGGTAGCGTGAACCCATTGATGTTTTAGTTCAGATTAGTCTTTCACTTAACTTCAAGTAAGTAACTGATATTGTTTATCGTTATATTAACTTCAGACTTTACCTTTAAACCACTAATATGAATTTACAGTTTTTTATGGCCTATTTTTATACTATTATGGCCTATTTTTATACTATTATGGCCTATTTTTATACTTTTAATCTTATATTCTTACAAGGTTAAATTAACTTTACACTCATGTTATACAATTAGTAAACAAGGTTAAACATTGACCGAAAATTAAGCAGGCCTAAAGAAACAGGATAGGCCTAGCCCGACATGAATAAAAAGCCAAGGGCTCTTGGTGACAGCTTGTTCTCTACTCTCTGAACGACGTTCCCAACGTTTCCTTCAGAAGAGACTTTGGATTTCCATATTGCATTTTTTTTTTTTGCTCACGCGCTGGAACTGAAGCTTACACATCTTATTTTATGAGTTTGATTAATTAAATTCCTATTTCTTGCATATTATTTAGCTAACTTATTTGGCCTATTTACGATATTAAATTACTTAATTATATAGATCTAATGTTCTACGACATTTATACTGTTTATTAATATACGATTGGATGAAACGGGAGGTGGGCATCACGTGACGGCCAAACCTGTACCTAACTAGCTAAACGTGAATACGAGTATGAACACAACGAAACTTGTTCTTCTGGATTCGTGCTAAATGTCAGGTACTCAAGTATATTCATCTGAGGCCTATTTCCTAACTTTATAAGCTATCTATTAAACCTAACTTACGTTTCTGATTTAAGCATTATAAATTCTATTATTTTTTTATTTATTAATAAACCTCAAATTTTCAATCCCAACACTTTACGTCAATACAACCGTTCAGGATATAGAAGTCCTTAGTCCGTATACTACAAGAGAAAATAATTTCAGACAGTAAATATAATTAAGGAACAGAAATCAGAGGATAATTAAAAATAGATAGACGAACGATGGTATAAGACTACATATATAAAATACAGTTTCGGACACATTAAGCATTAAAAGTCCGGAGTCAAAGCGTCATCAATGAATAAATTATAAATTATTATAAATTATAAATTTTTTAACTAAAAAAAAGTAATTTTTATTTAGAAATAGTGGCGGAAAAGATCCATTATCTCTGGCTCTTATCTTTGACTATATATATATATATATATATATATATATATTATATATATATATATATATGTGTGTGTGTGTGGTGTGTGTGCGTGTGTGTGTGTGTGTGTGTGTGTGTGTGTGTGTTTCGTGCATTTATGATGCTTTTATAAGAGCCCTTCAGAGAAGACGGATATCCGATAGTTCATCATATTTATTCTTGGACTCTCTTTATAATTTTAATTTTAGGAGGCCCAGGAAGGAAGTTTACAATTTTTTAAGTAAATAAGGAATTTTTATGGCTTTTCACGTATTTTCAGCCAAAATGGTCTTTATTGAATATTATCATAAGACGTTATTTTGCAAGCATTTAATATTTTCAGTCTATATATACAGGGCGTCCCAAAAAAATGTATACACACTTTAACAGCTGATAGCTCAATTGATGTTTCTTTCTTTCCAAGTTAAACCCATTAGAATTAATAATGGCAGTCAGACTAAGCTTTGAACAAAGGAAATTCATTCTAAAATGCTACTGGAAGTGTGAAAACGCAGTTGAAGTGCAAAGACAGTTTAGGAGGGAGTTTCAAACAGATCCACCAACGCGACTTACCATCACTCGAATTAGAGATAAGTTTGAAGCCGATGGAACTGTTCAGAATGTCCAAAGAAGCGTTCCGGAAGACCACGGACATCGACAAGCCCCACAAAGCAAGAAAGAGTACTGGAAACGTATCACCAAAGTCCAAGAAAATCTGTGCGGCAAGCGAGTCGTGAGGTAGGAATTTCAGAATCGTCTGTCCAACGCATTTTGAAGCGCTGTCAATGGAAAAGTTACATTCCAAGATTAGTCCATGCTATTAATGAAGATGATGATCCGGACAGAAGAGTGGAGTATTGCGAGTGGTACTTGGCACGATGTGGATGTGGATTGGACGAAGGGGTTTCGTAGAATACCCTCCGCGTTCACCAGACCTCACACCACTAGACTTTTTTTTATGGGGATACTTAAAAGACAAAGTCTACGCTATAAAACCTGCAACAGTCGCTGAATTGAGAGCAGCCATTGAACGAGAATGCACACAAATACCAAACGAAATGTTTCGTGATGTTTGCGATTCCATTGCTTCGCGTTATCAGCAGTGCCTGGACCAGAACGGACGTCAGTTTGAAAACAGGCGTTGACAAAACAATTAAATAATGTCTGTAGATTCTATTACATTTTGAAAATGAAATGTATTTTAATAAACACTGCCTTTATAATTATTTAAAGTGTGTATACATTTTTTTGGGACGCCCTGTATATATATATATATATATATATATATATATATATTATAATATATATATATATATATATATATATATATATATATATACACCTTGGGTGGTTAACCTTGGTTTTGCTTCCGCCCGAATTGATCATTCAGACAAAGGTCAAGCTTGTCATTTCACCTTATAGACCTACAGTTTAACGTGGAATCCGAACCACGTCCCACCAGCAGCGCAGCGTTTTAACCACTATGCTATCCAGGGTACTCATTTATTACCAACCAATTTTTTATTGTGTGGAAGAATGAACAGCTGGTTTTGCTGCGCGCCGCCTGCTGTCACCGCGTCTCGATCCCGGGGAAGACGCTAACCACTACACCACCGAGGCGCAATCACGAATATATATATATATATATTATATATTATATATATTATATATTATATTATAGATATATATATAGTGACCTGAGATTTCTCACTTCAGTCATGAGTTTGGTGAAGTTGGATAAAGTTATCACATAATATTTATTACAAAACAATAAAGGGGGTCTCAATAGAAGAATATGCTGCTACAATTTAATTATCTTGTTAAAATAGGTGCATACTTGTCTTCATTCTATTTAAGGTGTTTAGATCTGAAAATATTTTTTATCTATCCGACTATCTATCTATCTATCTATTTATAAATATATATATATATATATATATATATACACACACTGGACATCCATCGTAATAATAATAATGAAAAATTCTAAAATGTAGTGAGGAGGCAGTTCTTATATACACAGTATATATATATCAGAAAAGAAAATTTAATATGATCTAAAAATCCAAATATTTTTCGATAAACTTTTAAGATAAAATAAATGTTGTAAAGTCTTTCCAGAACAAATGTAAGAAAAAGTGTAAAAGTAAGAGAAGATAAGTAAAGAGGTATAGTGAGACAATGGGTTTAGTTGTCTGTAAAAAAAATCTCTTTCCATTTGTCTTCTTCGACAATAAAGGATTGAAACCCATTGAAAGGGATGGAATTATTTGCATTTTAAGTACGCAATTATGTTTTCCTTTGCAAGCTTTTATTGGTCAATTGCGTGTTTATTAAGATGGGGATTACTTAGTTTGATGTTTGGTTCCTTTTGTGTTTTTGAGGGGACTTCATTTGCATAACAAGTTATTTTATGAAATACAGCGTGCGGCATAAGTCGGTTTACCGAGAATAATGGAATCACCTTGCGAGGAAGAATATTTATCATTTACTACAGAAACTGTTCAAAAGTCCCGAGGTTTCTGACCGTAGACTCTATCTTTCATTATACCCCCACATTGAATAATCACATCACAGTGATTATTCAATGTGGGGTATAATCAAAGATGGAGTCTACGGTCAGAAACCTCGGGACTTCGATTACGCGAAGACTTTGATACGCCAATAGTTCAAGACGTTGAATACCAACAAAGAACTGTGCTGCCCTTTTTGTTGTTCAGTGGTTCAAAGATGCAACGTATGTACTGGACATGATGGAGGACACTTTGAATAATTTCTGTAGTAAATGATAAATATTTTTCTTCACAGGGTGCTTCCATTATTCTCGGTAAACCGACTTATGCCGCACCCTGTATTATGAAGCATTACGATAAAAACAATAAAATGTAGCTTTGTTAATTTACGTATATACTTACTTTATGTTACTTTATGCGAGTTCGAACTATGGTTCAGGATATATACTGTATATATATATACATACACGCAGGGGCGTATTACAATAATTAAACATGCGCTGAAGGTACTTGGCATGGCGTACTTACTTATAATTCACTTATAATTTAAAAAAAATACATAGAAATATCAAACCTATGATTTTATTTCAGGAGGGGCTGAAGCCCCCATAGCTCCACCCCCTTCTGTCTACGTCCCTGTATGCACGGAATATTATGCATGAACATGAACAATTTTTCATGATAAAAAAACCGCATCCACTGGAGTTCGAAACCATCATCTTTCGAGTAGAAGGTGGGGCGCTAGCCATTACAACGAGATGACAGTTAACACAGCCTGTCATATATCTAAACAATCAAGGAAACGCGTGACACTTTCGCGTCCAGGGGTATTTTATGTGTTAACCCTCTCGCACTCGAGGTAATGATAGGGTTACCAGACGTCCGGCAAAAGGAAGACATGTCCGCCTTTTCAATCTCATGTCCTCTGTTCGACAGGCATTTTAAATACGTTGATATTGCCCGGCTTTTTACTTAGATATTATCCAGACTGTAAAATGAGCTACCCACAAGCTCAAACGACCCAATTAATACCTGACATGTCCTCCTTTTGCCGGACATCTGGTAACCCTAGGTAATGACCAGTAATTTATTCAAACTATCTGGCGCAACGCTATATCACTATACAGCGCTATATCGTGATATATTATAACCTGTAGCCAAATTATTCATTGACTTATAACTTTTTCTTTAATATTTACAACATTTAAAAGCATTATTCATATATTAATAATATTAAGTTAATTTAAAAATTATTTACTGAGTTCTATTTTATTTCATCCTAAATTCCTCTGTTCGTTTTATTAAAATGATTCAATGGCTACAAAGATGCTTTCTTACGCATTCAAAAAAATGTCACTGCATTTCATTATCATGATGCCAAACTTCTTCAGTGATGTGTGTAACGAGCTTCTTTTTATTTTTCGTTGTTGTGTCTGTATTGATTTTTCCTTTTATCAGTTCTCGTAAACTTTCAAATGGATTCGTATCTCGTGAATTTCCAGACCATTTCAGAAGAGGAATTTGATTTGTAGCTGGAAAAGACTTGATTGACTTTGCAGTTCGGTACCGAGTTGAGTCTCGCGTAAAATATAAATTTTCTTCCTTAGAAAACCTGTCGTTAAATTGAGGAATGAGTTCCTTTTCTTAAAACTTTGCGATACTAGTCTTGTCGCAATGACTCGCACTATTCTCTGAACAATGTAAAGTTCACAAGTGCCTTTGTCACTGATCACTGACCGACTCAGAACGAGAACCGGTGTTTTATGCGTTCACAATCAGTCTTGATTGAATTTTTAACTTTTTCTCGACGGATGAATTGAGATTTCTCGCATATACTATAATAACAAAAGTTCACTGTGGTTTCTCTACTGAAGAAAAATTGTACGTGTGATGCTTTAAGTTAACAGGAAATATCATGCATAAATTCAGTATGATATCCTGAATGAATAATGTGTATATTATGGTGCCACATAAAAATCATTTTTTGATTTTTAGGACGGCCCTTTGTGGGATTGTTAGGTTGGGTGAAAAAGCCCTGAATATGAAATTTTAGCCAAATTGAAGGATATTTAGGGGTTCCGCATCGACCATCTCTGGCGTACCACGTGTCAGAAGTAATGAGTTTCTCCAAGAAATTGCTCCAGCTCCAAGGGGTAAAGTAACATGTACAATGTCAATATAAATGCTATCATATACCATGGCGTAGAGGACAGTCACAGCTATATTTCCATAGCATTAAGTTTATTCCATCTCCAATATTTTTTTTATATTAATATTTTTGTCGCGGTTCAAAAGTTTTTTTTCAAAGTTTCACCTTAATACGTTTATGCTTTGTAATCCAAACCACACCAACCGGCAACCAGCTTATAACAACACAATACGCAACTAGCAAACAGTGCAAACACCTTAACAATATTGTTCAACATTATTTCATAATTAATTGGAATAAACTTGTCCCACCATGCCTGGGTAGCAGGATACTATTCTCTGTGTGTAATGTTATTAATAATACAAAATCATTAAATCAATTTCAATTTTATTGCAACAAAACAACTTAATATTATTAAAATAAAAAACATTTTATTCCGTATTAATCATAGTAATATACTGAGCCTACTGGCCATATAAATCAAAATAATAACTAAGAAATAAAGTATATACGATTATACATTGTTATACAGGATTAATAGGAGTAACACCCTATAAAAATGAAGCAAATTCAAATATACCATAAAGTACTCCCAAACCCGTTAAGGATTTCCGCTGCGGGCGCTCGGGTGCTCTTTGCGGTGCTTCTCAACGACTTGCATCAAGTACTGCCGTTGCTCCTCGTCCTTGGTGAGTGCAGATTGTAGTTCTGCATCAGCGCGACCCCTCGCTCCGCCCGGACATTGACAACGCTCAACGTAGAGACACGTTTCCCCGCCAGGTAGGACGCATTGTTCGACCAGGTAGCCGGCTCCAACTCTAGGAAAGAAGTATTGATCGCGAGCCGCTCGAAAAGAAGCGTGCTGGATGTCGTGCAAAAGTCTGCGACTGTCTTTCGCTCGAGCTCCTCCGGGCAGACGTCCAGGGCAGTGCGCTTGGGTGGCTCCTCGGTGCCCTCGACATCCTTGATGGCCGTCGCAATTCGACTCTTCTCCTCCAGCGGAGTGTCGTCATCGAAGAGAGCGAGGGCGGCCAGGTGTTCACTCAGGTACCAGAGATGTCGTCGAAACACAGGGGAGGTAGCCTTGGACACGTCCTTGTCCACCTTGTCCTAGTCAACCAGCGCTTGAGCATCGCCAGGTCAGTTCGAGGGGCAGCGGCGGGAAGGGGCGCCGTAAACCAGGCCGGAATGTAAACCAGCAGCGCAAAGTTTACGAAGCGCAGGATGCCCCGGGCCTCGCGAGCCTTAATGGGGAGCTGCTGCCGGAAGAGGTGGAGCTTGATGGCGTATATCACTTTGGCCATCCACCGGGCGCGGTGGAGTGCGCCCGGTCGCATGAAGCGCACACCTCGCTGGGGGACGCCTCCAAGCGCTATGATCGCCAGCTCCAGGAGCTCTCGGTAGTCGTCCCGCGGCTGGCCCTTGGTGATGTGACCCTTGAAACGCGCGATCAGATCGTCTCGCGCCTTGAGCAGCGGCTTAGTAAGGTCTTCCTTGGAGATGGCGCTGAATTGGTCGGTGCAGACGGATTGCCAGCGCTCCTTCAGTCGCGAGAACAGTTTAATGTCAGGACCAGAGGAGGGGCCCATGCACTCGATGAAGGCTTTCTCTGCCACCAATTCTAGCATGTGGTGCCGACAGGCCAGGTTCAGCAGCTGGCGGTGAAGGCCCTGCTCGATGAAGACGCAAGCGCCCGAAACGACGCCCGTGTTGGCAGCTGTCGTGTCAAAGGAGAGCCCGACGACACGATCAGCGATTCCCCAGTCATCCAACGAGTTCAGCACAGCATCTGCTTGGGCACGACCAGTTCCAGCAGGCAGCTTCGGCACGGAGAGAAGTTTGTCGACGCCGTCGCCGGACACGACTATGGCGAGGCGATCGACCTTCTTGCCGCTGAAGTCGGAGACCATCTTCCCGTCCCAGTGAACGATGAGCGGGACACTGGGATCGTACGTCATCTTCACTTCTTTGGCGATTTCCCCTCGATGACGCAATCGCCAACGACGAATCGTCTCGTGACTGAGAGCCAGTTCATCTGTGTCTTGAATATCCAGACTGGAAGCAGCTGCTTTCATGAGTTGAACGGCTCCACGGTTGCTTGTTTTGGTCCGGTCCAGTGCCGACGCTAGGTCTTGAGTCATAATGTTCTTTTTGCGACGGCGCTTTGTAGGTGGATTGGTTTCCTCTTCTGTCGAGCAATTAGGCGACGACGACGAGTTTGATGATGTAAGGGTTGCTGTTGCCAGTGATTGCTCTGATTGCTTTTGGCGTTGCCTTTCTTTGGCAGCTTCACGCGCGGATGCACGTTGCTCAATTCCAGTGAGGATTTTGTCCACCCCGGACATGACACCACGGCGACCCTTTTCGCGTTGAGCAAGAAGGAAGTCGCGATCCTCCTGGATGGTGATGACGGAGAGGGCGTTGTCGAGAGCCACGTCAAAAATGTCATCGAGTCCCTCGGTGAAGGCCGCCCTGGCTGCCTCACCTGTGGCGCCGGACCGCTTCCGGCTGCGCTGCAGTGCCTGCCAATTGTCGTAAAGTCTAAGCAGTTTTCGCGCGGCGCTTTTGGAGGTCATGGTCGGGATTCTGGCCATAGCCCAGAAAGTATACACCTCGACGATCACATTACGCGCCGCCTCGGCTAGAAGTTGTTTTTGCACCTTATGAAACTGTATAAACCGGCGAAGCACTTCACCATTTGAAGGTAACCTGTTTCCCGTTAGGGGGCTTGGGTTGGCGTGTCCGATTAGCCATATCTCGGTCTTGGATCTCAGTGAGCTTGCGGTAGCCATCACGAGATGATCACGCGTTGAATGCGTGAAGGAGACTGATTGACTGAAGACTGTGACAGTGTGACTCACCACACTAACCCGGCGTTGCGCTGTTGCCAGATCTCAATGCTGAAAAGTAGTGAAAATATATACAATGAGAAGCAAATATTAATTATAAATATTTAAATTTATGAAATGCATAAATTATAGCAATATATATGCAGGGTTGGCTGGTTTAACCCAAATGGTTTAAACCATTGGTTTAAACCATGGTTTAAACCATTTAAAAAAAACATGTTTTTCTGTTTTTTGTTTTTTTATAATTTCAATTTTTACAACACAAATTATTTAATTCATAAACTAATAGCTCTAAAACTAAAACTTATATTTATATTGATAAGACCTAAAAACCATCAGTTCAGGGTAGCCTAGTATGTACGGTAGTATATAATATAGCTACCTTGCACTAGCAGGCCTATTTAATAGTGGCATTGCACATAAAAGGATTGAAGTTACCTGTATCAATTACATTATAAACGCATGTAGCTACAAATATAAATGTTGTTATTAGGTTTATTTTCATTTTTGTGAAGTTAGCACTTCTTACATCTAACATCTTCCAATTAAAAAATGAGACAGTCAGCAATTCTAATTTCTGAGTACCAGTACCTAATTGAGTTATCTGAGTTAAGTTTTTTTTTTTTAAAACCATTGTTTTTTTTTTTTTTTTAAACCATGGTTTTTTTCAACCCTGTATATATGTAATAGTGCCATGGTTACAGGTTTCCCAGATAAATCCATTATTTCGAACACACGGTACAACAGAAACGGTCGATGCGGAACCTCTAAATGTACTTCGATCGGGCTCAAACTTCATATTTAGGGTTTTCTCATCCAACCAAACAATATGACTAAGGGCCATTCGAAATTTCCAAATTCTAAAAACTGCCCCTATAGAGTGTGGCACCCTAATTATATATATATATATATATATATATAAATATTTAGGAGAAATCCAATGACAAGAAGGAGAGTAAATGCCATGAAAAGTGTCTTCTTTAATGCGCAACGTTTCGAGCAATACGCTCATCTTCAGGCTAAACAGTGACAAAAAATGACAATATGAAGTTAAAATCAATAAATAAATGAATGAAACACATAAGACAAAATAATTACTATAGAACCTATTCTTAAAAGCAAAATTTAAAAAGACTAAAAGAAGAGGGTTGAATTCAAAGTTATAAAGAAGTTTACATATAAAAATACGAGAAATTTAAAAAGCTATTTTTAAAATTTTAAAAATAGCTTTTTAAATTTCTCGTATTTTTATATGTAAACTTCTTTTATAACTTTGAATTCAACCCTCTTCTTTTAGTCTTTTTAAATTTTGCTTTTAAGAATAGGTTCTATAGTAATTATTTTGTCTTATGTGTTTCATTCATTTATTTATTGATTTTAACTTCATATTGTCATTTTTTGTCACTGTTTAGCCTGAAGATGAGCGTATTGCTCGAAACGTTGCGCATTAAAGAAGACACTTTTCATGGCATTTACTCTCCTTCTTGTCATTGGATTTCTCCTAAATATTAAATTGAAGCTTTGTAGAAGCAACCCGCATGATTATATATATATATATATTATATATATATATATTTAACTGCAAACGACACATAGTATAATTAATGTAAAGAACGACGCTTGTTTAGAAGTCTCCGCACAAGAGAAGGAGAGAAAACGAGCAATGAAAAATGAGGCACCTCCCGGGAATCGAACCTGGGATCATCCGATTGCTGGTCAGCTATGCTAACCATTGCATGAAGGTCCTCTACGAATGGTTAGCATATCGGACCGGCAATCGGATGATCCCCGGTTCGATTCCCGGGAGGTGCCTCATTTTTCATTGCTCGTTTTCTCTCCTTCTCTTGTGCGGATACTCTTCTAAACAAGCGTCGTTCTTTACATTAATTATACTGTGTGTCGTTTGCAGTTAAACTGTATATATATATATATATATATATATATATATATACGGCATGAGAAGGTGCCCCCTTAAAGGGCATTCGATTCTGCTCGTACGTAGGAGAATTACGAGTTCTGATTCGTGAAGGACCTTGGTGTAATGGTTAGCATATCAGATCGGCAATCGGATGATCCCGGGTTCGATTCCCGGGAGATGCCTCATTTTTCATTGCTCGTTTTATCTCCTCCTTCTGTGCGGACAGTCTTCTAAACAAGCGTAGTTCTTTACATTATATATATATATATATATATATATATATATATATATATATATATGGAGAGGGACAGACAGCGAGAAGAACCAGGAACAAGTCAAACACATTCTTCATTTTCTCTTTATTCTATTTGCAAACGTTTCGATGTAAATTTGATCATCAGTGGCAAAACTATTGAAATAAATTAAAATACAATTAAAAACTATTCAACAAACAACATTCAACTTAACAGTAGAAAAATAATTATTTAATGTAGGTTTTAGTTTGTTAATATAAAAGGATTCAAGAACATACGAATATAAATCAGTTACATCATTCACTGTTTATAGGACCGCAAAGTTTTTATAGAAATTGCCGAATTGCACTCAATGACGTGGTCTAAAATCTGAGAGGAGTCTGGTTTGTTCAATAACCGACCAGTTCTGACGGACCGTTCCATATATGCTGCACACAATATGAATGAAGCGTACGCTTTGAGGCATCCAAGAAAGATGCGTTACTACTGCACGTACGACGAAACTCATAAACAATTCATGAACGCAAATCGGTGGTTAGTTGATCCTTGAATTTAAACAATAACCAAGTTTAAGTTGGTTGTTCAAGACAAAATGGAAATCAGTTTTTGGAATCCGGAATTGCGGTTTTGTTGGCCCGCTGAAGAAGGTGGTACTGTTATTTGGGATATAGTAAATTGCATTTTACTGTACATCCACTTGTAAGTACCAAATAGGTGAGAATTTGATCTATTTCAGAACAGTAGCCAATATTTATAATTTACGTGTCCAAGAGTCAAACAGTGAATTTACTCTTGTGTACCCAGCATCGAGCATTAATATTTGGAAAGATATCTTATGTATATCCAACATTCTAAATGTAACGGACTTTAGTTAACTTAAGGATATTGGCGTTAGTATCTAAATATAAAAATCCGAACACTGGACTCTCTCTTGTGTTTCCTTTCATTAACATAAAGAGTTTGAAAAGATGTTGTATAAAAAGATGTATAAATATCCATACTCAAAACTGAACGGTATTTGGCGTATTTTCAGAAAAGTGATAGGCAACATTTGAATGAAGGAAAACGGATAGTGAACGATCCCTGATATATCCGCTATAATGTAATGTATCCAACGAGATATCTTATTGATATGTAGAATATCCAGAACAGTTATCTATGGTATCTACAGTTAACAATTGGATACATTTGTGCTGTATACTCCACTTTCTATATAATTAACTTTTAAATACTTTATGAGACTCGTAAAGTATCTAACGAGATATCTAACTGACATGTAGAATATCCAGAACAGTTATCTATAGTCTCTACAGTGAATCATTGGATACATTTGTGCTGTATACTCCACTCTCTGTATAATTAACCTTAATTACTTGGAGAGACTCGATAATATTTGTACGTATAAATTTAATTCAACAGCCAAGAACTATGACAAAACAGATTTGTGCTCCTTTCATTAGAGTTAAAATCCGACTCGAAATAAGTTGTACTGTAGTTTATATCTCTTTTGTTCGCTGCTAATCCTGAGCAGTTAAAAAAATTAACACTGGCATAATCTAAATACTAATACAAATATAAAATTAATTTTCAAGCAAAATATTTGAATAAAGAACCAAGAGGAAAATGGCAACAAAAAAACAAAACAAAGAAACGTAAAGGAAAACAAGGAAAATAACAGTGAAAGTTGATTAATACTCGAAGTAAACAAAGCAAATTTCAATGAAACACGAAAAATTCTCTTGTTTTTTTTTCTCCAAACCAAAATTTCATTAAATAAAAATTTCATTAAATCTTCACACTTCCAAATTTGCTTCTCGCTTAATTTCTCTTGAGAATTTCACTCGAAAAACAAGCCTGAAAACCAAGTAAATGTCTTCAAATTTCCAAAAGTTTCACCACAAAAACCCAGATCTGCCAATTTTGTGAGAAATAAAATTCCCTTTAATTAATAATAATAGTTGTTGTTATTATTATTATTATTATTATTATTATTATTATTATTATTATTATCATTATTATTATTATTATCACACTGTAAAGTTAGGTTGTTCCATACAGAACACAGTTTCTAAAAATTTAATATTCCACTTGAAAAGATTACGGAATGACTTCCTGGAAAAATTAATCTTTCTGGACCAATTCTGAACCAATTACATTATTAATGTCGATATAATTGGTTCAAAATTGGTTCAGAAAGGAAAGATATTCGAACGGCTTCCATGATCGACTATTCGTTTTACCATAATTTACCATAATTGGTTCAGCAAATAGAACAATTAAATTGTTAGAAACTGTGTTTTGCATGGAACAACTTAATTCTACAGTGTGTTGTGACCTACTTTTCATACATATTCTTTGTTTCAATACATTTCCTGTTATGACTTCTACCTCTCTACCTATCTATCTATCTATCTATCTCTGACCATCGTGGAGTGCAGTCATAGTTTGCCACTGCTGTTATATTTTAACTTAAATGGCTTTTTCGAATACTGTGATATTAATTTGAGAAGCTGTGTAGCGCTTGACAGTAATATAGTCTACATATAATAGTGGCATTTTCTGCATGTATTACTTTAATATAAAACCGTGAATAATGTCCCCTTCTAAGGTTTTATTTTGCATATTGAACTCTTCTCTTGTTTGGGTTGTTCGGCTTTTTTTGCAAAATTTTTTATGACATTAGTAACGAAATTATTACGAATCCCATAGTATGCTTTGTAGACTCTGTAAAGCCTTCTAAATCTGACTGACTATTTTAAAAGTGTATGCAAGTTATTTTTGTAGCGATAATATATATATATATATATATATACACACACACACACACACACACACACATAAACTAAAGTAGTGAAAAATCAGGTTAAACGAAGCACACTGCAGTTGAGGAGTGGATTCCAAACAAATTGCAAGATATTTATTCTTGCTTACTTTCGTAAATAGGGTGATAATAATGATGATGATGATGATGATGATGATGATAAAGTTTCTCTTAAATTTGTTGCTGACTGCTTTCAATTAATTTCTCCTTCCTTTGATTTCGAGCCTGTAAATGTTAATACTGAGTCTGTTTTTAGGATATTCATAACTTAAAGGGTGAAATAACGCAGCTGAAAACCTTCTGCAATTTTGAATCATGTCATTTCGTAACTTATTTAGCATGAAGGGTCTTTTGACTTCTTCGGGACATGCTGGAATAAAATGCGGAGCAATGGTGCCAATCGGGAGTATGGGACGGGTAACATTTCAGTTAAATTCTAGAACACAACTCAGTTCGGAATCCATAATTATTAACCGAACCAAACTTAACCAACTTAACCTAATTTAATCTAGCTTAAACTAAATTAAGCAGCCTAATCTAGCTTATCCTAAATTAACCAGCCTGATCCAGCTTAATCGGCTAATATTTAGTTTTAGGGCCACTGAATATTAGCCAATTAGGCTAGATTAGGTTGGTTAGATGAGGTTAGGTTAATTCGGTTAGTAATTATGGACTCTTGTCTATGACCTGCGTTTGGATTTTGGAATTTTACCGAAATATTACCCGCCCCGCACCCCGCATCACGCCATGCTTCAGAAACTACCTTTTGAGACATTGAGGAGGGGCACTCGTCCACCGCGGCTTTGCGACAAACGATGCAGAGCACAGATCGAATACGGAAGCCTCTGGGCGCGGTTATCAACTCAAGGAAAAAAAGTGGTTCTTTTAAAACTTTAAATATTGGATCTGTTTGTGGGAAAATATGATTTGTCTTGTTGATCTAATAAGCTCAGGTGATCACCTGAAGATCAGGGCCCCCAGCCTTCTGTAGTTAGCCTTATAAGGCTAACTAACGAAAATATCACGACCTAACCTAACCAATCGTTAGGTCAACTGTACGCCCTTGACGATTGGTTAGGTTAGGTCGTAATATTTTCGTTAGTTAACCTTATGAAGCTAACTAAAGAAGGCTGGGGCCCTGATCTTCAGGTGATCCAACTCAGGTTTAAGTCTTTTAAAATTAGCGTTAATAAGTTTAATAGGAAGAAATTGTTAGCGCCTAATATTTGGCGGAAGACATTACTTCTAAGATGTTTACGCGAAAACATACAGTATATATATACATATATATACATATATATATACAGTATACTGCACATATTCTTCCAGACTTATGTTAAAGTATTTTATGTGGTGATTAGCTATGTAAACTATGACTGTAATTCTATTTGAAACAATTTATATAATTTCAATTATTATTTTAAAAATTATAATTTATTTTTCTACAGGAATTAATGATGTTGAAGAGTAACCTTCCTCTGTTAAGAAATTAATTCTGACTCTGAAATAATTTCTTTCGTAAGAGAAAAAAGTACTGGAATTATTTCAGAAAGAAGACCAAAAATTGGGGGTTGCTATTTTTGATAGAAAGTCACTTTCAAACTACAGGATGTCTCAGAAGTCGCGCACCAAAGGTTCAGGTCATCTGCATCTATAAATATGGTGCGTAACTTCTAAGATACACTATATTACTCCAGCATTACATGTCCAAGTAAAGTAACAAAATCATTTGTCTAGTTCAGCGAATATTGGGAGAATTATTGATTCAGTAGTCCAACACTCCTTCCCTAATGGTGTCTTGTATTAGTTCATGGAATTTCCAAGCTATTAATTCTATATATTTATTTTCCTTGTGGAAAACGAAACAAAAAAATGTACATTGTTGTAATTCCTTACCTACAATTAACACAATTATGTCATGTCATGTCATGAGAAATATATTTTAGTTGGTAACATGAATGTTGATCCGAAGAAAGAGATTTTTAACAGTTTTAAACAATTTCTGTCAGTTGCAACTTGAGAATCGCTGACCAGATGTTAGATACGAGCTTTGTTACATATACAGGGTATCCCATAAATCCAGTTTCATAGGAAAATTTATTTTAAATTAAATTTACAAAAGTAATAATGAGAACTAAAACAAATGTTCAAATTTATACCTTTCTTCATGAATGTAACTCGCTTCTATATTAGCCAATGAGTGTTATTCTACCTGCAACAAAAAAAAGGATCCCAAAACAAGATATTAGCAATTTGAACATTTTTTTAGTTAAATAAATTTTCCTATGAGATCGGACTTATGGGACACCTTGTATGTATCATGCCAGGGTGGAGACTGATTGGTTGGGTCACATTATATGTTTTGATGCAATCTTCGGCTGAATGAAGAAATAGAAATATATGATGTTAGACCAGAGGTTCTGAAACTGGGGGTAATTACCCCCAACGGGGTTATTAATATGGTAAAAATTTCAACATTAAAGGTAATTTAAGTTATTTTCAGTAATTAATTTTCCACTTTCTTTACAACTTCGGCATTGCAAGTTTGTGTGGGGTAATGAGATTAGTTGAGATCAGGAAAAGGGGTAACGGGGTCAAAAAGTTTAAGAACCACTGTGTTAGACAGTACAATTAGTCTCCTATTTCTTTTAATTTTCACATTAAAATCGTATTAAAAGTAACAATCAATTTGTTGATTCGTTTATAATGTGATATAAAATGTCGGATCACCTGAAGATCAGGGCCCCCAGCCTTCTTTAGTTAGTCTTATAAGGCTAACTAATGAAAATATCACGACTTAACCTAACCAACCGTTAGGTCAACTGTACGTCTTTGACGAAGGTTAGGTCTTGATATTTTGGTTAGTTAGCCTTATAAAGCTAACTAAAGAAGGCTGGGAGCCCTGATCTTCAGGTGATCCAAAATGTCTTATGGTGTGATAAAGGTGATCATGCTGATGAAATTAACGAGTTAATTTTATGTCCGGTTTAATTGATGGTACTACTTGGTAGTACTTATATACTTGTCATTCCAATCAGGGACATAGCATAGATATTTGCACAGTTTAAATATATGAAATTATCAGAACCCAAAAACAATATTCGAGTTATTCCACTTATGGCATAATAAAGAATATTAATACATGAACTATTCATATAAAAAATATTACTTGCTGTAATACCTTTTTTATGTAAGAATTATTCTTTTCTTTATTGTGTAATGGATGAAATAACTCGAATATTCTTTATGGGCTCTGATAATTTTTTTACATAACTATTTAAACTTTCCAAAAAGTCTCAGAGTGGAATGGTTGGAACAGAATGACAAGTGTAAAAGTTTTAATACTGCGATTAGATCTTTTTTTTTTTTAAATGATGGAAAAATAATGAAAGTTGTTGCATTTAAACTTTTGGATCACCTGAAGATCATGGCCCCATCTTCAGTTAGCTTTATAAGGCTAACTAACGAAAATATCAACACCTAACCTAACCAATCGTCAAGGGCGTACAGTTGTCCTAACGATTGGTTAGGTTAGGTCGTGATATTTTCGTTAGTCAGCCTTATAAGGCTAACTAGAGAAGGCTGGGGGGCCCTGATCTTCAGGTGATCCAAACTTTTAAATAATATCAAATCTCCACTAAATAATTTTAATCAGCAGCTAAAAAACTAAAAAGAATGAAGCTAATCAACCAATACGAATTATAATTGTAACTCTTTAAGAAATGATGTGCTTTGCAAACTAGGTTTTGAAAGATTATAATGGTCTTTAATCTCAAAATGTTAAAGGCGTTTTGGTAAGAAATCTCAAAACTAAAAAAACTAAAAAATTATTAAAACCTCAGAGAATGCCAACGAGCATTTATTTCCATTTATTTCGATGTGATTCTGTAAACAATGAAAGCTTTTTTGCTGATGGGAATAATTGCTTTTCTCTTAATGACGCTAAATTATATGAATTAATGAATATAATATCAGTAAATGATATGGGTTAAATTGGTCAATTCTCTCAAACCAACAACTGGACTTGAGCTTATAATCTAATAATTTTAAATTTAATCTTAATGATTCTTTCCAGTAAGTCAATTGAATTAATTAAATTATGAACAGAATTGGAAGTATTAATCCCTCTTATAGGCTTATTGTGTTGTCATTCCTCTTGCAGGAAATTATGGAATTATGTATTAATTAAAGATAAAATCGGTACACTTTTTTAACATTTAATGCGAGACACATCGTTTCTCACCTAATCATTCAACACATACCGTTTCCTTAATTAAAGAACCAATTTATTCTTATACTGATAATAACAGGGACACCTTTATATGCGTGCTTTTAAGATCTCTCTAATTTCAAACAATAAACTTCAGTTGTACACATAAAGCCGAAATTATTTAGTTTTTATGGCATTAACGTTTAATTTCACTTACGATTAAGCAATTCCTAAAAGCTGACTGAAAAATTTCTACAAATTTTGAACTTGACAAAACATCACGTCCCATCAATTTTATGTTGACATAATTTTGAATCTTAAGTTTTCCTCGTTTTTGTTATGATGGCTATTTTCAACAAATACTCGAAATGTGTATCAATTGTTCCTGATTAGGTGCAGGCCCGAAGAAATCTTGCACATACGCAATAAATGCGTGCGTATAAAAAGAAAATAAATGCCCTGAATTGGCCTTATTCTAAGGCTAAGATGTATTTTTTCTAGCTTTAAATACCACAAACTTTAATGAGTATATTTTATATAAAAAAAATTAATATTCCATGTTAACCCATTATAAATTTTAAGTAGGGCATAGTTAATTAATCATTTTTAGGGAAAAGTGATGAATGATGAAATTTTCTAATTAATCAACGATTAACTGATTAAAATTATTAAAAATTAAATACTTCTGCAAAGAGTAAGAAAGAGCTTTATTGTTTCTGTTGCGTGAGATAAGACCATAGAAAGCAATTTGCTCAAACATTTAGTTTGCTTTAGTTCAAGAAATCAGGCATGGGCGGATTAGACAGTTTATACTTGCAAAAAGGTGCCAAATTCAAATGATACATTACAAAATTTAAGGTAAAAATGATGGTGAAATTATGAGGAAAATTAATCATTTCCCATCATTTTCTAAAAATATTTTTGATTAATTAATGATTAAATTCGGAAAAATTATTAGCTGATTAACTGATTAATCAGAACCCTGCCCTAATTTTAAGACGAGAATTCAAATTTGAAAGTAATAAAATTTCCAGTTTCTGACTGGCATTTCTCTGTCAAAAAAGTAGCTTGATAAGTAAATAAAAATAAATAAATAAATAAGGATTTCGTCATCGGTAGAGGGCGCCAAATAAATAGTCGGTTAACATAATTCTTTTGTATGCCTATTGCAATCTCTGTTATCGTTCATGGATTAATTGCATAGAGGAAATTAAGTGGATATAATTGTATTTTTGTTAATCATTTACAGATTTATGGTTATGGCCAAATGTCACGAAATGTTTCATGCAAACATTCATAATATGACTATAAAATTAATCCGTCCATCGAGAATTAATACTAATTGTTTTAGTTTCAAAAGAGTACATTTTTACTTTGTTCTGAATTTAAAGTTTTTAAATGCAAATAGAACGCATTTTCACTTAAAAATGGTTGTTTATGAAACTGTAATGGAGAGCAAAACTATAAACACCCAATAGATGAAAGAGAATTCCCAACTTCCAATGATTAACGAGACGAAGACTGTACTTTGCCTGAAGTGTTTCAGTGACAGCGATTCGAACTCGTTAACGGTAAGGAAAATTTATATATCTCTTTCTTTATACATAAAATGTATAACTGAATATATGGTAGTTAAATTACTGTTAAATAATGAAATTGTATTATAAAAATAAGATATCAGGAAGTTCAGTTAGACTTCATGAGGTAAACATGAACGTGAGAGAAAACTTGGATGGAAAGTTGTAATTAAAAAAAGGGACTGTGTCTGACGGAATGATTTTCACGGAAGTGATGTAAATACGGCTCTCTGTATTATATCAAAGTATTCTCTTGTGAATTTAAATGTAATGTGCCGTAATCAAAGAGTGTCAGTTAAGTACACAATAGTTTTCTTCAAAAGATTAAAAGTTATAAAAGGAATAAGATAAAGGAGAATTCGGCTTCATACTTTGAATATAAATATAATACATTGAATATAAATATTAATATATATTAATAATTGCATTGTCTATATGAAATTTGGCGGTAAAATGGGAACTTTATATTCAAATGTTGTTGCATATGCTGATAGCATTTCCCTTTCAGTACCTCCACTTGAGGCCTTGCATTGCTTATTGATGAATTTATTCATTCAAGTTCTTTACAATTATCTACATATCAATGGAAATAAAACTGAGCGTATGGTTTTTATAGCAATACTAATTTTAACAAAATAATGTGTCTTTAAATTAGATGAAAATAAATTTAAAAATGTAGAAAGTTTTATTAAGTATTTAGATTTTATTTGGAAACCTGATTTATTTAAGAAATTCACATAATAATAATGATCTAGATCAGTGGTGCACAAACTTTTTTGATGTGAGGGCCAAGCGAAGAAAATAACTAAATGCATTAGCCTACTTACTTTCCATCTAAGTCATAAATTGGGTCACTTTTATATTCTAACTTTTTCATTGAATTGAAAAGACCCGTGGGGCCACTGAAAAGACCCGTGGGGGACACATTTGGCCCGCGGGCCAGGGTTTGTGCATCACTGATCTAGATGCTATCAAATCCAGCAAAAGAGTTTAGGCAGAAAAATAAAGATAGGGAAAGCTAAATTAATATTCTTTTATTTATTCACTTTCTCATTTTTATACGCACCGATGAACGATATGAAGTGTTCCGTGCGACAGTGACGAGCCCGCCATAGTTCTATCATTTAAAAAAAAAAAAAAAAAATCCGTTTTTTATAATACCAATTATACCAGAAACGTCTATCCACTGTCTATTTCTATCATAATACACGGTTCTCATATTGCGGGCTCGTCTTTATCGCCCGGTAATTTTCCATTGTTTTAGAACGGGTGGTGGACCATGTGCGCGAGCTTTAAAACTTTAACGCGCGTTTTCTCGAAACTTAAATTTGGCATGCTCTTCACTGTCGCACGGAGCGCCTCGTATAACTCGTCGACAACGATTAAGAGCTTAAATTGGGAAGGACCATTTAAATTATTGCACATTTAAAAAGTTTTGGTATTTGTATGTAGTAATGTAAATTATTTTGAAAATTGGAAGTTACGTTTTCCTGCAATTTAAACAAGTTTATTACAATTTTTTTTTAATTTCTTAATTGTAGTTCTGAGGATCAGGTTTATTACATATTTCAAATTTTTTTAGAAAAATAGTGAAACTGTAATAAATGTACGTGTGTGTTCGATCGGTGAACCCATTGTTCACGGCCTTCCAATTACTCTTGTAGTTGGTTAATTGGAGAAACCTTGTGTCATATTCTTTTCAGATTATCTTAAGACATTGTTGGTTTGTACCATTTTAAACTGTCATTTCTTCAATATTTATTAGGTAATTAAATATTTTATGTATTCACTGTTTTTTCAGGTAAGAACGAATATATTAATTATTCTGTATGAAATATCTTACCAAATTAAACGTGTATATTTCTCGATATATATATATATATATACAGAGAGAGAGAGAGAGAGAGAGAGAGAGAGAGAGAGAGAGAGGGGGGTGTAGGTTATAGTAGTATAAAAGCAAACGAATTGAGACAATATAAACATTAGACATTTAAAATTATGAGTATGTCTATTTTTTAGAAATGAATTTAATTATTTCTATTGACGTACTGGTCAGAGAATGTTTGGTCCAAAATAAATTATGATTTTCTATTGGAATAATGCAAATATTTACAATTGAAATTTAGCCATGGATGAAATTTGTAATTTACAGATTTTGCAAATTTAAAGTTTTGTCTCTTTTTGTTTAATCGCATGAAATGAATCCAATTTAGGAAATGAAAGCAAATACAATCCGTTAATGAATTTGAATGAAGCGATAGACAAATATTTAATTAAATAATATATATATATATATATATATATATATATTATTTAATTAAATGTTTTTCTACTACTTCATCCATATTCATTCTCACACAGAAGTTCTGCTATGTGAGTGGGCGCACTGTCGTGATGCAACATCCACAAATCCGACGTACATTTTGCCGGGCATTTTTCACTCTCCATTAAGGAATTCTTAACGAAGCGCAACATTCCCCTGGTTCCCCAACCACCGTATTCGCCAGATTTGGCACCCTGTGACTTTTCCCTGTTCCCCAAGTTGAAAAAACACCCTCAAGGGAAAATGATTTCAGGAATTAGCAGAGATCGAACAAAATGCGACACGAGAATTGAAGAACATTCCGAAAGAAGAGTATAACAGGTGCTTCATTAAGTGTCTGGACCGCTGGAATCACTGTTTACACTCAGAAGACTACTTTGAAGGAGACAAATGTGATTAGGTATGTGACATTTAATTTTGCAATAAATACATCTGTCCCGAAACTTTTTGATCATCCTCGTACAGTGGTGGCCATACGTCACGCATCACCCCATAAATTAAAAAAAAATTGTTTAACGTAAAAGTAAAATACCAAAACTACTGTAAATGATAGAAAGGATGTATTTAGAAACTACTCAAGCATACAAAATATACTAGTGAACTGCGGTCAGTATTTCGTACATTTACCCTTTTTTTTTCAGCACTTCGGCGATACGTCGTGGCATGGAATTTACCAGTATTTCGCAATACTCCGGTGTAATTTCCTGCGCCCACACCTCCTTTATGGCTTCAAGCAAATCATTCAATGATGTAGGATTGTGACAGGTAACCTTTTCTTTGACGGTTCGCCAGCAGTTCTCTATCGGGTTTAAATCGGGCGAGTTTCCCGGCCAAGGCCCGATTAGCTGAAAACCCGAATTTCGGAGCCAATCAGACACGGCTTTGGCGCGGTGACATGACACTCTGTCTTGTTGGAAAAACGTTGTGTGGCGCATTTCCATAAACAGCGGCAACTTCTGCAGGATACTTAGGTTTTACGTAGGATATTTACAATATTTACTTTTACGTTAAAACAATATTTTTAAAATTGATGGGGTGATGCGTGACTTATGGCCACCACTATATACATGTACACACACATATATATATATATATATATATATATATATATATATATATTGTGAGTCAAAAGTCCTGCCTCATAGGACAATATCATATATTTAAGTAAATTTATGTATTTTATATTGATATTTGATTTTGATTTTGAGTTTGTTATTTATACTGAATTTATTGCTCACCCCTTCTTTAGAATGGCCGAAATAGCTTAGCAGGAAGTACTGTACACTCCTCATGAAAAGGTGGAATTAGTCCTTTTGCACAGTTTGACTAACTTTCATAACTATCAAAATTTGTAAGGAAATGCAAAGTAAATATATATATACTTAAATATATGTGTTATCCTATGAGGCAACACTTCTGACTCACCCTGTATTTATATATGCTTTTTATGTAGGAAAGAGGAGCCAAGGGCGAGCGCCAGCAAAAATACCCCCTTCATAGAAAAAGGAGAGAGGAGAAATTAAGGTCTCCGAGGCTCAACGATGCCTTTTGTGTATAATTTTTGAAAAGGCTGTGCGATATGTTTAAGATGCATTTATGTGTAGTGAGGGGAGAAGTGTGTGTTTAAGAGCATGCTTGACTGCTCACAGAGTAGATGAGACACGGGAAAAGATCAACTAAGGAGGACAGTGACAGGAGAAACGGGAGTTCTAGCACTCCCTGTCTCCTGCCTAACGTTTACCTCGGGAGTACTTCCCTGGTCGATATATATATATATATATATATATATATATATATATATATATATGCAAAATGAACCTCACCAGAATTCGACTCTAGGACTCCACCAATATGCTATGACGCATATTTCACATACCATAACGCTTCTTTTGCAATGATATTATATATATATATATATATACTGTGTGTATATATATATAAGTACATTAGCCGCACATTGTAAAATTGAAAATTTGAAGCGGTAATATAAAGAGAAATTGGGGATCGCGTGGAGCTCACATTCGCGTACGAGGCATCAGAAGCCACTGTTTCGACTCAACGAACTGTCACATAAATTCCGTTTATTGCATTTAAAGCTTTTATATGTTTTATAAAAGGCGAACCAGTATGGTATAATGGCTAAACACTGTTTTTAAAGCCCAGGATGGCTCGTTAAGGCAGTGTGGTTTCTGACATACTTCGCGACGTGGGATCGAGCCCAGTTTAATTCACAGGATAATGATTATCACAGAATAATGATAATGTATCTATAAAGACATAAATCGATAATGAAACCTCAGTTGGTCGAATGTAGGACACGCTTCGTAATTCGTCTTTTAGATGGCAGTGAAATAACTTTGGGAGTAAGGTATGAGTAATCAGGCTCAGGCCAACTGATGTGGCTCATTGTTCTAACTCTTGTATTATTATTATTACCGGCATCATCGGGATTCAGACCCCCGACCTCACTGTCTTCACTTCTCTTATAGGGAAACTGTGTTAACCACTGAACTACGGACACCGGAGCCCATTGCTCCATAGCGTTATAACTCTAGTAGTAGTATTTTGAACATCATCTGGAGTCGAACCCCTTACTCTCTTCACTTCGTTTATAGGGCGCTGGCAAAATGTGACCATGTAGCTTCTTCTCATTTCATATATTTATGAAATTCTTCCATTATTGTTTAAATCGTATGTTTATAGTAACTTGCTCTCTTCTAACTTTTGTTTCAAATAAGAAACATTAAAAAACTTCTTTATTATTATTTTATTTTGATAAAAACGCAAAGTTCATATTTATACACTCTAAATGAATTTCGATGTTTGGTTATACTTTTTAAATGACTCGAAATATGAAATAATAATTCGATATTTCGATATTTCAGACGATAGTGACAATTTTCAAAATGTCAGATGATAAATCATTCATTTAACTTCAGCTTTTAAATTTTTCCGATAAGCACCCGTGAGAAAGTCAACATTTCAGATGTTGGGATCATAAAATAGGGTTTACTAATGAATATAAAATAACAATTCATAATGTATAAATGTAAATTAGGTTTAATAAATGAATTATAAAAGGTAGGAATAGGCATATCCTGAATCTGGATGAGAATACGTGATATGAGCCACGACGCAAGAACAACAGGTTTCGTTTGGTTCATACTGGTATTCACGTTCAGCCAATCAGGCATAGGTTTGTTATCACGTGATACCCACCTCTAGCCTTGCTCACTCGTGTTCTTGAAGATAGGTTAGTTTTTAAGTAGTACTAGATTTATATAAGTAAATTATATAATATCAGAAAATAGGCCAATAAAGTTAGTTGAATACTGTAGAATAGGTGGGAAATTATAAAATTATTGAAATCATGTATTAATTATGGTCTTTTAAGTTTTAGGTTCGTAAATAATTAAAGGACAGATAACATGCCAAGCGAGATTGGAACCGCAAAATCTGAAGATGAAAAAGGCAGCGCATCGCTAAGAACAGACAGAGAGACACAGACGAGTGACAGAGCGTGAGAGAGTTGATTCAAAACGATTAATTTTATTTCAATTTTCTCTATTCAAGCCTGTGTGAAGTAGGGCCTATATTAAGATGAGTTAATAACAGAAAACTAACTTCAGTTTCGATTAGGGCCAACGACATAGAATCTTCTATCCGCGGCATTGGGCCTTTTATTCATGTCACCCGCGAGGCTATATCGTTTTTATGGGCCTACTTCATTTTCAGTCAAGGCTTAACCTTGTATCTTGAATTACATAACGTAAGTGTAAAGTTAAGTAATCTCTGAACATAAGATTAAAAGTACAAAATTATTGGTGTTTTTTTAATAAAACAGTTTATATTAAATGGTAAAAAGTTAAATTCTGAAGTTATTATTACAACGATAAAAACATTAATTTACTTAGTTGTGGTTTTTAGTGGAAAAACAAAATTGAACGAATAATAGTGAAAACATCATTGGTCACGTTACCACCCTGAGTGTGGGTGTGTAGTCACGCACCAACCCACGGACGAGTCAATGGACAGTTTACCGAAACATCTGGGAACCCTGAACGCTTTACAGATATCTAAGTTGAACTCATAGAACATTATAGAGGACTTACAGGGCATTATAGGACGTTTGGAGTGCCCGTGTGTCTGACTTTGAATTGTGACAGTCTAGTGAGAAATACTGTAAGCATAGGCTGATTCTAATTAAGAACAGTTATAGGCCTGCATTGTATTGTCGTATTACCATGAAGACTTATCATCTTTACTGGAAAATCAGGCTGAAGTACGGCCTACGTCTAGAGTGTAGACGATAGAGTGATAGCGAACCTTTTTTGCTGCGGGTCATTTTTGTTAGTTTTGATTTTTAAAAAAACGAAATTGGGTCACAGTAATTTACTTACTATTTTTAGTGAGAAACATGTTGGATTTTAGCTGCTAATGTTTTGATCCGAGGTTTATATTTAGTTGTCTTTAGTCTCAGGCATGCAGACATGCAACACTCATAGACATATCTGTGCCAAGACGATTCCTAGTGATGGATTTGACGAAATTCATGGAGGAAAACAACTGTTCACATGAATAAGATGAACCAAACATTCTTAGCAGAGCTAATGCTAGCTTTTTCATTGATGCAAAAGAATTTGGTAAAGAGTTCCATTATGCAAGAATAAGATTCTCTACACTTTCTATTGATTGTTGTTCTCTGGTTACATCCAAAATTGACGACTCCAATTCCTTTTCTTGTAACTTCAGATTAAGATCAATAATTTAGTCTTCCATACTGCACTTTCTTGGAAGTCAACTAATTCCATTTCTAAATTACCAATGTGAAGCCAATGAAAAGCTGATAACTGAAGATCTTCAAATTGAATAGTATGAGGGAATTGGATGATTTGTCATGTTGCATCAATTTGTCGGAATTGTGAAAACCTCTCTGAAAGTGATTGTCTGGCATCTCTTATTATTAAAGAGTACTTTTTGAGCACGTAGGATTTATTTTCTTCATTGTCTGCAAAATATTTTGAAGTCAAGAAGTGTTTCTGCAATAATGGAAAATATTTAAATTTTTCTTCGTCCAGATCTTTTGAGAAAATATTTAGTTTTTCTTCAAAAGCTTTAAATTTTCAAACATTGATGATACAACACAGCCGCGACCTTGCAACTTTTTATTTAAAGCATTGTAATGCAATGTGAAATCAGCGAAAAAATATAAGTCATTCAACCAATTCATGTCAGTCAGTTCTGGATATTCATGTTCCTTTTTATTCAAAAATATCATTTCTTCTAACAATTCAGCAAAGCGATTCAAAACTTGACAACGGCTTAACCATCTGACATTGTTATACATGACTAACCCTGAAAATTGAGAATCAACCTCATCTAATAGTTTGGTAAATTGACGTTTGTTAAGATCGTGAGCAACTATAAAATTGACAATCTTTGAACTATAAAATTGACAATCTTTGTCACAAGAGACATCACATTTACAAGTGATTTTAATTTTTTTTGCCCAAAGAGCTTCTTGGTGCAAAATACAATGAAATTCAACGAAAGGGTGTTTCATTTCTTGTTTAAGTAATTGAACAAATCCAACATTTTTTCCAATCATACTCGGAGTCCCATTAGTCGTCACAGATACAATACAATATTTCTGAAATTAATACCCATTTGGATGAATTTCTTCTTCAATCATTCATAATATCCTGTCTTGTGGTTTTCTCAGGCAGTGTCATCAATTTGATTAGTTCTTCCTTCATTATATTTTCGGAATAAAATCTTGCAATAACTGCTAGACGGGCCTGTGATGTGACATCTGTACTTTCATCCAAACAATTTGAAAACATTTCAGCATTTGTCAAATCCAATAAAAATTGATGAGATACATCTTTGTCCACGATAATTATTCTATCTTTGACCGTATTTCTGGCCACAAGCAACTCATTAATACGTTTAATTATTTGATCTTTATTCTGAAAATCTTCAAGTAAATAATCTGAGCAGTTTATAAAAGCTTCTTTGAAATAATCACTATCAGAAGTGATTTTCCGTGTTGAGCAATAGTAGATGATAATTGAAAACTAGCTGCTGTAATATTGTTGTTTGGTTTAAAAATTCTTTTGAAAATAGCAGATTGTTGTTGCTGTTGGTTTAATTCAACATAATAATTTCATTCCATTCCTCATGAGGACAAATTTTTGTGGTTACTTTCAAAATGTCGCTTAATATTATAAAAGCGAGCAACAATGTCCACTTTGCAAATACAACAAAAGCTTTATTATTTCGTTTAATAGCACTGTATTTCACAGTCCACTCTTCATGAAATAACCTTCCAGTTCCACTACCTTCAGAACTAGTTTTTCGTTTTTTGTAGCCATTTTTTATGGGTGATAATTCTGCACTCCCAAACTTAAGGACTTGAACTACAAAATTGGGAAGGCACCTTGAGTCGGTTGTCATACATACACGCACGGTTTTAAACGTATACTATACATTTAAAAACGTTTCAATATGTATCAGCTGTTTATTTCGGTGGGAGAATAAAATAATTTTAAGACTGTAAGGCAGAAAATATTAAAAATTAAAGTCATATTTTATTTAAATAAGAGCTCGTGGGTCAGTATTTGACCCCCGGGTCAGTGGTTCGCCATCACTGGTCTAGACTATACTGGCGTACCTATAGGACCCCAGTTAGGCCTAGGCTCGGGTTATTTTATTATATTAATTTCAGAGTCGTTTAAATGAATTAGATTCAAGGGTCCAACCTAGTTAATTGATTAGGCCCTTCAAAGAAATTGTTCATCAGAGGCTAGGGTTTAAAGCTAGAGTTAAGAAGTTTGAGTTAGGCTCTGCTATGTAATGTTCAGTTATATTTCTATTTATTATAAAAGGGACTAACCTTATTAATGGTCCCATAATGTGCCTGATTAGGCCTAGACTTAGGCCGTACGATTAACACTCTTCTTAGCTCAGTTGTCATCTCAGAGCAAATCTACCATACGTAATTAAGCTAGCTTAGTCAGATTAGTTTATGCTATGAGCTAATTCACTGGAGCTGAAACTGAAACACAGTAACCTATAGGCTAGCCTAGGCTAACATAATTTGATCATAACTAGTTTACTGTGAATCAAGTGGTTGCAGGATATTTTACGATTTTGCATAGATCAACTCCCAGTTTTGTAATGGACACATGGAGCCCTATTTTTTAACTAACTGTCTTATGAAATGAAAATGAAAATGAAAATGAAAAGGTTTATTGACAGACTATAATCCATATGACAAATATTATTAATACAATGACAGTTCACATACTAAGGATAGAAATATATACAGTTGATTAGAAATAATACAGTAATGTCAAAGTTAAGTGGAGCTACAGACAGACGTTTTCGTACCAAGAATTCCATAGCTTAGAGGATAAACGGCAGGACTCATGGATAGCTTGGATAATCGGGTTGATTGATTTTTTAATTCTTTGCATTAGACTGTATTGGGCACGTCTTGTTACCTCCTGGAAGCTGGGGACATTGCGGGCAGCAAACATTTGCGAAGCTGAGCATCTCGGGGGTAATTTATGTAAGAGTCTAAAAGACCTGTTGTACAGCAAATTCAGGGTTCTGCCAGAACCTTTTTTTATAATTCACCCAGAGTTGCTGTCCGTATATATTACTGCAGAAAGTATGAAAGAGAGTGCCTTTAGCTTCACTTGTACAGAATCGAAAGTTCCTTATGGTCATATTCGCTTTAGCACAAAGACTTCGAGATTGTTTTCTTATATCCGAGTCATCACTCAAGGAGCTGGTAATATTTTGACCCAAATACTTAAACTCTCGTACTTCCTCAACTAATTCACCTTTCATTTTAAACCTAATATCAACTGGCTGATTAGAGCTTTTAGGATGAAATTACATAACCTTAGTTTTTGTAACATTAAAAAGAATATCATGTTTCTGCGAATACACCTTTAACAGAGGGACTTATTAACACCATATCATCAGCATAAACTAAGTTATTTATCTTTGTGTTATCTGTACACCATCCCACTGTTGCCTCATTAAGTGAAGCAATTAATCCGTCAATATACACATTAAACAGCAGAGGGAAGAGCAAGGAGCTTTGTCTCACCCCGCAAGAGGAGCCAAAACATTCGGATCAACAATATTACAATTCAATGTCATCAATTATGGATATAATTATGTATATAAACATAATTATATCCATAATTGATCTTATATACATAAGGGTGTCTTAATTTTCTTCTCTACACAGATTCCTAGATTTGCGGATTCATTCAGATATCTCATTAGATATTTCATTACATGTTCCACACAGTATTTTCAAACAGTTTAAACGTTTCAAGATTCTAAATGATATTAGATGAATGAGACACCACGAAACGTAGAACAACAAACATCTAAAGAAAATTGAATTACTTTAGAGAGTATTTATAGTGCTAAGGAGCAAGACAAATATAAGCTAGTGCCCGTCGCTCAATGGGTAACACCGTTTCCCTACAAGCAAAGTGAAGACAGTGATGTCGGAGTTTCGACTTCCGATGTAGCTGGTAATAATAATTCAGGAATTAGGGAATTAGTTAGCCTGATTGCTTTGCCAGTTTCTGACCCTCTTGAGTGATTATTATATTATTATTATTAAATAACTGAAAATAATCCTACAAAACTCGATTTATTACGTACGCAGAGAGCCAAAATTATGTTAATTTTGATGGAATTAGTGGTTCACTTCATTTATCGATGAAACAATTTCTAAAATATGACGAGAACATTTCTAAAATTTTCAACGGAATATAACATTACATTTCATCAATTTTATGACATAATTTTGCGTCTAAAGTTATTGCTATTTTAGCATTGATAGATATATATAACGACAAATAGTTGAAATATTGTCCAGTTCTTCTGAGTAGTGCATACGCAGTTATTGCATGTGTAATAACACAAACCGTCCTTCGTATGGTGGTTTGTGTTATCGTGCATGCATTAATTATTGTATTAAGGAAGATAAATAACTCTGATAAACAAGGTTGTCCTCATTCTGAGCCCTTTAACAAACAGACGCATTCTGGACAGGTTTCTTCTATGTAATCTAAATGAAATTTAGTCTTTTCTGATACCAGTTTGGTTGTAGACCTATTATCTCTATACGTATATATAAACAGCGAAATTTAAATTGATTCTTATGATCTTATACATTTGTACCAAGGAGCCATGTTTCCATCATTTCGTAAAAAATCACTTCTACATTTGTCTTTTGTCAACTGCTTTCTTCAATTTGGAATATATAATAAGCACAAAACAAAAACAAAATCGTACATTTTTTTGGTAACTTGCAAGAAGTTGTTTCATCGGTAAACGAAATAAAACATTAATTCTTGCATCAAAACTGACGTAATTTCGGCTCTGTGAATTATGAGGAAATGTTGTTACACAATGATCTATGGGCGCTAATAAAATCTGGGGATAGACGTGTGTGAATAGCGTCAGAAAAACGACAGAGATAAAAAGAAGATTCAGTGCAGATCAGTATCTTGAAATATTAGGTGTGATCCTACTTACAGTCAGAACATTCTTTTTGGATGAGATTGTGTTCATGCACGATAAATCTGTTCATACAGCCAGAATGTTACGAAGGTCTTTTGATGAACACACTTTTATTGGGATTCTTGACTTGCTGGCCAAAGATTGTGATCTGAATTACAAAGAAAACCTTTGGGGAAATGAAAGAAGAGGCGATAAAGAAAGAAAGAACCAGCAACAATCTTCATAGGCATGCTGATGAAATCTGGGAAAATTTTCGTAGACGATCCCACGCAGAGAGAATTATGTTTGGAGTAAAACACTTTAATTAAATTATTTGTTTAAACTCCAATAATATTTTAGTTATAATAGACAAAATGCAATTTTGGAATAAAACTAAGTTATTTAAAAATCTTTTAATACAAATATAACCTTTTTAGTAAAACTGTCTTTGATTAATATTTTTCATGTAATATAATTATTATATATATATATATATATATATATATATAAACTTACAACCTTACAAAGGTTCCGCGTGATGATTCCTCATTTCGCGAAGGTCAAGCTTGTCGCCCCTCCTCTCGAGTTGGCCTGGTAAAGTAGTGAGTTGGTTTCTTGTGCTCTTCACCTCACATAGCCAGGTACGCCCGGCTCATCGGGGATTGTTCTGAGCCAGGCGTCTAGTCTTCTTTTGAAGATGTCCACTGCAACTCCCTTCGTGTTTCTTAGGTCTTTGGGCAGCTGATTAAACAGTTTTCGTCCTCTCACCACAAAACTATTTTCTTTCAGGGTTAAGGATGTTCCATGTCTCGCCTTCAATTTGGAGATACGACACAATCTACCGTTTCTACTTTCCACTTTTGTTTGGGGAGTTATAGGGTTTAGAGTAAGATTAGGGACTAGTTTCTCCATTATTTTCCAAGTGTAAATAATGGCGTATCTCTCTTCTTTCCAGTGAATATAGGTCTAGTTCGCGTAACCTTTCCCAGTAGTTTAGTTCTTTGCACCCGTTGATCTTGGCTGTGGAGCTTCTCTGGATCCCTTCTAGCTGTCTAATGTCTTCTTTTTTATATGGAGATGTTAGGACCGAGCAGTATTCCAATTTGGGTATTATCAGGGTTTTCAGTAGAGGAATCATTACATTCCTATCACTTCGTTTAAAGGTTCCCAATATCTGTCCCGTTATTCTCTTTGCTTTGTTTACTGATATCTTATTTTGTTTCAAATTTCGCATCATATGTCATTACAACACCTAAATCTTTTGCTCTGGAATTCTTATTTTGTATTTCAAATTTCGCATCATCTGTCATTACAACCCCTAAATCTTTTGCTCTGGAATTTCTCTGAATTTCCTGTCCATTTGAGGTATAATATTCCATGGATTTTAGGTCTTCTCTTTTTCCGTACCGTAACAGCTGAAATTTCTCGGTGTTAAACTTCATATTGTTGTCTTCCGTCCACTTGTAGATTCTGTTCATGTCGGTTTGTAGAGATCCTATATCTTCTGGGTTTCTTATTTTTCTACTGATCTTTGCGTCATCGGCAAAGGATGCTACTGTGCTGTCTCTGGTAACGCCTTCATCTATGTATATATCTATATGTGTTTAATTGTGAAATTCATCCCATATATATATACATATATATATATTGTAGTGATCACCACCAGATGTAGTGAATACGCTTTTATTATTTTTATTATACTTCATTATTTACTCTAATTTCTGCTCTCTATTGCTTTTCTCTTTACTCATTCCCACAATACTTTATAACGCGTGGTAGGTAGCCGAGGTAGCAGAAAACCGTTAGCCTAATGCAAGGGGGAAGGGGGGTTCATTAACACTCTTTTTAACACTTATGAACGTTTTATTAATTTCGAAAATGGTTTAGTTAAGTTATGGGTATGCGAGTATGAAATTTCTATTATAATAATTTAGGTCGGAGAGGGACACTCACTAAATTAATTTTACGTTACATTTCGTCAACCTTACGCGTAACGCGTTGCCTCAAGACTGACTCCGTTTTGAGGGTAGTCCGCTCTTTCGGCCTCCTCTTCAGGACTGCCAACTGTACCCATTTTAAACAATTTCACAATTTTTCGTAAATAATTTATATTAAACATTTTAATAATTAATCAAACAGAAATCAATATTCTTAACTAAGCATTACTACACTCGCATCACCCCCTTGAAAATAAGTTTTTCCATTAGTAAAACTTATTAATATCGTTTAACAATGTCAATAAATTTATTCAACAAACTTACATATTTTGTAATTTTTTTTTTTTTTTCTTTAACAATTCAGAGAGAGAGACAAGAAATAATTAGGATGACAAATTCCATACATATATTGTATCATATTATAAAAACCGAAAACTTTATAATTTTCACATCTGCATAAAATAACATTTCACTCTAATAATTAAATTACAACCTGTAACTAATCTATACATGCCAAAAAATAACGGAAAATTTTCTTACAGTGGCCACACAAATCTCAAGTTCACAATCTATTCCCGCGATTCCTCATCAACGATCGCTTTACATTTGAAACAGTTCTTTGTATAGTTATACAGTTACTATCAGGGCAACATAGAAAAAATATAAGAAAAAGTTTACATAAAATACTGACCAAGAGCGCACATATTACTTCACGAAAAACACAACAATTATGGGCAATAATCGCACCCTTTCACTTATACTTTCATTACCTAATAATCAGTACATTAATTTGCTGGACGTTGTTTAGATGACCATCCGCACGCTGACAATGGATTTCAATTTTCAATCGCAGCTCTCCTGCTCACTTCGCTAGAATGCAAGGGATTGCATCAATCAATATGCAACAGGGCAGCACGCTATAATGGTTCCGCTCTCTCTCCAATGGCGAAAAAAAAACAAGAGACGTCCAATTCTAAAAGGATCAGGGGGGGAGATATCTGAAAGCGGGACCACGCGCTGGAATTGGACGAAATTTGCAATTCTAGAAGTCGATGAAGAAACTCGCCTTGTCTCATCTCCACTTTTGTCGGTGAACGCTGCTCTTCCTACGTCCAGCTGAAAGACTCTTCTACTGGCAACAATCAAACGATGACTCCGCCGTAGGCCGTTTCCCAACGAACCTACTGTATGTCTGTATGGACAGTACAGTCGTAGGCACCCGTTCAAGCTCTCGTGGCTTGTCTACCGCGCGCTGTGACACATATTTAGCGAAGCATTCGAGCAGCGTGACCAGCTACTGCCCGAAAAATACCAGTAGACCATCTTCGATCGAAACTTTCGTGTGCCAAGACCCTGCACACGTAAATTTCTCTTCTCTTCCGAAACTGTCCTGCGCCAAGTCCATGCGCATTCGGTTCCTCTCTTCTGTCTCTTCTCTTCTCTTCCGAAACCATCCTGCGCCAAGTCCATGCGCCATTTGGTTTCTCTTCTCTCTCTCTCATTGGTGATCGATCACCTATCCGGTCGACTAAACTCACTTGATGGAACTCGGATTCAACTTGGTTGACTCCCAAACCGAGCCTTTGCAATTTTGAAAAAAAAAGTTTATTCGAAACGTTTCTGTACAGCTTATCATTTCATTTTTTATTTATCGAATTTTCTCGACAGTTCACTTCGAAATACTAACTACACATTTGCTCTGGCCAAATTCACGGAAAGAAAAAAAAATTACACATCTCAAAATTTCGCAAAAATTTATTCAAATCTAGCTACCAATAAGGTCACTTATGGCAGTTACAGCAGAGAAGATAAAAAAAAGTCATAAAACGTTAAACAAAATTGTAAAGTATAAATATAAAAGCGCCCATACATAGTAACTGTTAGTATAATTTAAGAATTATTATTGTTCAAACTACCGTCAGAAATCACATCGATACCTCTAAATACAAAAGACAAAAATGAACCCCAGAAACTTCATGTCATCCATTCTCTGACAATCATGAACCCTCTTGCTTTGAGGAGGAGCACACAAAGACGCCACAAAAACGTTACTGGCTATCTCGAAGGCTCCATTTCCGAGTGTACACTTGAGTCAATGTTTCAAATGCATTAGTTAACTCCGACTGAAGGTTTAAACAATAATAATTTTCTAAACAGTTAGTAAAAAGTTAAAAAAATTTAAATATTACTACCAAAAATTATTTTAATACAGTAATTCCAACTTGAAACGTCAAATTTCATACGAATTGAACTCGCAATTAGCAAATTACATCTGAGATACAACTCTCTCCTTCAACAGAAACCCCAGTATGGTTTGCAAATCACAAAAATCTCAGTAATTTATCGTTTCCAAGTGAAACTACACATTTGCATATTTATACTAAATAAGAATAGATCATATGCACTAAAAAAATACACGCAATCCACTGTAAACAAAACTAAAACATTGCGTAATTAAGAGCGGTCGCTTTGTTTGTAAGCGAACCTCTATACAAATATCCCTACGTAACCGAATGAACTTGCATTATATCCTAACATAATTTCGTAATATTTTCCATGCAAACGCTCGAACTAAAAAAAAGACATTTTTCATTTCTAATACCCAAATTAAAATATCAAATTAAAACATCCTTTTTAGAATACAATCTAAATTTGAACTAAAAATTTTACCATTGTCATTGAACTGGAAATAAAAATAAAAATCGGCCTACCTGTACCAATAAAATTGATTATTGAATGAATTTATAAAACGTAAAGAAAATATATGAAAAGAATTTTCTACACAAATTTCTGTAATTCAAATTATAATATCCAGATTTAGTAAAATGTGTACCGTAACTCACATTGGCCGCCAAAATAAAAATAAACTTTACCGCCGCTTTTAGGCCTATAATTAATAAATTCCATGCTATGCGCGGAAAGAACAATTTAGAATTTTATGCATAACATTTGTGCTTATTAAAGAAAAATCCCATGCTTATTTATGTTAAACCAATTAAAATTTTGTTAAATAACTAAAAATTTACTACTCAATAGACATACCGTAGTAACGGTTAATCTCCGAACAATATTTTACGATAGGCCTACAAGAAATCCCTCAGTACAATACAATAGCCATTTTACCAAATATGTCGGAATTGTCTTGAAATGAACGAAAGGAACAGAGGAGAAAGAAAAGATAATCAGCTTACCTACCAAAGTTTATGAGTATATAAATATATGTAATTATATATAACTAATAAATACGTATTAGTTAATAAGTAAGTATATAATTAATGAGTATATAAAAAATAAAAAAAAAACTTATAGAAAATTTCACAACACCATTTCTCTATTTCAGTTAAACGAATTCTGCTTATTTTGAAATTTTACACAATCCTATACGGCGACTTATAATCTGACAAATTTAATATGTTTAAGATTACCTTTCGACTGTCAATTAACTGTAACTTAACCTATATAGCGCGAAGCAAAAAGCCCGTAAATCTATATAAACAAAATAATCCTATTATTATATACAAACAATCGAAATATAATCAAAAATCTGCTAATGAAACCCAGAAAATTTCTCACAAATTTTCGCTAAAACATTTTGAAAGGACCATATAAAATGTGTATCACTGTATTTAAACTAACAATTTACTTACGTACAAATTTTTCTATATTAATCGCTATTTTATATCACATTACTACTAATTCAAAAATTTTAAACAAAGTAAAAAGGTAAGCTGAAACAGGCATACAGTGGAAGAGACGAAAAAAAAGAAAAATTGAGTCTTCAGGCAGCACGATAATGTTCAAAACTATATCCTCTCCAACCGAATGAACGAAATTTAACGTAATAATGACTCGCAATATTGAGTCGGACAAACGAAAAGCAACGGAACTGGACGATGAAAAATGGGACAAAGGGAACATTTCAGAATCCAACGAACTCCCACGAAAAGAAAGAAAAAAAAAATTAAATTTTTTAGGCGCGAAGTTTGTCAGGGACGCTATCAGGATGCGAAGGCGAAGCGCCATCTTGAATTTATATTTACAATGAAATTTTAAGGAATGAATTTCGAAATTTGCCTGCAAACGGATAACTTTGCATTTAGATATTTTAATAATCGAAATAAAATATTCATTAACGCTATTGGTTATTATACCGGTTTTGAAGAATTTTAATCAAAATACTAAATCACGTGGGTAAGCCTCACAAAATATGATGTAAGACCACCGCTCGCCACCAGATGTAGTGATCCACGTTTTATTTATTATACTTCATTATTTACTCTAATTTCTGCTCTCTATTGCATTTCTCTTTACTCATTTCCACAATACTTTATAACGCGTGGTAGGTAGCCGAGGTAGCAGAAAACCGTTAGCCTAATGCAAGGGGGAAGGGGGGTTCATTAACACTCTTTTTTAACACTTATGAACGTTTTATTAATTTCGAAAATGGTTTAGTTAAGTTAGGGTATGCGAGTATGAAATTTCTATTATAATAATTTAGGTCGGAGAGGGACACTCACTAAATTAATTTTACGTTACATTTCGTCAACCTTACGCGTAACGCGTTGCCTCAAGACTGACTCCGTTTTGAGGGTAGTCCGCTCTTTCGGCCTCCTCTTCAGGACTGCCAACTGTACCCATTTTAAACAATTTCACAATTTTTCGTAAATAATTTATATTAAACATTTTAATAATTAATCAAACAGAAATCAATATTCTTAACTAAGCATTACTACAATATATATATATATATATATATTCAATATCAAATAAAATTATGTAAAAGTTTGGATCACCTGAAGATCAGGGCTCCCGGCCTTCTTTAGTTAGCTTTATAAGGCTAACTAACGAAAATATCACGACCTAACCTAACCAATCGTCAAGGGCGTACAGTTGACCTAACGATTGGCTAGGTTAGGTCGTGATATTTTCGTTAGTTAGCCTTATAAGGCTAACTAAAGAAGGCTGGGGGCCCTGATCTTCAGGTGATCCAAAAGTTTTTGTCTTTTCTGGGTTGTTGTGAGTGGTTGTTTTCACACACAACAAATTTCATTGTTACTGGAGGTTGGCGGTCTTCTCTTCCGGGCTGTAGATTCGTACCTCTTCCCAGACGTATTACACTCTAAATGGTACAAGATGTTTGGTTATATACATAAAACGTCTACTCGACATCTCATAATGAACTTAGCTTTCTGAAGTGAGTAATAGCTATTTCGAAATGTTTAATAGATATTTCAGATTTCTAAAACCGTGCTTAAATGTTTCAAATTATAAAGGCGTAGAAATTAAACATTTCAGTTGTATAATAAGTTAGTTTTCCATTCTTTTCGACAAGACGCACGCGCATGCGCACTGTAGTTAAAAATACTCTGAAATTGTGACACAATTTATTTTGTGTTCGTATTTATAGCCTATCTCGGAAACAGGAGAAAACAGTTATTATATTTGTGGATTTACTTATTTATTTCATGTAGGCTTTGGCCTCTAAGTGTTTTTTATGCATTTATTACTTTTATCTATTTGGCTAGGCTTTGGCTAGTAAAGTCTTCCAAGATTAAGAACCAGCCTGTGACCCTGAGCTTCGCCTTAGTCCTAGGCCTCTTGATATAGAGTAAGCCTACCCTTGGTTTAATCTCTAAGTTAGATAGCCCATACTTGAGAAAAGACACTGTTAAGGTAGAAAGGGTTCGGGCTAGAATAACCACAATGAATCCAGAACTGAGAAGTAAAATATATGGGGAAAAATTAGCTGAACTAAATACGTATTCACTTAAAGCGTCGACTTACAGAAGAACTAATTTGAGTACTTTTGATAATAAATGGTTTTAATAATGTAAATTCTAGAAAGTTATTTGATAGAGATACAGAGTCAGTTACAAGAAGAAATAAATATGAATTGAAAGTCAAAAATTTTTAAGTGCAATCCTGTGAAGCAATTCTTTTCATATAAACTTAAACTCCTTAAGTCAGTGGTTCTGACCCACTGGGTCGCGACCCAAAATTGGGTTACCAAGCCATTTTGATTGGGTCATTAAATTGTCATTTATCATTTATTTATGTTTTCCTTAATCATTTTACAATTAGTTATTTAATTTATTATCTATTACAAGTAAAGTTTGAAGGCATGGGTCGCCGAGCTAGCCTCGTGACCAGAATTTGGGTCACAGCCTGAAAAGGTTAAGAACCACTGCCGTAAACTTTCATCCATTAGGAATTTCATCATTAGACGCTTCCATTAAACATTCCATTAGACATTTCATCGTTAGACACTTTCATTAAACATTTCATTAGACATTTCAGATTAGCTTTTCAATTGTTTAAAAAATCGAGATAATTTAGACATTTCAACTAACATACTGAAATGTCTAACAAAATATTTAACTATTGTGAAATGTCTAAACCTAAAGCATTAGGCATTTCAAAATTCACAAAATTGGGACAATGAAACATCTAACGAAACGTCTACTTCTATTTAAGTGTAAATTCAAATCAAACATGGAAGTATATCACGCGTAAAGACTTCACAAAAAATAAGTTTAAGTTAAAATCAAAATCATGTGGAAATAGGGGGAGTATTTGGAGATGTTTAATGTACATAAATCTATGTAAAAATCTTAGGATTTTTACATATACTGTACAGCAATACCTTGCAGAGCGCGGTTAATTGGTTCCGGAATTTGTCCGCGCTGTCCAAAAGTTCGTCGAATGAAATAGTACCGAAAAGAAATTAGAAAACAATAGGAAAATTGCGCGCTAAATTTAAAAAAATTGATGAAAATACGAACCGTGCTACATCAAAACCCGCGCTAAGCAAAACCGCGCTGTTCAATGTATTACTGTATTAATTTGGGAAGGCGCTATGTGATCAGACCATTTTGCCTTTAAATCATTTAATTACTAACTTCTGCAAAACTATTTCATTGAGTTTACTACATGAAGCATGTAATGTATTATCAGATTTCTTTTTGTAAAACTGGTCTCTTTTCTAGTAGGATTTTATTTAAATATTACAAAAAAAGTCAAAATGGAGAATAAAAACTGAAAGGAAATTTGGAGCAGCCTTCCTGGAGTGGTACCCCGGAGAGGTGTGGAGCTCGGCGTAAAGAAATATTTTACGTGTGTAACTGGAGTGGAGCGGTGTTCGGAGTAGGTTAGGTCAAGTTGGAGTCTTGTCGACCGTCACCCAACAGTTATATGTGCATCATGCAAGGTTTTAAATTAGTTAATACATTTTAAATAATCACTCATGAGGAAGAAAATTTACAAACTACAGTACCTATAGGGTGGGCCGTAAGTTTCCATACATAGGAAAATTTAAATTATGGTCTTCACGTGCGTCGGTATTTGGATCAGCAGTTTCCGGATGCTTGGATTGGTCGGCGTGGTCCTGTGGAGTGGCCTCCCAGATCCCCAGATCTCACCCCCCTTGATTTCTATCTTTGGGGGCACTTGAAGGCCATGGTGTATCAGGAAAAGATACGAGACATAAATCATCTAAAGGAACGTATCACCAACGCCATTACAAGCATAACGTCAACTGTGCTAATGCGTGTTCATCAACAGTGGGGAACACGTATTGAAATGTGTTTTCAAAACAATGGCAACCATGTAGAGCATATTATATAAATAAAAATGGTTGTCCATAAAAAAATGTTTATTTTTCCTATGTATGGAAACTTACGGCCCACCCTGTAGTTCTACATTCTTACACGTGGAATATAACTGAAAAGGACATGTTGGGACATGCTGGGACATGCTGGAAAGTCACGACAGAAAGGCACAGCAGATGACGCGACGATTCTTTGTGACATAAATCAAGCAAAAAAGCAAATAATTTCGTTGAAAATCTACTAAGCCATTTTTTTCACAGTGTAACAGAGAAAAATACTACACAGTAATCAATCTCTAAAGACTAATTCAGTGCCTATAAACAAGGCACAATTAATTCCATAAGTGAAACATCATCATATGAATCATGAAATCTTGAGTGTCTTTTTTTTAAGCAGGAAGTAGCGGCCAAGGGCGAGCGCCCGCCAAAAAAAAAAAACCTGCATAAGAAGGAGAGAGTCGAAATTAGGATCTCCCAGGTTCACGATACCGTTTTTTAATTTTGAAAAGATTGTGTAGTTATGTAGTATGTAAACTGCATGTATATGTAGTGAAGAATAAAGGAAGAAGTGTCTTTTTGAGAGCATGCTGGACTGCTCACAGGGTAGATGAGATACGGTAAAAGATTAGCTAAAGAGGAGATTGACGGGTGAAGTGGGAGTTCCAGCACTTCCTGTCTCCTGCCTAACGTCCACCCGAGAGTACTTCCCTGGTCGATTGGTGTCTACAATCTCCTTCTCCAGGTCAAACAGCTCAAACTCAACATGAAACACGATGAAAGGGCAATAACTAACTTTCTTCCTGACTCGGTAAAACTAACAAAAAATCATTTTCGTACCACTTAATTATTTTAATTTAAAAATCACTAACATTGAAAGTATATTTTCAAAAAAGCAGAGTTCCTCTTATGATAATGAAATTTAAATTAATTTCCACAACGTAGCATCAAACTGTGAAACCATTACAAAATTACTGACACAAATTACCGCCTATATTTAATCAAGCTTACATACATTATCTCATGAGTCATGACCATTCTTTTGCTCCCTCACAAGTCACAAGGTAAGATACCAAATTTTAGCTAAATTTAAACTAAACAAACTAAATCCCTATATTTTCATTTGATCAGTCTATCCAACTGGCCTAACTCTTATGTTTTTAAAAATATATTATTAATAATGGTTATTCTTTTTAATATAAGGAAGAGAGAGTGATGACATGAACTGTCTCATAAAGATTCAACAATACTTCAACTACGGTTAAAACATTCCGGCATGAACATCTATGGCATGAGAGAGAGACATTATACCTTTAGTCTTGAAGGAATCACAAACTGTAATCGGCAGTATGTACAGACGACTGGCAGTGGCAGTACCTCAGTGGGTAACACCGTTTCTCTATAAACGAAGTGAAGACACTGTGGTTGGGGGTCGAATTCAGATGATGCTCGTAATAATAATAATGAGGAATTAGAGTAATGGGCCGCATTAGTTGATTCCAGCGCTGTGCTGTGCTATTTATGGCTCTCCTGAATGATTATTATTATTATGTATAGTCGGTTGCCGAAGTCGCGATATTGTACTTTATGTGCAAATAACAAAACACAAAAAGTGGGCTAGTAAACAGAAGTGGTGCCACGTTGCTTCTTCCTTGGTTACGAACAGGAATGAGTTTAATTAAATTTGTGTCGCGATTTCCAAATATTCAATGGGACAATTCAACTATATTCAGTGTCACTATTGTTATCATGGTTTTAATAACATCATGAGGAACGTGAATACAAATACAATATCAGAAATTCTATTCAATTTCAAATAAATTTCTGGTTCCGATTCCGATTTCTCAACGATTTCTCAAATCCAAATCAGAATCCAGTTCCACGAGATCAGGTCATCGACGAATCGGAATCCGAATCGATGTAAAGTACCCTCCGAATTCGCCCACTTATTATAAACATAGGTAGTGATACTTATTATAAATATAGGTAGTGATATTCCAGATCTTTGTAAGTGCCACATCGCCAAAATTAATCAATTAATTACTTATATTTTACATTTTCGCTTCAAATCGCGTTGCCACGTAATGGTACAAAAAAACTCAGAATCCATTTCTGCTTCTTTTCTACTTTAACAATTGTTTCTAACATTCATAAACGTTTCCTACATTTGACATTACTCACTTTTTTCGTGTGTGGATTTTTTTTTTTTTGTATTTACAAGATTTTTTAATATTACCATAATATGTTTATGTCAGAATTGAACAACAAGTTTGGCCCTTTCGAATCGATTTCAGTTCTAATTCATATAAAAAATCTTTTTATTCCAGTTATATTTCCAACGAAAACGGAACATTCTATTTCATTCTTGATACCAAAACAAGAACACTTTCAATTTTATCCAAAAAATTTAATACGACATTAATAAAAATTGTTTTCCAGCATCCAACTTTAAAAGGTGTCCTAATCTTTCACTTGACTGTGCTAAAGAGATAATCTAGGAGCATTTTGGTTTCTATAAATTTTAAGACAACGTTGAGCTAACAAACAACTGAAATAATTAGAAAATTTATTGTTAATTTAGCTGTAAGAAGACTCCAGCTAATAGCTATAGATAATTACATACATGAACAATGCTGGAAATCAGTTATCAAAATACTGGGCGGTTTCTGTAAAAATATTAAAAATTAAAAAGGCATTAAATTATTTATGCCATTTAACTGAAGGTTTTTGCTAAGTTATACTTAACTAAATTATATTTTGTTACTAGCATGAATGTTTCTGTGTGTCTCAAATAATATTCCTTGGTGGTATTTTAGAATTACTCCTAAATGGTTCCACGATTGCTGTGATGTCATAAAAATGTACGGTGAGCACCTGACAGGACTCCTTTGCTGATGTATATATTTTCATAGTGCGCAGTCAGAAAACCTAATACATTTATATGAACTATCATCACACCACTTAACTTTCTTCATGCAAGATATAAACATCAAAATATATCGGAATAGCTATATCGTATCACATAGGATTAATTAGACAATTCCGACCACGGGATAATCGACTCCTTAAAGTAGAAATTCTGGAGATTAAAATTTTGATTTATTCCTGAAAAATTATTCTGTTCCTAATTCAATTCCAGTTAAAGCGTGAATTCCGAAGTCGGAAAATCAGAGTTATGAATCCCATATATATATACACGGTGAACCAAAAGTAGGTGGACAGTAGGTTGAATACGGTTTGTGTTATATTATATTATAACTATGGTGTTCATTATAACTATGGTGTTTGTGTTTTATTATATTAAATATTATAACTAAATTTATTTAAATTTTATTTTGTATTATAGTATACAAAAAAATTAAATATGTATTCTCAAAATAAACGTTATCATTTACTGTCCACCTACATTTGGTTCACCCTATATATATATATGTATGTATACGAGGTGGAGTAAAAAATTCCGCGAACGCTTTTAACAGCCCCAGAACGACTCAGACTCCGTACTTTTGTGAGTCTTCATGTCTGCGCATGCCGGATATGTGGTGTACTGGTTAGCGTCGCTGACTACGAATCCATCGCCCCGGGATCGAGACGTGGTGATGGCAGGTGGCGCGCAGGAAAGCCCAGCTGTTCATCCTTTCACAAAATAAAAATGGTTAGGAGATAAATAGGTACCCTGGGTTGCCTAAGGGTTAAGACGTTGGGCTGCCGGTGGGGTGTGGTTAGGATATCACGTTAAACTGTAGGTCTAAAGTGGAGTGACAAGCTTGACCTTCGTCAGAATAAACAGTTCTGGCGGAAGCGAAACCAAGTGCAACCAAGGTGGTATATATATATATATATATATATATATATATATATATATATATATATATAGGTTGATGGGGCTTCTAATGCTGATATTGCGAAGTATTTTGTATCTGCCTTTCATGTTATTTGAAATGGTGAGCACGAAAATGACCATAAATTAGGTAACCTTCTTTTTATAATGCAACATCAGAGTGGAATCTCTCTTTTCTACTCTTTTTCGTTTGTTCCCTCGTGGGTCTTTCACGTTATTTTACTGCTCTTTGTCCTATCATAAGACTCGGAGAAGTCTTCTCCATTACATCAAACTGTTCATTAATCAAAGCCTTCCTTTACCAGAAAACAGCACACAAAGCTCTTTAAAAGTGAGAAATCTTTGTCCATTTCTTTGGCTCTGCATGATGAAATTATTGCGTAGCTAGTGCGGCAGGTAGTGGTAGAATAATAATTATATCTTTATCATAATTAGCAGGTGTTTTCTTTTATACACAGGACGCACTTACACATTTTATAAAACAGTTTTTATAAAATAGTTTCATCATAAATAAGTTTATAAACTGTTTCATTTCTTTCCCCCCAAAAGAAAACTACGTTTTATGGTGACTAAAATTCGTGTCTTTTCCATTATAAATTTATTTTTACCAATTTTAAAGGCGGTGGCGCTCATTAGATAATTTAGTCGAGAATCTTTTAAGCATTCATGATGCAGTGATCAGGTCACGCATTCTACCTCATTCATGGCCCTTTGCACACGTTTGTGTGTCTGTGTGTGTGTGTGTGTGTGTGTGTGTGTGTAATATAGCTCAGATTTTATCACAGTGAATTGGAGCTACGCATGTTAGTCTCTTTCACCAACTAAAAAAAAATAATGAATTCTATGTCTTCATTCTTTTCTAAATATCATAAGATCTAACGAGTTAAACACTGTAAATGGCAATTATAATTCACGAAACATTTGATATGTGGTTTTAAGGATATATATATATATATATATATATATATATATATATATATATGTGTGTGTGTGTGTGTGTGAAATATCACGCACGAATACGCACAATTTTGGATAATGCCTTCTGCTCAAGAGGCTTCGAATCTTGGTGGGGTCATTTTTACATTATGCAAAATCGTATGTGTTCCTGCATATTCCTACGTGTTTCATCTATGGGTTCCCGGTATTACAAGAATTTGGATGAAATGCCGCGATTGTCTTGAGTGCAAGGGGATGGTGGGTTAGAAAGGAAACCAGCGATAGCCTTATATGTTCTCTCGGATGTTGAAATAAACACCAGGGTGTATGTACTACCTTTTACATTGTTGCAATGTAATGGTCGCGGCCCTCTCTTCTACTGAAGTGGTGCTGCGTTCGGAACCTGGTTGGAACTTTTTTTCATATATGGTAGTGTAGTGGTGACGGCAGGCGGCGCGCAGCAAAACCCAGCTGTTCAGCCTTCTACACAATAAAGAAATTGGTTGGTAGATAAATGGGTACCCTGGGGAGCCTAGTGGTTAAGACGCTGGGCTGCTGGTGGGGCGTGGTTCGGATTCCACGTTAAATTGTAGGTCTAAGGTGGAGTGACAAGCTTGACCTTCGTCAGAATGAACAATTCGGGCGGAAGCAAAACCAAGGTTATATATATATATATATATATATATATATATATATATATACAGTGTATATATATATATATATATATATATATATATATATATATATAATATATATTTGATATGTAAAATGGCAAAGAGCGTTTACTCTCGATTAGAAAATTGCTGTTTCAGTAAAAACGCTGAAGGATTATGTTAATCTTTCTTTTTCAAGTTTAAAAAAAAATTGTTTCAAATTTTTGCAGAAAGCGAATTTCGGCTTACATAAATTTAAAATGTGAAAAATATTACATTTCTTCTCAATTTTTAAAAAATGGAAATAAAATATTTACTTAGGAAACATATTGCTTTTGGGTTTAGTTTTTCTATTTGCGTCTCAGATGTGAATCTTTAAAAGATTGCATATCTTTTTATATTTGTTATTTGCTTTGCATTAATAATCGTCTCCATAACGAATGATAAGGCTCATTCACGCTTTTATTTTACACACACACACACACACACACGATATACAGGGTGTCCCAGGAGGAAATGTCAAGAATGCACCATTTCACTCTTTGGGTATTTCTAAGTAGAAAGTATTATATCGATATGGGTCTGATTCCCAACCGTTACCGAGATACAGGCCTCTACATTTGGGTAATTAAAACATAATAAAAAGGCGATCTTAGATACTATTTAATGACACTTGTGGTTTACAAAAAGTACAAACATACAATACACTGTTGCACTTATTGCAGAATGGTTTCAAAGTGACCCCCTCCTTCTTCAATGCACGCGGCGAGCCTCCGATCCATCGAGTCTTGCCAACGAAAACGCGGAAGTTCATTTCTGAGGTTTATGAATGCATCCTGTATACGTGCAACCAACTGCTCCCTAGTTTCGGGCTTACCCTGCTGATAAACATTACTCTTCAAGAACCCCCAGACAAAAAAATAATGTAAATAAATAATGTGAGGATCTGCACAGTTGCCAATGTATCATTAAATGTCATTGAATATTATCTAAGATCGGCTTTTTATTATGTTTTAGTTACCCAAATGTAGAGGCCTGTATCTCGGTAACGGTTGGGAATCAGGCACATGTCGATATAATACTTTCTACTTAGAAATACCCAAAGAGTTAAATGGTGCATTCTTGACATTTCCTTCTGGGACACCCGTATACATACGAAGGCTGAAGTAAAGCATACGGCACCAAGGAAGATTCGTTCTCGCGTCACAAGGCAATGCTCCGGGTACAATATCTTACGTTCAAAAGGTACACTTGAAAAGAATTATTTTGTTTCCAGGATGGTGAAATGGAAAGATGGGAGCTATTGAAAAATAGGGACCCCAGCCTTCTTTAGTTAGCTTTATAAGGATAACTAACGAAAATATCATGACCTAACCTAACCAATCGTCAAGGGCGTACAGTTAACCTAACGATTGGTTAGGTTAGGTCGTGATATTTTCGTTAGTTAGCCTTATAAGCCTAACTAAAGAAGGCTGGGGTCCCTATTCTTCAATAGCTCCAAAGATGTCGTATTCGGGACGTTGCCTTGCGACGCAAGGACGGACCCTCGTTAGTACTGCATCTTTTCAATATTACTATTAAAATCAATCTACGGTTACAGTAGTCTTCTAATATATATATACTGTTACTATATATATATATATATATATATATATATGATAAGTAAAAGAACGAAGCCAAGACAGGAAACATTTTCTATTTCCTCTTCATTCTATCGACCCGACGTTTCGAGAATTCTCCTTTCTATTCTCAGCATCAGCGGATCTGAACAGAATCGATAAAACTTTAGAATTTAAAAAGTTAAAAGATTAAAAAAAGTTAAAATTGAACCCTTAAAAATGAAAAAATAAATAGAAAAAATTCGAATGGAATAATGTTAATAAATAGTAATGAATTTGTATAAAAAAAAATGATAGTGGGGAACTGAAATAAAAAGTTAAAAAGTTAAAAAAATTAAAGTTAAACTAGTTAAAAGACCTTAAAATTAAGTGCCGAAAACAGAAATGAAATTAACGTTAAAAATTAGTACAAATTAATTGTCTACTTAAGTTCAAAATTAAAAAAGGAAAACTGAATCACTCAATAAATCTTACCCATCTCAACTGAACAGAACTAGACCAGAAATAACAAGTTCGATTACCTAAGTTGACGCTGTAGAAATTAGCATATAAATTAGTTCGTGCGCCAGATAGGGGAAACCTTCACACCCCACTCACATGGGAATTCACGCGACAATGTTTTTTAAGAAGCTTATAACATACATATGTAAAATTAAGTTGTTTGCCAACTTGGAATTGGTGTTTTCATCTAATTTTTGATGACTTAATATACCCAGTCTCATAAACAGTGTTTGAGAGTAAAGTTGCCGAACTATGACGTCATACTTAAACTGTGTTACGGAAATTACTCAAAATTTTTATGTACTGGACGTATTTTTTTCATGAAAGTATTTTTGTTTGGCTTTTATTCCTTGGTCTTTGTAATTGTTAATGGTTGTGGATACAACTATATCCTTCTGTTCTTTATTTCAGACTTGAGACGTGAGAGCCAATGAATATCCTGTTGCTCTGAAGATCTCACGAATGTCGCAGCATTCAGAGCTGGGCACTTGCGGTTTTTTTTGCGGTACTGCGGTACTGCGGTACTACCGTGTTGGTCGGTACCGCGGAGAGTACCGCGGGAAATTTGAATGCGGTAGCGGTACTGCTGTACTTTCAGCGATCCTTTGCGGTAGTGCGTTATGCGGTACCGGTTTGGTAGTGCGGTAGTAGTACCGCAGTACCGCAGTACCGCAAAAAAACGCGCAAAAAAACGCAAGTGCCCAGCTCTGGCAGCATTGACACATACATAATCTGCGTAATCTACAAGAGCAAAAACACAAGTGTTAAGCCTCTAACTTTGGTGTTAATCCTCTAACTTCAGCAAGCCGATCAAATATTGAAGAAATTCTTCGTCTGAGTCAGACGTTTGATGATCCAAAGACCCGACGTGATAATATTTGCAACGAAATTCCTTCAGTTCTAGGTGGCAGGTGTCACGGATTCCATAGATGGTGCTGCCAGACGTTCACAAATATTAAATATATAAGAAAGAGGCAGAATCCCGTTGATGAGACAAGAGATCAGCGAGGTTTAGTGTGTCCAGTTCAGATATACCAGCATCAAGAAATCCTGTTGACTTGACAACTCAGCATACAATCAACCACGATGCGAAATCCAGTGCAGCCATTATTGGATTCAGCAGAAAGTACCCAGTATACTATGATGTGTGACAAGACATCCCAGAGCAGCTAAGTAGATTGGAAGTCCTTTCTTTCAAATAATGAGAAGACTGACTATGATGGAATCAACCTGTCTCTTGCTGCCACGCTACTGTCAGTGAATATGCACGTTCTGATGATCAACTATGAAACTCATGTATGGAAAAATGCGCTTCTTGCATATACGGACATCTCCACCCCAGCTGGACATAGGTGGAAGGTCAACGAAGATGAAGATTTCGAGGATGACTAGACTGAAGGTGACATCACCCCCCCCCAAACCCCAAAATCACCCCCAAAGTATGGCAGACCTGTTGTGAAACCCCTATATATATATATATTTTTTTTTTCATTTGTTTCGTTCTCTCTCTCTCGTCTTGCGCGGAATATCTCCTATACAAGCGTCGTTCTTTAGGTTATTTATACTGCGTGTTCTTTGCAGTTGAATGTGTATATTATATATATATACACACACACAGTGTGTGTATATATATATATATATATATATACACACACACAGTGTGTGTGTGTATATATATATATATATATATATATATATATATATGAAAAGAACCACGAAAGAAAGGAAACAGAATGGTGCTCAAGCGCTTTCGTCTAATGACATCCTCAGGAACATTGAAGTAAATACAGAATTCGAGACTATATTTAGGTCACAAAAAAAAATAATAATAAATAAAAATCGTGGGAGGAGCATACAAATTTATAAGGAAAAACTACCAATTTTAGCACTTTTCCCTTCTTGTCTAAATCCGTTCTGAACGAGTTCAAAACAACAGGATCAAATGGATTGTTTACAACCAATTTTATAGATAATGCCTGAATTATATATAGGTCACAAAAAAAATAAATTGAAAAATAAAAATTGTAAGAGGAGCGTACAAATTTATAAGGGAAAACCACCAAAGTTTTAGCACTTTGCCCTTCTTGTCTAAATCCGTTCTGAACGAATTCAAAACAACAGGATCAAGTGAAAAAAGACCCCGGCTCATGTTAAAATTATTTGTAAGTTGAATAATAGCATTTTACCATGAGCCAGGGTCTTTTTTTACTTGATCCTGTTATTCTGAATTCGTTCAGAACGGATTTAGACAAGAAGGGCAAAGTGCTAAAATTGGTAGTTTTCCATATAAATTTGTATGCTCGTCCCACAATTTTTATTTATTATTATTATTATTATTTTATTTTTGTTTTGTGACCTATATATAGTCTCGAACTTTTTATTTACTTCAGTGTTCCTGAGGATGTCATTAGACGAAAGCGCTTCAGCACTATTCTCTGTTTCCTTTCCTTCGTGGTTCTTTTCATCATAAATATTTTTCACGTGTTACAGTACTTTCGTGAAATAATTTTCATATATATATATATATTATATATATATATATATATACATATATATATATATATATATATATATATAGATATATATATATATATATTAATAATAATCTTAAGTAAAAGTAAAATGACCATTAACATCGAAACTATAAAAAGAGGTTTTTTTTGAGGTATGCATATTCTAAAATTGCAATATTATTCTTTTGAGTGAAATGTGTTGTTTAGACATTATCCGTTCTATTAATTAGAGCGAGCAAAATTAGTAAAAATTTACCCATCGTTCAATGGTGCAATTAAGTTATTTAACTTAATTTTAATTTAACTTAATTAACCCGTATAAACAGTTAGGGTTAATTAACTCTGAAATAATTTAAAATTTCACACGGTGTTTTGTATAAATGTAAGAATTACTAAAATTTAAGTTGACCCAATCCTTGTAGCTTGTAGTTTGGTTTATTTGTTAAATCTCTTTGATACAACGGCAAAGATCACATGCGATGGAGCTAAATGTTGGATCTGAACCACGAGTGGAGAGAGAGAGAGAGAGAGAGAGAGAGAGAGAGAGAGAGAGAGAGAGAGAGATGACATTGCTATTCATTACTCAGTAAATGCATCCTGGTTATTGCTTTTACACATGAATATTCATGAGTATATATTAACAACCTCGTTCACTCATTACAAAGCTCTTAACTTCACTCATTTCACCTCTCTCAGGTCCCAAAAGCTGATAACTTTATGCTGAATTCTCCTAAAATTATATTTTCGCTGTAATTTCATTAGCGTGTAGCTACATTTAAATGTAAATTTAATAAATTTTCATGCAAATTGCATTTCCTATACGTTAACATAATCATCGCCTAAGAATTCATTATGAACTGCACTTCATTATGAAAACCTTCTCGTCTACATAAACAGGATTTTTAATTAAAGACCATCTCGTATACATTTGGTTACATATATTATCATTTCCATGGTAAGTAATTCCATACAAACGCCCTTGTTAAAGGTGTAAATAATGGAGGTTGTTTACTAAAGCCTTCTAGAATGTTAATCCCTTCATAATGTTAATCCAGCGGCATTAGGAACAAAATGAATATCCTCGTCTTCCGTTGGAAGAGTTTATGGGCGGCTGGAGATGATTTTAATATGCCAGATTAATACGTATAAATAATGGGGTAGATGATGCACGCCCACAAAATGGATTCTGTATAAGGCACCAATTTTGCTTGAAAATGACTTAATCTTACGGTATTAAAATTAATTGACGTGAATATATATATATATATATATATATACACACGAGGTAGGGTAAAAATGTTCGTGAACTTTTTGCTTGTCAGCCATACCTATTATCATTGTGGGTTTTACTGCACACCGCCTTCGAAGTAGTTCTCTTCCGCTGTCACACACTTCTGCCAGCGGCCGTACCACTGCTGGAAGCACTCCTGCAAGCCTTTTCCTGCGACCTCTTTAAGTGCTGTCGTCGTAGCTTCTTTCACCTCATCTGCTGACTGGAACGTACGTCCCTTCAAGAGCGCTTTCATTCTTGAGAACAGGTAATAGTCGGTAGGGGCGAGATCTGGCGAGTAGGGAGGTTGTGGAACCACAGTGATGGCATTCTTGGTCAGATACTTCTGAACCAAAAGAGACCGATGAGCTGATGCATTTTCATGGTGGAGCAGCCAGTTTCCAGATTCCCAAAGATGCGGGCGTTTACGGCGAATAGCTTCTCGCTATGACGTTACGCCCTTCCGGTATGAACTCTTGGTGAAAGACGCCCTGGATATCGAAGAACATCTCCAGCATTACCTTCTTCTTTAAGCGGTCTGCACGAAACGTCTGCTTTCTGGGTGATGAAGGTGACTTCCAGTACGAGGCTTGACGTTTGGATTGCGGATCGAAAAGTAGCACCACGTTTCATCGCCCGTGATAACCCTGTTCAGAATATTGGATCACTATCGACTCTGTCAATCATGTCCCCGCTAGTGAGGGACAGTTCTTCAAGCTGATTCTCTTTGAGATTTCATGGGACAATGTGGCCACACACACAATGCACAGTAAGGTCATCGTACAAAATTTGATGGCACGCGCCATGTGACACGCCAACGATTTCGGCGACTTCGTCAATAGTTCGTCTACGGTCCTATCGGATGATTTCGCAAACACGCAAAATCTCATTACGAGCTACCGCTGGCCTTCCCCCTTGTGGGTCATCCTCCAGTGATTGTCGGCCTTCCTTGAAACGCCTAAACCATTTGTTCACTGCACTCCGACACATGGCCTCGTCCCGTAGGCTTCCCTGATCATGTTGTAAGTTTGAGAATGTCTTGCCCAGTCGTACGCAAAACTTAATGTTCGCTCACTCCTCAAATTGCGACAGCCTGGAGTGCCGAGTTCTGAAAATAACAAAATTCGCCGAACTGAACAGATAGTAGTGCCTTCCACGCTCTCTGCACACTGACTGAGTGCGCCCGCCAGACCTAGTTTCTGTTCACACCTTCCCTAGCACATACACATCCATACACGTACATTAGGGTGTCTCAAACTCATAGGGGGCCAAATTTCTTTTCGGGATACAAATCCGCTCATGTTGCGCTCTTTTGATGTTTCCCATTAGAAGTCTTCCTGTAAAATTTCAGAGAGATCGAAGGAAATTTAAAGGTCCCGAACTTTGAACACTATTTCTCCTCTTAACTGAAAGGCAAATTAACTGAAATATTTCTCTCAAAAGTTCCATCACAAAGATGATTATACAAAATAAACATGTATTTTAATCTTAACACACAAACAACAATTTCAAAGCATCACATTTATGCATTTTAACTAAACACGTGTTTCATGAGATCCGTTTTTGTTCCCTTCCGGCTCACATTCCGTCGGTGTGAGTGGACAGTTCGAAGGAGGAACTGGAGGTCTTCTTCATCACGGCACAGAGGTTTGCTTGTGTATTTCTTAATGAGGGCGATGCCTCGCTCTGCTGCATCATTGACCACCATCAGTTCTGCAGCTCGGCTTTTTGCCAGACGGTAGTTTTCGTCAGTAGGCCATGTTTCAGGGTCTTTGGTGAGGAACGTGGGCTCAACTTGGAGAAACTGGAAGAGTGTCGTGGATCGACTCGTCACCCACGGACTTAAACGGCCATCCACTTGCAGTCCCTTGCCTTGGACCCGTTTGAGTCCTTTCCCAGGGCGATTTTTCAGGTTAGCCGTCATGTTACGCTTTTCATTGCCGTCAACTCTGTCATCAAACAGTGCAAGACAGATTAAGTCCTCCGAGATATACCACAGATGACGGAGCACAGCCCGGTAAGCTGTGTTTCCAACGTCCTTGTCAGGGTAACCTACAAGAAGATTGCACAGCCTAACGTCATTTTTGGGAGATTTGATGGCGATGGAAGCCTCGTGCCAGTGACGCACGTATACAAGGCTCACGAAGAGAGCCATACGGCGAACCTCTTGCAGTTCTTGGAGACGAAGTTCGGAGAACTGGGACTGCAGTAATGCTATTTTCAGGCAGTAAATAGCTTTGGCCATCCATCTGGCCTGATGGTAAGCCCCTGGAGGCCGAAGCTTGTAACGTCCTACGTCGTCTCCGAGGTACAAGAGGCTCAGTCGAAGTTCTTCATAATCCTCTCGAGGATGATTACCACTTCTTAGGGCATCGCGGAGATAGTCTATTACCTCAAGTCGCATTTGTGAAAGGCAAGCACTGTCATTTATGAAGGCTTTAGCCACCTCGTCCTTGTCAAATGCATCCAACTGACAGTGGTTCATTGATGGCCAGGCCTCCTTGAATCTCCTGAAAAGTGGGATTTGAGGACTTGGTGGTGTTCCTAGGCACACGATGAAGACATCCTTGAGAATCACTTCATGAACGTGATGACGGCAAGCAAACCATAAAAGAGATCTTCCCAATGCCGCTTCCAAACGCGCACACGCACCTTGCACTATCCCTGTGTTTGATGCCGTCGTGTCAAACACCATGCCTATGATCTTGTCCTCAATTCCGACTAGGGTGAGCGCTTGATGGACTGCGCTTGCCATTTGCTGTCCTGTGCCGTCTATTATTTTCGGTGCTCCTAATAGCTCTTCCACACCATCCCCAGTCACCACAACAGCAATCCGATCGACTGACTTACCCTCCTGTTCGATGTCAGTGAGTATCTTTGTGTCCCAGTGGATCTGCAGTCGAGGTGGAAGCTGCTCGAGGTGGCCAATAACATTGGTCCCTATCATTGCACGGGCCTTTTGTCGGAAGCGGTGAACCGTGCTCTTTGATGGAACACTGTCAGGACCGAGAGCTAGGGATTTTGCAGTCGCAGCAAACGCTGATGTTGCCTGTCGAACAGAAAGGCCCTCGCGATCCCAAATTGCTGCCAGGTCAAGATCGCTCAGACTTTCTTTTAGTCTGTCATGTTTGGGAGCTTTCGAAGGTTTAAGTCCACAAGTGACGGCTTCGTTTCCACTGTCAGCTGACGATGTGCTAGAACTGCTGTCGGTAGCCTCTTCTGTGACTCCTACAGCTAGAACCTCCTCCGTTTGACGCCGGTGTGCCCGCTCAAGAGCTCTTTCCCTTTCCTGTCTTTTCATTGTGGCTGCATTATATTTTCTATCTTCACCTCCCATGTAACTCGTATATCGATCTGCCCTTTGGGAAATGAGGAATTCCTTGTCTTCAAGAGGGATATCTCCCCGATCCAGAACGTCTGAGCGGGCGACATCAAAAATATCCTCCATATCAGCCAAGAATACATCCCGCTGCATATTGTAAGTCATTCCAGTCTTGTTCTTGTTTTTATGCAAATTTCGATACCTCTGAACCAAAGCTTTCAGTTTAGTCGAGGCATGAACGGAGGTTGTTGCCAGATTCAAGTTGGCTCTAGCCCAGATTTCTAATACAGCCGATATTACAGCCTTGACACTGTTGGAATCTGTCTTCTTTTGGTCGCGGTGATGGTAGAAGAAAAGGAGCAACACGTCCATATTACTTGGTAATCGAGATTTAGCCATCTCTGCTATCGGAGACCTCTCAAGAAGCCACAACTTGATGTTTGATCTTGTCAACGCCATAATGATCAATTCTGAAAACCAAAAAAACGTCATCAAACGTCGGGACTTCTAAATATCATCTGATCGAGTTGAAAATCACACAGCCAATGCTTTAGCCCAAACCACATCCGGGCATGACACGAGTGGTCAGGTCGTGTTAAGAAAAAAAATTGGGACACCCTAACGTACATGCATTAGGAATAAATATATACATATATGTATTTATTCGAAAACAGTTTTTAAATGTCTGATAGGAAAGATGAATAAATAATTAAAAAAGCTAATTATTAATGAAGAAATTAAAAATAAAAATAAAAAAATTTAGGAATAAACGTTCATGAAATAAAGTTTTGAATTTTTGACGAAATATAAAACATTTATAAATCTCTCTCTCTCTCTCTCATATTCACTTATGTTAGTTACTTTTGTTTTATCAGCCTGCGACGACCGCTCTGAAGAGTATCCCATTTTATCTGTGGAATTTGATGAAAGAGAAAATTGCTTGCTATTCTGCTCCTGTCCTCGTAACCTGCCATGGACGTCGGTCGATTTTTGAATGTTGTTAATTGAATATTTTTTATGCAGTCTATTGGGTAGGATATTAAATAGTTCTGTCCCTCCAACACTGAGATGATTTCCCCCTTTTTGTCCTCAAGTTTCATTTTTTGCATCATGAATGACACAAAATCTTCCCCTTCAGTTATTTCATTGTATTTTATTCCATTTTCAGAATTAGAAACTGATTTTCAATTATTTCCCTACATATATTGTTGATATTGATCGAGCCCAATGAAGACCCTGAAGACCTTGATTTTGGCTCTCTTCTTCTTCTATTCGGGGGGGGGGAGCTTTTGCGGGCATTAGCCCTTGGCCCCTCCTTCCTGCATAAAAAAAGTTTAGGCAGGAAAAATTAAATAGGAAAAATAAAGTTGTATGTTCTGTTAAAAATTATTGTTCTATTGTAATAATTGTATGGGTGTGAAACATTGAAGCATGAAAGAGCGGTTGAGATGGATAACCTGAGAAGTATGTATAGCGTGCGTCATATTGATAAAGTAAAAAATCGTGGTGGTTCAGAATTCAGTGGAAGTAAAAACTGAGGAAAGTACGTTAAGGTGGTTTCGACATGTTGAAAGAATGGAAGATGGCAGAGTTGTGAAAAGAGTGTATACGAGTGTATGCGAAGGTAGAAGGAGGAGAGGAAGGCAGAGAAGAAGATGGATGGAGATCTACAGATCTACAGAAGCTAAGGCTAACAAAGACCCTACGATCCACTCTAAGGTTAGCCCGAGAGAAAGGAAAGAGGAGGGGGTTAAAAGAGGAGAATAAAGGGTTAAATAAGTTGCAAAACTTATCATTCGTGGGTTAAAATTCATTCAGAAAAAGAGAAAGAAAGACTCCCCATCATCATCCGCCGGCCACTGCCGACAAGTCGGAAAAATAGTCGAAGAGAATAGGAAAGGGGTGAAAGATGAAGAGAAGTAAACAAGAACGCTTACAAACCATGCAAACACAGTCTTAACTCACTGTCATACCATGCAAACTACAGACATGCAAGTGAAGGGAGTTACAGACATGCAAGTAAGGAGAGGATAAGAAAAAAAAAAGTAGGTAAAGTATAACAAAAAGTGGGTTAGTTTACGCTAAGAGCTACAACTACGTTCGTGTTAGTCTAATTTTTTTTCTTTTAATAATAATTTTACTGCTGGCATCACACGCTGGCATGTCACAAGCTGGCATTAATCGTCAACAGACTCATCCTCGACCACCACCCAGAGCTCCTGTTGCCAATTGTTTTTTTATTTTAAACAACGTTAATATTTTTAAAATATCTAAATGGTTCTTAAACATATTAACGCTGGTAGAGTTCACGACTGAACGCGGGAAGATTATTCCATTTATCAATTACTTTAAACGTAAAGAAGTTTTTAGCGATATTAGTAACGAAACGTCTGCCACGCAACTTAAATCCGTTATTACGAGTATTGCTGTTATCGAAAGTGAGCAGTTTGTCAAAATTTACGTTATCGATTTTATTAACGATTTTGAAAACTTCAATAAGCTCCCCTTAATCTCCGAGCTTCGAGTGAATGCAAATCTAACTCTTTAATCCTATCTTCATAAGGTTTGTTGCGCAATGACGGAATTAGTTTCGTGGCACGACGCTGAACTCTTTCCAGCCTATCAATATCCTCACGCAAATGCGGGCACCAAAACTGAACGGCATATTCTAAATGAGGCCTGACTAGGGACTTGTAAAGGGGCAATATAATATCCTTCGATTTAAATTCGAAATTACGCGCTATGAAGCCAAACATCCTTAGCTTTTGCGCAAATAGTGAATGATTGGGTCAGGAAGGGTAGACTTGATCTGGACGATGGATGAGAAGTGGCTTGCAAGTCGGCTGGAATGGAGGAGGTTTGTTAAAAGTATCTAAGTCCAAGACTCCGCCTCTTATTTTTGAAAATGCCTGGAAGCGCCATCACGTATGGCGAATGAAGCGCCGTAGATGTGGAATTTTGCCATGTGGGGGCAACTGGTCCACGAGGACGCCTATGTGAATGGATGTACGTTACATCCGGGCTGTTTTCTGCCTTCTCACCCCAAACCTTGGGAAATGAGACTTTTATGATGTATGTATGTATGTTATGTATTTATGTATGTATGTTATTTATGTGTAATAACTAGAGCCCGGATATTTAGGCACTAAAACCCTAAAAAAGGTAGGCAAATAGGCAAAATAAACATTCAAAATAGCAGTAAACCCCTCCTTCCCTCAAAAGGCATTTATAAATTTGTTTTTCAAAAATGTTTACCTAGAATAATACCTTTATATACCCATATACATATTACGACGCCATTAATGAACAAAACAGTTGGTAATGCAAATATTACATACACATAATAACAATGATTTTATATCCAAAAATAAAGTTTAATATAGAATAATACCATTATGCACGTATAAATAATAAATAATACATATTATAACGCCATTATAGTGAACAAAACAGTAGGTATTGAAAATGTTCGTTACACAATAATGACGAGGATTTAAATCTTAAAAATGGTTAATATAAAATAATACTATTATAAAAGGAGGAGGTTGTAGACATCAGTCGATCAGGGAAGTACTACTGGGGGGATGTTAGTACGAGATAGGGAGTGCTGGAACTCCCGTTTCTCCTGTTACTGTTCTCTTTCAGCTGATCTGATTTCGTGTCTCATCTACCCTGTGAGAAGTCCAGCATGCTTTCAAACATACACTTCTCCCTCTATTCCTCACTACACATACATGCATCTTACACACTGCACAACCTTTTTCAAAATTTATATTAAAAAAAAAAAAGAAGGCATCATTGAGCCTTGGAGACCTTGTCTTTGGCTCTTTCCTTCTTCTACGGCTGGGACACTTTTGCAGGCGATTGCCCTTAGCTCCCTTCTTACATAAAAAGAATGCACGGTAAGTTTCTGTTATATACAGGGTGGCGAAAAAGTCGCGCATCATAGGAATTTTCAGTGTTGACTATAATATATTATTTTTTCTTTTATGTAGGGGATGGCTGCGAAATGAACGATAGACGAGATTAAAACCAAGCTTACCCTCTCGTCTACTGTTAATTTCGCAGCCATACCTAAAGGAAAAAAAAAAAATATTATAGTCAACAGTGAAAATGCCTATGATGCGCGACTTTTGTGCCACCCTGTATATATATATATGTGTGTGTGTGTGTGTGTGTGTGTGTGTGTGTGTGTGTGTGTGTAAAACTGAAATATATAAATATATAACAGAAACTGATAGGCCTATTTTGGGACTCTAATGGAATAATACTAAAAAAAATGGAAGAAAGGCAAATTAGGCACTTTATGACGAAAGAGGAAATTTTTTCCTGTAAACACAAAAATAGGCAAAAAAAGGAATTTATGGCATTTTGCCTGAACATCCGAGCTCTAGTAATAACTGTAATACTGAAATATTTATTTTTAACCAATAAAGACTGAAACTTAAACTTGAAAATCAAGCATCGTTCACGGCGTCTTAACAATGAATACAGTTCAAAGTAGTTGGTTTCGAAGATATCTTTAAAATCACCGAACTCCCACTAAGGTGTTGTACACTAGTGGCTTTAAGTGTTTTAGACGATCCAGACATCCACTGATATTATTCGCTATATCTCCAAACGTTTTGGGCATTAGACCTCACGCAATAAGCAAGAGTTCTTTGTGTTGTTCTGTAACCAATGAAAGTTAACTTGATAGATGGGTAAAGTCTTGTTTATTTGTTGGCAAAAAGTGGCAATAATATAAGCAAACTGCCGCATCTAATTTCAGAAACCACAATTTTGAGTAGTATACTTTCACATTTGACTACAATTTGATTGCCAAACACATGACTCGGTATAAACTGTGATCACGACCACCAGCTGCTCGAGGCATCTTACACGATTTACAATCTCTTTCGTCGTGCATAGTACAGTCTGTTTACAAACTAAACAGGCCCTACACGCTAAAAAATTAGCCCTACTCGTCTTTTCCGCTGGGTAGTTTTCTGAGGTGTGAGAGAATGTACAGGTTGCTGGAAAGACGGACCCAGTATTCGTAGAGGGACGTCTCACTTACAGAAAATACATATCCATCCTTGAGTTTCTTCCATTGTTCATTCAGTAAAAACTCCAATTTAATACATACGTGCAACTTGTCACACCTCGCAATAAAATACTCAGTGGAAGAGGCAGAGAGGATCGAGAGAAGCCTAAATATAACTCCTGTTGGACCTATCTTGAAACAGTTCCATCGCCAGTTGCAGAAAAAAAACCCTCCTACCAAACTTGTAAAAAAATCCAAAGAAAATACTGTCCGGACTTTCGAAAAACTTGAATAAGAGCTTCATCCAACGTTCACTACATCAAATTCACAATAATACAATTTACTTATGCGTATGTGCACTTTTTTTTATACAGTTGGCGACACAATTTCGCAAACACTTTCGGTAAATATTATTAAAAATACATGAAATGGAAATTCAAATAAAATCGTAATATTGAATTTTTATGAATGGAAATAGTACAAAAGAATCTACAGGTAGTTATATACACTGCAGAAGTACCAATACACTTATTTTAGAAATTAAAATTTCGTCTCAGTGACGCCTGTTTTTAATTAAAAGATATTCGTAGGGTAGAAATTTCTCTCTGAATATCTGACCACAGCTAGTTCTTATCATCATACAATGTTTTAATCTCATATAAATGTAATGTTCTGATATCAATGTAATAGGGGTGAAGGATTCATTTAATCTACATTTATATATTACACATGGTGATCCGTTTGGGTATGGATAAACTAAAAACGCTGTGAGAATCTACCGAGAAGTGATACAGCGCTCATCTGTTGCACGTGTGGTCATAAAATGTGGGAGTTTGTAATACACTGTACCATCCGCTGCCAGACGTACGAGCGCCATCTGCTATCAGATTTATGAGACATATGCCAGTTTCGAAGATGGTGGCAAATGCACAGCAACGTGCGAAGTGTGTCATTTGGTTTGCTAAGCTTGAGAGTGTGACAGCGGTACAGCGTGAGTTTCGCCGTGTGTATGGTGTTCGAAAAGCTCCTAAATACGACTCCATAGTGCAGTGGTACCGCACATTTGAAGAAACGGGGTCTATCACTAAACCACATGCAGGTGGTCGTAAGAATTAGCCTCTCGTTTTGACCTCTGTCGTGTCTGGAAGGGGGGAGTTATGTTGAAAACTAATTAGGTTTGTCACAATCTACCATCTTTGTGAGCATTGTTTGCCAAATATTAAACTATACAATGTTACTGTTTCTATTTCACAGCAATTTTATTTTATCCATACCCAAACGGATCTCCGTGTATATATTTATATACATGGTGCAGCAGCAAAAGCGCAAAATTCACTGATTTTTAACCCTCCAGTGCCCAGTGGCACTTTACTGATTTTGTCCTAGCTAGCTTTTTTCATCGACACCAATCTGAATGCCGAAATGTATCTAAACATGCTGCAAGACACAGTCATGCCGTCCCTGCTGAGCGAGGACGGGAGATTTCCAGCGTACTTTCAGCAAGACGGGGCGCCACCCCATTACGGTATCTGCTGGATCAGCAGTTTCCGGGTCACTAGATTGGCCGCCGTGGTCTCGTGGAGTGGTCTCCGAGGTCCCCAGACCTCACCCCCCTTGATTTTTACTTGTGGGGGCACTTGAAGGCCATGGTGTACCAGGTGAAAATACAAAACACGGACCACCTAAAGGAACGCATTCGTGATGCGTGTGCACGCATAACACCAGACGTGTTAACGCGCGTTTGCCATGACTGGGAGGAACGCATCCGTATGTACATTCAGTGTAATGGTGCTCACATAGAGCATATTTTGTGACTTACAAGTGATTGCATAATAAAGTGACCATTTTGCCTATGTATGGAGACTTTTGACTCACCCTGTATATAAGGAATATCACAAGCTTCGCATAAACAAAAATAAAATTCATGACGAGAGCGCATGGATCTTTTCGGTTTGGCGGACTGCTACAAATTTTTATAAAACTTAGCAAATTAATTAGTTTGCTATCTGAAATTTTTTTTTTGACATTTTCATGTTGATGAAATGTTTAGTTTATTTAGGTTAGGTTAGGGTAGGTTAAGTTTATTTAGGTTAGATTAGGTTAGGTTAGGTTTGTAGCATCTTTAGCAGTCCTCCAAACCGAAAAGATCCGAGCGCGTTGTCGTGATGAGTATAAATTTCAGTTTTATAATGAGTAAATATATTAAAAGGTTATGTTTGATTACGCAGTTCATGTTATATTTGAATTAAGTTAGGATAGGTTAAGCTAATTTAATTTATGTTGGTTAGTTAATTCAGTAACGATTACTTCTCAAAATATTGGGGTAGCTAAGTAGCCAATTATTACAATTATCAGGGGCGCATTTACAGTGTGCGGAGCCTTGGGCAAACTATTTCTCGGGATGTATTATTTTAGCGTGTTAATGAATGACAATATTTTGTAATGCACATAACAGATATATTTTTTTAACACACACAAAACACACATGCGGAAGCCATTTGGCTCATTAATGTGATATTAAAGACTATAACTTAACTATGTACACATACAGTGTATACAGCTACACTAGTAGGCTACACAGTTGTAATGCACTTAATAAACATCTACACAGTTATTGTAATGCACTTAATAAACAGCTACACAGTTGTAATGCACTTAATAAACAGCTAAACTGTACAGCTTACTGTACTGTAGATAGAGTGTAGATTTGTAATGAATATTACATAGGACGATTCCTGGCTTTTTGTTTGGAAAACTGCGTGATTGTGTCCTCGAAACTCACCGACTGCAACACCTCATGCTCTATACTCGACAGCGCCAGTGACGAAAAGCGCTCCTGGCCCATTGTGGAGCGAAGGTAATTTTTGATCAGTTTGTGTTTCGAGAATGAACGTTCACCTGAACAGTTCGTAACAAACATACATAGGTATATTCTCATTGCTATTTCCATGTTTGGGAATGTTCCTTTCAGTTCGTTTGTGTTCATATGCCGATAAAATCTGTTGCACATGTCTTCACGTTCCGTCTGGGATTCTGTTTCACTTTCGGGGAGTTTCATTAGGGCAGCGAACTGCACAACTTCTGTTACCAGCTCTTTCTCCAGATCAGCCGGATAGCATTCTACTAGATGTTCAGCTGACCGTCGAAGACTGTCGATGTCCAGGACTAGAAGGAAATACAAAAATCCAAATCTTTTCTGCAGGACAGCGTACGATTCTAGACGAGTGTTCAGAGTGGTACACAGTTTATCAATTATCGATAGAAATGCAGTGGTCCGAAATGAATCTCTTGGTGCCAGGTTCGTATCTTCGGCAGTTCCGATTTCGTCATGATGGCGCTCTCTCTTCTTTGTGCGTTGAGTCGATTCCTTGTATACTCGATGACCGCACTTTCCGATGCCCTGGTCCTCGTAGTGATTTCAGCAAGAGGGTGGCTGAGTCTAACGACATTCCTTGTTTTTGCAGAGATGCATTCGTTTTTTGAAATCGTTCGAGAATAGTGTTCCATAAAACCAATAAAATGGCTGTTTCGAGTTGTTGAAGCTGTTTAGACAATCCCCTGGCTTCGATCCTGGCTTCCGCAGTTGGCTGGTATCTGCTGCTAGGTCATCCAGTACCACGATATTCTCGCGTATCCTTCGGTTAAAGATTGTGAACTTGCTGACCGCCCTCGACATTAATTTACAGACAAAACAGTAAACACAGCATGTGGACTCAGAATAGCACAGCCATGACACCTCAATCCTCTCATTCGTCAGGCTATGTTTCTTAATCAATAATGCCTTCGAACATCGGCGTGTTGTACCACTTTCAGTAGTTGAAGAGTTACTGAAGTCGCTGTCATAATTTCGGCACTCTAATGTTCCCCGCTCTATCCAGAACTTTCTAAAGTCATCGGTCAGCACTTGTGGCCATAAACCAATGTCATTAATTGCATGTCCTGAAGCTGGTGGGCCTGCTGAACGCACTAACGTAGACGGGTCTTCTGAAGACGCAGCTGCTGATGTAGCGGAGGCAACTGGTGGGCCTGCTGAAGGGGTTGACGTAGACGAGTCTCCTGAAAATGCAGCTGCTGGAGTAGTGGAGGCAGCTGCTGGGCTGCTGAACGCACTGACGTAGACGCGTCTTCTGAAAACGCAGCTGCTGAAGTAGCGGAGGCAGCTGGTGGGCCTGCTGAAAGGGCTGACTTAGTTGCTGATGATTTAATCCAATTAGTCAGTTTCGGCACCGTCGCAAGAAACTCTTCTCTGCGCTTCTTATCCTTACGCTTTTCACTACCGAGTTTATATTTCCTCCTTCGATCCCGGTCACGGCTCGTTTCCATGTTGTACGTATTACAATGCCAACAATAAGAACATAAATCATGAATCTGCAACAGAAACAAGAAGAAGTAAGTTAGTAACAACATTATAAATGAGTAACACTAACAAGAACAACAAATTAAACACCATCAAAGCGGATATTAGAATGCCTGATGCCATACCGCCTGCCAGAAAAAGTAAAACTCGTCGCAGATGGCAAATACGTGACGTTTAATTTTTTTCAATTGAAATTTGCGGGGCCCATCGGGCGTGGGGCCTTGGACATTTTCCAGGTGCGCCACCCCCTAAATGCGGCCCTGGCAATTATTACCGATTTGATCTCCAGTCTTTATATGCTCCTCATATTCTCGCATGCTTATATACATTGGTTTTTAATTCATTGTTTTCAGTTTCAATCAACTAGTGCTTGTTTCCCTCAGCTTCTGGTGGTTTTCTTTGTTAAACCATATGAAAATTATTGGGGTACCTCAAGCTATCCCAAGCTCCCCCCACCCCACATGTATCCGCCCCTGAGTTAAATTGGTTTAGTTAGATTAGATCGGGACTCAGGGATTAAATATTATGGAAATGCCCTGGAATAAAAAAACTGGAACAAAATATACCGCAATATTATATATATATATATATATATATATATATATATATATATATATATATATATATATATATATATATATATATGTATACACTGTATATGTATATATACACAGTATGTACGTCTGCACTATTTTCATTCCTAAAAATTTGACTTAATTTTTCATTTAATTTGTATATGCATATTATATGTATATATGCATTTGAGTTGAAAAATAGCATTAAATTTTTATTCCAATATTGAAATAAAAGTGGAAAGCTACTTTTTAAGCCGATAGTCCATGAAAAGTCTATTTTTCTGGGTAACTAATTTATTTCTGCGAGCTCCGTATATTATTTAAATGTTTAGAACACACTGATGTTGTTGTTGTTGTTGTTGTTGTTGGTTAGCCGATTAGCCCACCCTGATCGAGCAATCCGGCAGCACGCGGGTAACCGCACTAGTTGTGTTGTGTTTTATGTTGTGCTGGAGCGACAGTCTGTCATAATGTGTTCAATTGTTTGTGGTGTGTCCTGGCACAGGTGCAGGTGTCGTCTGTGGAGTTGTCTAATTTGTGTTTATATGTCTGTAAGTTGGGGTGATGTCCACATCAGAATCGTGCTAAGTTAACTCGATCCGATCTGGTCAGGTTGGTCTCTGACCTGTTAATGGGTGGGCGGCTTCGCACCTAAGACCGCATTCGGACCGAGTCGTGTCAGTGCTTTGTGGGTTAGGTGTGTGTGTATGTGTTTTCTGTACTGTGTGATGTCTGTGGGGCGTGGTATGGAATGGAGTATTTGGTTATAATGTCTCTCTGGTGTTACCTTAATGGTGCGAGGTGTTGGTGCATGATTGTACATGTAGTGGCAAGGGTGTTGTGGGTTAGTTGTCGCTGCTGTCATGAAGTGTGCTTCCCTCATGTCTAAATGTTCCCTAACTTTCAGTATTTTTGTTTCTGTGTGCAGGTGTTCTACTGGTGTTGTTTGAGTACATCCTGTAATGATACAAAGTGCGTTGTTTTGTATTGTCTGAAAGGTGTTTATGTGTGTGTTTGAGATAATGGATGCCCAGCATGGGCTAGCATAGTCCATAACTGAGCGAATATATTGTTTGCATATGAGTGATGTTGTTTCCTGCTGGTGTCCAAAGTTTGTGCCTGTTAGTACCCTAAGCGTGTTAAGTCTTGACGTACATTTGTTTTTAATGTCCTGAATGTGGTTTGCAAAAGATAATGATGTGTTGTATGTGACACCAAGTATTTTGGTCCTGTGAGTGTGTGGAATGTTGGTGTTGTTTAGTGCAAGCTGTGGAGTTATCTGCTGTTCTTTTGTGTTGCTTGTTTGTTAGCAAGGTGATGGTTGATTTTGTGGGCGCTACTTTGAGTCTATTGTGTGTGAGCCAGTCTTGTATACTGTTTATGTATGTTTGTAGATTATTTGTAGCGGTGTTGTTGATGTTGTGGGTGGATGTTTGAGTGATGTCATCTGCATATGATGATAAGGTAAGCTTGTTATCTATGGGTGTTGGAATGTCATGCATCTATAAGTTGAACACTGTTGATGAGAGAACAGAGCCTTGAGGGATCCCGTTCGGAAAAAGCTTGTTTTTGGATGACTTGCCATTAAATGTGACATGTAAGTATCTTCCTGAAAGATAGTTGCTCAGCCACCTTTTGGTGTTATTGTGCATGTTTGTGTTGAGTATTTTGTTTATGAGAGGGAAACGTGGAGAGCATCAAATGCTTTACTAATGTCTATTGTTGTTAACAGTGTACGTTGAGCTGGTCGTCTGGAATTGATGCCATCCATGATGTGCTGCGTGAGGTTAGTGAGTAATGTCGTGGTTGAGTGGTGATGTCTGAATCCATGTTGAGTAGGCGATAATGGTATGTGTGGGTTGGTGATTTGTAAGATTAGTCTTTCTGTTACTTTGGAAGGTGTGCATAGTAAAGTAATGAGTCTATAGGAAGCTGGTTCTATTGGATTTTTGTTTGTTTTGAGTAGTGTAATAATTTTACCTTGTTTCCATATGTCAGGAATAATACAGTGCTGGTATGAATATGTGCTGATGTTTGTGAGAACTAGTATTCCCTGTGGGCCCAAATGTTTAACGTGTATGTTAGATATGTTTTCTTGTCCAGTAGCCTTCGAATTCTTAATGTTTTTGATAATCTTGGTGGTCTGGTCAGTATTGAAGGGTGTAATGGTCGTGTCGAGTCTGTAGGTTTTCTTGCGTCTGGCTGTTTGTCTGTCTGCATGTTTCTGGTTGTTTTCTCTGTTTAAATGACTTATCTTTGCGTAGTGATTAACTAGAATGTTAGCTTGTTTTGTATATATTGGGATATTATTTCGGCTGCGAGAGAGAGCCGCGTGTGAGGTGTGAATGCCACTATTAGAGTGGGTGATGCTGTTTATAGTCTTGTATAGCCTAGATGTATCAGTGGAGTGGTTTAGTGTTGTTATGAATTGCCTAAATGTTTCTGTTTGTTTTTCTGCTGTTTTATGGCTTCTGTGTGTGGTGTTTGTGTGTTATGTTTGAGGTTGTTACTTTGCCTTATGAGGTGGGCTATTTCTCTAGTGTATTTTGGGTTGTATTTCCTAATGTTGCCCTTGGATATGTATTTGTTTGCATTATTGATGATCTGATTGAATGTCTTGAGTGTTGTATTGATGTTTATGATGGGTGTGCTGTTTAATGTGGTGAATTGTTCTTCAGTCTGTATTTTGAACTGTTCCCAATCAGCTTTCTTGTAATTTCTATAAGTGTGCCTAAGGCTGTTGGGGCAGAGTGTAGAACGTGTTGTAATGATGATGGGCAGATGGTCTGATGACAATTGTTTTTCTGTTCTCCAGTGTGTATGTGTTGCTAGTGAGGGGGAACAGAACGTTATGTCTGGGGAGGAGTTTCAGTGTTCCTGCTTGATGTGGTATGTGTGTGCATGTTCTTCTGTGTTGTTAAGAATGAAGAGGCTGTTTAGTTGTGTGGCTATGTTGGCGCCTCTGGTGTTGTTTTGGTTGTGCAGGTACCAACTAGTGTCTTTCGTGTTCAAGTCTCCTCCTAAGATGACATTAGTGAGAGAGGCCAGATTGTGAGGTGAACTATCTGGTGGGATGTAAATGTTGATGAGTGTGGTGTTGTGTTTTGCGCGTGTTTTAATGCTAACTGCCTGTATTTCTATCGTGAGTCTAAAATACACTAATGATGGTAAATTCTCAACCGTTTTGCGAAAAAGGGTTTCGTTAAGTTAAGTTAATTTAACTTATGTATCATCTAAACACACTATCTTTTGAGACATTTCTATTTATTAATAAAAAACTTTACGCAGTTTTGGGCGGAGTTGAGTGGAGTAACAAATATCTCTTTCGCTCAGTCACCTGATATGATTGGCTGACTCGCGTAAAGTGGGTGGAGCTAATGTTTCCTAATGTTTCTCGCTCAGTCGCCCGTTAGTGTTGGATCTATCAAGATGAGCAGCGTTAAAGATCACGAAGTGATCACAAGCCCTACCCGTAGGGTAGGGAGCCGAAGGCGCGGCTTGTAATATATATCAATTTTAACCAATAGTCGTATGAATTTCTTGGGTAATATTAAGTTTCGGGGTCACCAGCTTTCGGTAATCCGCCCATCTCATCCATCGGACTAATCAGAGAGAGTCTTACGTTCCAGTTAGGCTACTCTAGGTTAGGTGGTCGTTTTAGGTTAGTCATTTATTTCCCACGTGACCAAATGTCGGCCAATCAGAATTCTTGTAACAAATTTTGACTGTCAAAAAAGCTAGTGTCTCTGAAACTTAATATTTACCGATTTCTTTTACAAAATTTCTTTTTTTCCTGAAAATTAAACAGTACCCCTGTTGTTTTACTGTGTTAATTGAATGCCCGGTTAGGTCAACTGTACGCTCTTGACGATTGGTTAGCTTAAGTCGTGATATTTTCGTTAAAATTATCGAAAATATCACGACATAACCACTTAACCTAACCAAATGTCAAGGACGTGCAACTGAAAAGAAGAAATTGGGGTGCTATAAAGGAAAAGATCCAAACCTTCCTACAGTAAAAATATATTGGATCACCTGAAGATCAGAGCCCTCATGTTTTCTTTTTTTTTGCTTTACAGTACCAAATATAATAATAAATTAAATTGAATGCCCGGTTAGGTCAACTGTACGCCCTTGACAATTGGTTAGGTTAAGTCGTGATATTTTCGTTAGTTTTAACGAAGTTATCATTTGGTAATTGAGGCTGGGGGCCTTGATCTTCAGGTGATCCAAATATTTTTTAGACCAATTAAAATATACAGTAATGATTTGAAACATGTAATGTTTAATGTTCAAATACGACATAATTTAACATCATCAATTTTTGCTAATGTAAATAATATATCCCAAAAATTACTTATTTATTTAATCTAATTATGACCTTTCGTATAAAAAAAATAAAAAAGTAGACCATATTCCGTTATTAAGCATTTGAGATCACCTGAAGATCAGGGCCCCCAGCCTTCGCTAGTTAGCCTTATAAGGCTAAGTATCGAAAATATCACGACTTAACCAAACCAATCGTTAGGTTAACTGTACGCCCTTGACGATTGGTTAGGTTAAGTCGTGATATTTTCGTTAGTTAGCCTTATAAGTAGGCTGACCATATTTCCTTGAGAAATATTACAAAAGTCTTATAGGTTATGAATAATAATTTATGATTGACCAATATTAAAGTATATTTATAGTTTTTATTAAAAACGGGACAAAAGTGACATTTTTATTAAAACGACGGACGGCCAGGATATATAAACAAAACGGTACTGTCCCGTTCAAAACGGTACGTATGGTCAGCCTACTTATAAGGCTTATAAGGCTAACTAAAGAAGGCTGGGGGCACTGATCTTGGATCAATCCCAGAATACTCACGTAGGGCGGGTCATACTATGCATTTTTTTTAAATCAATGGAGAGGGGTGTTCAAATGACATATTTTGGTGTATAGAACACAATTCTGAAGAAAATATTTAATTCTGATAACCCTAACCTACATCATTTTGCAGTTGATTATTATTAAATTGTTGATTATTTTACTATTGTAGTTACCCCAGAATATGTCTTCTCATGTTTTCTATCATGGCTGCTCACGTTATCTCTCATAGAGCATTGTTCTAACTAATTCATATAAACACATATAATGTAATTCATATAATAATAATAATATTTAAATACTCAAATAAAAAGGTGTGCCATTCCACTTAATTGTAATTATCATACAGTTTGGTATATGAAATATTTTGACGGTTTTCTGGTGCGCATAAGGCCATTTTCTGAGCCACCTTTCTCAGAGGCTAGAATGTAACGTTTCAGAACATTCTAAAACGTTTTGTGAAATATTTGAAGTGACTCATGATTTATGAAGCTATTTTACCACCTCGGCTTGCAGTGAGGGGATAGATTTAGTGATTATCTACTGCAGCAGAGAGAAAAAGATTCCTGTGAAAGATCTTGCCTACATCAAGGGACAGAAAGAGAAGGTTGGAAGTAAGGGACCCCACCAAATAGGGGGTCCTGATCTACCAGAGCACAAGAGACAGGTGAGGACATTGAAAAGGCAGTGGATGGAAAGGAAGGCAGAGAAAAGGAGAAGGAGCAAGGAGGAAAGTGCTGCAGTAGCAGAGAAGGCAGCCAGGAAGGATGTTAAGAGATTTTTGGCAGATGGTGATGAGGATCTGGAATTGGAGAGAAGTGGTGATGAAGATGAGTGTGTTCCTGAAGTTGAGCTCTTCCCTCAAACTGACCCTGAGCCAGCAGCTTCGGCAAAGGTACAGAAAAACTATGATGAGATTCAAAACATTGCCCTTGCTCGTGTAAGGTATGGCATAGGGCTGAGGCCAACTGCAGCGATAGCAACAGCAGCTCTGATTGACGCAGGAATCATCACAGAAGACAATACAAGTAAAGTGATTGATAAGAGCAAGGTCAAGAGAGCACAGGAGAAGTTGATGAGAGAGCTGGGGAACAGTTCGAGAAGAAGTGCAGGGAGGAGGGGGGGATCTCTTGCATCCTCTTTGATGGGCGGATTGACCTGACCAATATGATGATGGAAGCTGAGGGCAGTGACCAATCTTTTCCAGCAAAGATCAAGGAAGAACACTATAGTGTTGTTAGTGAGCCTGGCAGCTACTATCTGTTCCACTTTACCCCAGAGAAAGCAACTAAAGAGGAGTCACATGCGGAGAAGATTGCTAAGGTCCTGTTTGCCTGGCTGAAAGAGAGGGGTTATGATAAGACCTTGTTGGCCATTGGAGGAGACTCAACAAATTCAACACTGGTGTGAAAGCTGGAGTAATGCGGAAGCTGGAGCTGCACCTGGGGAGAAAGCTGGTCTGGTTGGTGTGCAACCTGCACACTGTTGAACTTCCCCTGCGCCATCTCATTGTTGACCTTGATGGCCCTACTCTGTCAGACAAAAAATTACCCGGGCCAATAGGAAAGCTCCTTGATTCTGCTACAGACTTTGATATCAATCCAAACTTCACCCGAATCTCTGTTGGCCCTCCACTGATCAAGCTTCCTGACAAGGTCATTCAAGATCTCTCAACTGATCAATACTATGGCTATAAAATTGTCTGTGCAGTCAGGGATGGAGTACTTCCTGCAGGGCTGGCTCTGTTAGAGATAGGACCAGTAAACCACAGCCGCTGGCTCACCACAGCGAACAGACTTCTCAGGCTCTGGGTGTCAAAGCACGGACTTAAAGGAAAGGACCTGACGATTCTGCAATTCATTGTGGAATTCATCATTGGAGTGTATTACTCATGTTGGTTCAACGTGAAGGTCAAGCACTCCTGGATCGAAGGGCCTAGGCACATCCTCTTTCAGCTGGACTGCCTCAAGTCCCAGAGAAAGGAGGTGCTGGATATTGTGATGCCAACTGTGAGAAGATCTGCTTGGTATGCCCACAGTGAAGTCATCCTCCAAACACTACTCTGCTCTGAGGATCAGAAGGAGAGGATTGAAGGGGTGGAGAGAATCCTGGCCATCAGGGGAGAGGGGGACCCGGACACTCAGCTGGGGGACTCCTCTGTTAGGAGCAGAAGGACACCTGACATCAATTGTGATGCTTCCAGCATCGGTGACTTGATCAGCTGGTCAGAAGGTGTGTCAGAGCTACTTCTCACCTGCTCTCTAAGCACCTCAGAGGTGAAAAACTTCATCAACACCCCATGGAGGTGCGCAACTGGCCTTGCCACACACAAAGCATTGAGAGGGTTGTTAAAATGGTGACTGAGGCTTCTGCTAAGTACTTCTCACAGGAAAAGGTGGATGGAGGGATCAGGGCTCAGGAGACCAGCAGGAAGCTGATGTCCAAGTCTGAGTCAAAGCAGGATTTGTGCAACCTGGCAAAGTTCAAGATGTCAGGAGAATGATCTTTGTAATTATATCCAGTGATATACATGCAGTTCACCTATTAATAAATATATGTAAAGTTGATTTGGCCTTGTCAATATAAATGATTTACCTTATATCTTTTACTATATTATAAAGGGGTTCAAAAGGGTAAAATTGGCAATTTAGAAATACAAAATGATGTAGGTTAGAGTTATCCTATCCAAAAAATAAGCTCATATTTGAATTCCCCATGTAAAAACACATAATTTAGACACCCCTGATGGTAGGATTTCCTTCAGATTCATGTTGTCACCTGAGTACGACCCGCCCTACCAGAATAGGCACCTGAAATAATTTTTAGGTGCTTAATCTGGGATTGAGGCAAAACACAGGTGCTTAATCTGGGATTGAGGAGAAAAAAATATAAACAGTTTTTAGAGATATAATTTCATTGTTTTTATCAATATTTGAAAAAATCAACTCTAACCTAACCTAACCTAACCTAACCTAACCTATATCAATCTATGTGGCAAGATAGATTTGCTTCAGATGGAATCAGAAACATTCGGGCTCATTCATATTGCAGGAATTTATAATATCTAAAATTTTTCTTTATTCATTAAACCACTTTAAACCTTTTATAACTTTGCCTTTATTACATTTGTAATAAACTTTGTATAAACAATAAATTTTGTAATCATCAGGTTTTTTTATTTAATTCCTTGCAAGGTGCCTATTCTGGGATTGAGGTTGAACGCAGGTGCTTCATCTGGGATTGAGGTACATCAGGTGCCTATTCCGTTATTAAACAATTGAGAATGATGAAACAGTTTACTTTTTATTTATTTCAATAAGAAATAATTGTATTAAAAGTATTTTTATTTCCTTTAAAAGAATTTCCTTCCATTTTGGACAAGAACATGGTTTTTATTTAAGTTTGAAAGAATAATGTCTCTCTGTATTTTTTTTTAAAATTTCAGTTGGTTGTTGGGGATTCGGTTTTTATCTTTTGGGAAATATTTGATTAGGAGAAATGATTTTTTCTTCTCTTTTTACGAAACGTAGTTAATTATTTTTGGCTTAATGAAACTCTCCAACCTTTTGGAAACAAACTGTACACGCACAAGCACAAACACACACACACACACACACACACACACACACACATATGTGCGCATCTCCGCATAGCCGAGGTACTGACTTTTTTTAAAATTCATATATCTATAAAGCTAATTACCCAAATATAATTTAACTTAACCTATCCTTAGTGCCACCGAAACGAGAAGGGCCTAAAAAGTGTTTCGGACGCAATTGAGACGGTTTTCGGACGCAACCACGGAGGGTAGTTCCTGTTAAGTCATTAAATATGGCGGTAACCTATAGCGTAACCTATCCTAACCAAACTTTAACTAACCTAACCTAGTCAGACCTATTCTTTTTTTCTGATGGTAAAAATATAGCTTAACCTATAGCGTAACCTATAGCGTAACCAATCCTAACTAAACTTTAACTAACCTAACCTAGTCAGACTTACTCTTTTTTTCTGATGGTAAAAATATTTCAAAATTTCTTATATGTACAGGGTGTTTATAAAGTCCCTATCTATTTCAGTGAAAACGTAGCAAAAAGGGTAAAATTCAATAATAATATAATAGAAGGCATACATTTAATGAATACTTAAGCGTATCAGTATCTCTCCAGAGTTCAAATCTGTCAGCAGCATTGCGGAACACATTTTGGAACATGACAGGGGTTATTTTTGTAACTGCTGTTACGATACGAGCACATAAATGTCCCAGCTTCATTCAGGTGACATTTTAAACACCGTCGTCTTTCAACAAGATGGAGCACCTTGTCATTACGCAAACGTTGTTCGGGAGTACCTAAATGAACAATTTCCAAATCGGTGGATCGGACGTGGAGGCAACAGGCCCTGGGTGGATCGATCCCCTGACCTAACGTCCTTGGATTTCTTTGCATGGGGCTTTATCAAATCAAACGTCTATCAAACGAGGGTTACAGATCTGCAAGATTTACGTGCTCGTATCGTAAAAGCAGTTACAAAAATAACCCCTGACACGCTCCAAAATGTGTTCCGCAATGCTGCTAACAGATTCGAACTCTGGAGAGATACTGATGGTGCTCATGTAGAATTATATGCTTAAGTATTCATTAAATGTATGCCTTCTATTATATTGTTATTGAATTTTACCCTTTTTGCTACGTTTTCACTGAAATAGATAGGGACTTTATAAACACCCGTACTGTATTAGAAGAGAGGAAGGTTCTATTGTATGTATTAAATATACTGAAATTTTAGCGTACTCACCAAATTTTTACTGTCAGATGAGGCAATATTTTGTCTGAGTGTTTTGGCTCCTCATGCGGAGTTAGACTTGCTCTCCTCTGCTTTTTACTGCGTATATTGGTTGCTCAAATACTTCCCTTAACAAGGCAAACGGCAGACGTAGGATGCTATATAAATAACATGAGGATAAACAAGTCAGTCCATGCCAATAATATTGTATTAGTAAGGTCTTCTGTTGAAGGTCTGGATCATCTTATGAAAATTTGCGAAATATACTTATAAAACCATGATGTCAGTTTTAATGTTACTGAAACCAAGGTTATGTATTTCCATCTCGAAATCTGAAACCAGTCAGCCAATATCATTTTCAAAATGAAAGGTGAACCAGTAAATCAAGTACAAGAATTTGAGTATTTGGGTCAGATTATCACAAGCTTCTTGAGTGATGATTGTGATAAAATAACATAATATCAAAGTTCCAGTGTTAAAGCAAACATGAGTATAAGGAACTCCAGATTTTGTACAAGAGAAGCTAAAGACACTCTTTTTCGTATTTTCTGCACGCACTAATATATATGAGGAACTTTTTGAAGATATTTCGACGAAATATCTTCAAAAAGTTAAAAAGTTATGGCGCTTTCAGAGTGGTACAACTTCTAACTGCGTTTTCTGGCGTTTTGTACTTTTGTCGCTTAGTCGCTTCTTCCAAGGAGGGCCTCAAATATAAGTAGCAACTTTGGGGTGATTTAAAAAAAGTTCTGGCAGAACTCTATATTTGCTTTATAACATTTTTTTAGACTGCTGCATAAATTACCTTCAATCTCAGATTCCGAAATGTTTGCTATCAATAGTCTCGAGCCTCCCGGAGGTAACTACTGTAGATGTGCGCAGGACAGTCTCATACAAAGAATTTAAATCTCAGTTAATCCAATTATCAAATCTATTCATCAGTCCTGTTATATGTTTTTAAACTATGGGCTTCATAGTATGGATTTTTTTCTGTAACTCTCTTTAACTGTAACTCCTTTCTGTAACTCCAATTAACAATGGCATTATTATTTTCAGTAACTGTATTTCTAGTTTTAGTTTTTTATTATCAGATCCTGAAAATTTATTTGTTTAAAGCCAACAAAAGTAAAGTGAATATATATATATATATATATATACCTTACCTTACCTTACAACCTTACAAAGGTTCCACGTGATGATTTCTCATTTCGCGAAGGTCAAGCGTGTCGCCCCTCCTCTCGAGTTGGCCTGGTGAAGTAGTGAGTTGGATTCTTGCGCTCTCCACCTCACATAGCCAGGTACGCCCGGCTCATCGGGGATTGTTCTGAGCCAGGCGTCAAGTCTTCTTTTGAAGATTTCCACTGCAACTCCCTTTGTGTTTCTTAGGTCTTTGGGCAGCTGATTAAATAGTTTTGGTCCTCTCACTACAAAACTATTTTCTTTCAGGGTTAAGGATGTTCCCTGTCTCGCCTTCAATTTGGGAATACGACACAGTCTACCGTTTCTACCTTCCACCGTTGTTTGGGGAGTTATGGGATTCAGAGTAAGATTAGGGACTAGTTTCTCCATTATTTTCCAAGTGTAAATAATGGTGTATCTCTCTCTTCTCCTTTCCAGTGAATATAGGTTTAGTTCTCGTAACCTTTCCCAGTAATTTAGTTCTTTGCACCCATTGATCTTGGCTGTGAAACTTCTTTGAATCCCCTCCAGCTGTCTAATGTCTTCTTTTTATATGGGGATGTTAGGACCGAGCAGTATTCCAGTTTGGGTATTATCAGGGTTTTCAGTAGGGGGATCATTACATTCCTATCCCTTCGTTTAAAAGTTCTCAA
>JAJOZX010000564.1:420000-510000 GCA_023014485.1 Bathynomus jamesi
ATATATATATATATATATATATATATATTTGGCACTCGATGTAATGGAAACATTTATGGGAATCCATAAATGAAAATCATACATGGACACGCCTTCTACTCAAAGAGTTGCTGGGTTCGAATCGTGGTGGGGATATTTTTGTATTATGAAAAATCGTGCGAATTCATGCATTCGATATATATATATATATATATATATATATATATATATATAAAATATAATATACAAGCAGCCTTCATGATTTAAGCTTAATTATCGAATCCTATATTATAACGAGCTTAAATTATAAAAAATGCTTCATTGATGTAAATATTAAGCCTTATATGTCAGTTTAACCCTTTCAAGACGACAGGTACAAATTGGTAGCGTTTCAGATACACGCACTCATAACGGCCTTAAAGGGTTAAAGTAAAATATGCGTCACAAACCATATATCGAATAACATAAAGCATGAAGGAATTTCCATTCCGAGCCGAACTTGCCTGACTATTTTCTGAAACCGTGTCATCTACGAAGGGCGTGAGCAAATCATTTTTAATCTCGACTAGTACTTCGCGGACGGCTCTTCTGAAGGCTATAACTTTTTTCAGAAGAAACTACACCACACATACTTTACACCAAAAGATAGAGGATGTAAACAAGAATAATTTGATGTAAATATCGAACAAATTCGTTCACTACAAAGAAAGGTTAGTGAAAAGTTTATGTGGCCAAAATGTTGCTCAGCTGAGTATGATTTTTGTCCGCGTGACTCTTATTTGTTATATCCATATATCGAATAACATAAAGCATGAAGGAATTTCCATTCCGAGCCGAACTTGCCTGACTATTTTCTGAAACCGTGTCATCTACGAAGGGCGTGAGCAAATCATTTTTAATCTCGACTAGTACTTCGCGGACGGCTCTTCTGAAGGCTATAACTTTTTTCAGAAGAAACTACACCACACATACTTTACACCAAAAGATAGAGGATGTAAACAAGAATAATTTGATGTAAATATCGAACAAATTCGTTCACTACAAAGAAAGGTTAGTGAAAAGTTTATGTGGCCAAAATGTTGCTCAGCTGAGTATGATTTTTGTCCGCGTGACTCTTATTTGTTATATAATAATAATTCGTCAATAAAACGTGGCTATGTGAGGTGGAGAGTACAAGAAACCAATTCACTGCTTTACCAGGCCAACTCGAGAGAAGGGGTGACAAGCTTGACCTTCGTGAAATGAGAAATCATCGCACCGAACATTTGAAAGGTTGAAAGGAAAAGAAAGATATAATTTTAACTATCTACATTACACTATGAAATAAATTTTAAAAAAAATGATTCTGAACTAATTAATATACAAAATAAATGTAAGGAATATAAAAATAATGGATCACCTGAAGATCAGGGCCCCCCTCAGCCTTCTTTAGTTAGCTTTATAAGGCTAACTAACCAAAATATCACGACCTAACCTAACCAATCGTTAGGTCAACTGTACGCCCTTGACGATTGGTTAGGTTAGGTCGTGATATTTTCGTTAGTTAGCCTTATAAAGCTAACTGAAGAAGGCTGGGGGCCCTGATCTTCAGGTGATCCAAATTAATAAATAAAAAATGGGAAAAGAGAGAATTAATTGTGAATATAATTTCTCTCGAAACGGATGAAATTAGATGAAATTAGTAACACTCGAATAAATTTGTTCTAAATTCAAAATAAATAACGAAGTCTACGAACTTCTGCAGTCATATTTAATTTACTTATTTCGGAATTAAGTGAAAATAAAAAGTAAATAAAATTCAAAACTGAAGTTGGTTGTATTTTTTAAGGAAAATTAAATCTTAAGTTTATTTCAAAAATTAAATAAATAAACTTCAAAATAGATATTTGATGAAAAGGAATGAGGGAGGCTTTTATGAAACATGTAGCGGATCACCTGAAGATCAGGGCTCCCAGCCTTCTTTAGTTAGCTTTATAAGGCTAACTAACGAAAATATCACGATCTAACCTAACCAATCGTTAGGTCAACTGTACGCCCTTGAGGAGTGGTTAGGATAAGTCGTGATATTTTCGTTAGTTGGCCTTATGGGGTCCTGATATTCAGGTGATCCCATGTAGCTATTATATATATAACCTTTGGGTTGCTTCCGCCCGAATTGTTTATTCTGACGAAGGTCAAGCTTTTCATTCCACCTCAGACCTACAGTTTAACGTGGAATCCGAACCACGCCCCACAGCAGCCCAGCGTCTTAACCACTAGGCTCCCCAGGGTACCCATTTATCTACCAACCACTTTCTTTAATGTGTGGAAGGATGAACAGCTGGGTTTTGCTGCGCGCCGGCTACTGTCACCGGGTCTCGATCCCGGGACCGATGGATTCGTAGTCAGCGATGCTAACCACTGCACCATCGAGGCGCATTATATATATATATATATATAATATATATATATATATATACACGTTACAGTCAATGTCTAAAATCAGACAATTTATAAATTGTCTAAAATTTCAGGCAATGTGTCAACTTGATGATACACACAAAACCCAACCTAACCTAATGAATTTTTAGGCAGCATATTGGAAAATACCAGTGGGCATACATATGCAGCATTACCAGAAAGGTTAGGTTAGGTTAGGTTTTGTGTGTATCATCAATTTTACTCATTGCCTAAAATTTCAGTCAATTTACAAATTGCCTGATTTTAAACATTGACAGATATATATATATATATATATGCGCCTCGGTGGTGTAGTGGTTAGCGTCGCTGACTACGAATCCATCTGCCCCGGGTTCGAGACCCGACGGCAGCCGGCGCGCAGCAAAACCCAGCTGTTCATCCTTCCACACAATAGAAAAAAAGAAAGTGGTTGGTAGCTAAATGGGTACTCTAGGTGGCCTAGTGGTTAAGACGCTGGGCTGCTGGTGGGGCGTGGTTCGGATTCCACGTTAAACTGTAGGTCTAAGGTGGAGTGAAAAGCTTGACCTTCGTTAGAATGAACAATTCGGGCGGAAGCTAACCAAAGGTTATAATATTTGCACCAAACGTTATAGTGTTTTGGCTTAACACTGATGAGCTTTGCCATTCGTTCTTGAGGACAATTATCGTGATGTCTGTTTATATTTGTCAAACTTCTCTCTCTCTCTCTCTCTCTCTCTCTCTCTATATATATATATATATATATATATATATATATATATATTATATATTCTGAGAGGAAAAGATTTCGTTCAACGAATCTGACGACTAATTTCAAAACAGTAAAAAATCTCGCGAATAATAATTGTGGCAATGAATCTCGTGGGACGAATTTCGCGCAATCAATGAATATGACCGTAGTGAATGTTTATGGAACAATGACCTCATTTAAACCCCAGTTGTGCTTTTTACTATGAATAATTCTCACTGTATTAGATAAATTTAAACGTAACAGAATAAACTGAAATAAATAAACAATTTATCTTAAATTTGTGTATATGTATATATATATATATATATATATATATATGTATATATGTGTATATACACACACACACACACACACACACACACACACACAGTGGTTTAGTGGTTAGCGTTGCTGACTACAAATCCATCGGACCCAGGATCGAGACCCGGTGACGGCAGGCTTCGCGCAGCAAATCCCAGCTGTTCGTCCTTTCACGCAATAAAAAAAATTGGTTGGGAGATAAATGGGTACCCTGGCTAGCCTAGTGGTTAAGACGCTGGGCTGCTGGTGGGGACTGGCTCGGATTCCACATTAAACTGTAAGTCTAAGGTGGAGTGACAAGCTTGACCTTCATCAGAATGAACAATTCGGGCGGAAGAAAAACCAAGGTTAATTAACCAAGGTTTATATATCTGTATATATACACGATTTTATTCCAAAAAAATTATACACTAATATTATTTTAAATGCATATTCGTATTTTCCTTCAACTTCACGACACACGAGACAGTATTTGTGTAAAATAAATGAACTTCATTTGAATTTCTTTCTGCAAAACTTCAAGAAAAATCTTCTTATTCTTTTTGGAATTCAAGTCACTCTATGAGGCGAAAAATGTCACCAAAAGGGAATTACATCAAGGGAATTAATGAACATTTACTTAGATATATTTTCAAAGCCTTTACAAATAAATATAAATAGGTAGTTTACGTACGTTAGTTTAGTATGTTAGTTTACGTGTGTTAGTTTTGTATGTTAGTTTTGTAGTTTAGTAGTAGTTTACGTGTGTACATACGAGTAAATAAAATAATGGATTGTTTAACCTCTTTCACAATGTCGAAAGTCATGATGGAGCGGACCCCCTACAGCTTTATGTGGGATCCGAACCACGATTCCGGGCTCGGAGGACGGTCTCCCATCCACCTTCTACGATTGCTACGACGTAGCCCTACATATGAGATATATTTTATATATATATAATATATTATGCAGGAAGGAGGGGCCAAGGGTGAATGCCTGCAAAAGCGCCCCTCCCATAGAAGAAGAAGAGAGACAAAATCAAGGTCCAGGGTTTTCGAGATGCCTAGACACTCTGCGTTTGAAAGATGGGAGGTCAAAGACAGGAGGAAAGATGGATTGGGGAAGATTGTTCCAGAGTTGACCGGTTGAGTAGATGAAAGATTGAGAATACGGATTAACTTTGACGTCATATAGTTGGACAGAAAAGGAATGATAAAGTGTAGAAAGTCTGGTGCTGCGTGCTCTCCTCAAAGGAGGAAGCATGCAGTTGGAGAGCTCAGAAGAGCAATGTCCGTTACAATAGCGATAGTAAAGAGAGAGTGAGGCAACAGTGCGGCGAAAAGAGAGAGATATTGAAGACAATCAGTAAGAGGCGGGGAATTGATGAGACGAAAAGACTTAGATTCCACCCGGTCAAATACGGCTGTACTCCATACAGGGGCGAACAAGATCCCTGTACAGAGACAGCAATTGAGTGGGGGTGAAGAAAGCGCGGAGGCGGTACAGCACACCCAACCTCTTAGAAGCTGTTTTTGAAAGAGAGTATATATGATCTTTCCAGGAAAGATCACGAGAAAAGAAAACGCCAAGAATGTTAAGAGAAGAGGAAGGATTGAGTTGTGTGTTGTTGAAGGTAAGGGGATAGTTGTGTGGAAGAATGTGACGAGTAGACAGATGGAGGAACTGAGTTTTTGAGGGATTGAAAGCCACAAGGTTTTCTCTGCCCCAATCAGATAGAGCAGAAAGATCAGAGGTCAGGTGTATCATAGCCGTCCCACGCGAATCGTGAAGTGACTGCTGTGAGGGACACTTTGGGAAGTGGGTGGAGAAGTGAAGAGTGGAATCATCGGTATAGGAGTAAATAGGACAGGAAGTGCGAATTAAAAGATCGTTAATAAATAAAAGGAAAAGAGTGGGTGACAGGACAGAACCCTGAGAAACACCACTGTTAATAGCTTTAGGAGAAGAACAGTAACCATCTACAACCGTAGCTATAGATCGGTCAGGAAGGAAATTAGAGATGAATGCACAGATAAAAGGAGAGAAGCCAAAGGAAGGCAATTTCGAAATTAAAGATTTGTGCCAGACTTTATCAAAAGCTTTTGATATGTCTAGCGCAATAGCAAAAGTTTCACCGAAATTCCGAAAGGAGGATGACCAAGAGTCAGAGAGATATGCAAGAAGATCGCCAGTAGAGCGTCCCTTGCGGAATCCATATTGACGATCTGAAAAAAGATTGTGAGAAGAGAGATGTTTAAGAATCTTTCTATTAAGGATAGATTCAAAAACTTTGGAAAGGCAAAGCAATTGGACGATAGTTGGAGGGTTGAGAGCGGTCACCTTTCTTTGGAACATGCTGAATGAAAGCGAACTTCCAGCAGGAAGGAAAAGTACCAGATGAGAGACAAAGACTAATGAGTTTGCCTAGGCAGGTTGTCATCACAAAAGCACAATTCCTAAGAACAAAAGGAGGAACACCATCAGGACCATACGCCTTCCTAGAGTTGAGTCCAGATATGGCAGAAAAAAATCTTTAGAAGAGATTCTAATTTCAGACATAATATAGTCAGAGGGGGAAGGGGATGGAAGAACAGCACCGGAATCGTCCAGTGTTGAATTGTAGGCGAAAGTTTGAGCGAAGAGTTCAGCTTTGTCAGGAGAAGAGACAGCAACTGAGCCGTCGGAATGGAAAGGAGGCGGGAAAGAAGAGGAAGTAAAGTTGTTGAAGAGGTTCTTTTATATATATATATGCGCGTGTGTGTGTGTGTATGTGTGTGTGTGTGTGTGTGTGTGTGTGTGTATGTGTGTGTGTGTGTGTGTGTGTAGCTTATATTCATGTTAAAAAGAAGCGTTGGTGGAGGGAAAACACCTATTGCCATTTCGTCAACGTGAACTTCGAATGACACTCTAGCAAACTAACTTAATGTAACCTATGGTAACCTACGCTAATGTAACCCTGAAAAAGCTTGTCGACAAATTTTCACGTATAGAAAATGTCGTTAAACCTGAGGAACAAATTCTACACTAAAGAATTTAAATTGGGTAAGCTCAAGTTAGGTTTGATAACGCCCGATTACGTTAAACTACCTTAGTTTAGTTTAGACTATTCATTTTTATTTGAAATACGAATTGCCTATTGTACGATGTATAAATTTACAATGGAATGAAGTTGACTTGCACAAAGTCGAATGCTGCCTTTATAGAATTCGACTTTATTCATGTAATCGACCTACTAACATACAATGAGACAACTGTGTCTCTTTGCTCTAACTTTTGGACCTGGATTATTATATTAATCATTAAATTAGAAACATATTTACTTTAATTCCTCTGTAATTAATTACCTACTTAATTAACTCTTATAGTTTCACTTAATTAAAACAAAAATAGTTTTTAACAAATTAAATTCAAAAAATTCAAAATGTATTCTGAACATATTTAAATGATATAAACTTTATTTCATTAAAAATTCTTTTTTTATTTTTGTACTTAATTTTAATATAAGTATACGAGTAAATATTAATTCATTTTGAAGTTTAAAAAAAAAACAAGGTTTTATTTGTAAAAATGAACTAATTAGATTTTCCGTTCGTAAGAGATTTTAATAACAAAATAGGCGCATCTAGTTAAAATAGGCGCATTTTGTTTAAAATGTGATTTTAAACTTTTATTAATTTGAATATTTATTCAATGAGATTTAAATCTTGATTAATTAGAAAAGTTTCAAATGTAAAATCTGGCGAATTAACAGCCTTTCTGTATTTATTTTACATTCAAACTCAAAATAAAATATAAAATTAACATTAATATATATATATATATATATATATATATATATATATATATATATATATATATATATATATATATATATAATATATATATATATATTATATATATATAGACAGAGAGTGTTACAGAGAGGCAGAGCCACAAGCCTCACATCCTTGCCATGAGAGACACTTACCAGCTATACAGAGTGGGTCACGACGAAATGTTATAACTTCGGGAGCTTATAGCTGAGGTCATTCGCAGTCAAAAATTTCATATGAACATAGGTCCGATTCTTAACGGTTATGGAGCTATGGATGTTTGAATGTTTAAAAATAAGAATAAGCGAACAAATAGCTGCTAAAGTTTTTATTCATGAATTTACAATAACTATTCAAAATGACTACCCTCGGCTCAGTACACATCGCGGCTCGTCTGTGAATCGCGCTTGTAGCTCGCATTAGTTCATTACGATTGTCCTTTATGAGGGCCGCAGCATCCAAAATGCGACGGAGCAATGCATCTCGTGTTTCCACTTTTGTCTAGTACACCAGCTCTTTCATGCGCCTCACAGATAATAATCTAGAGGGGTTAGGTACGGAGATCTGGGTGGCCAATTTTATGCACCACTACGACCGATCCGATCGCTACCAGGGAAGCGATCATCGAGATGCGTTTTCACTGCACGGCTAAACTGGGGAGGAGCTCCGTCTTGTTGGAAGTACATACGCAATCGTGTTTCCAAAGGTACATCTTTTAACAGTGGCGGCAGTTCGTCTTGCAGAGATCGTAGATAAATGTCACCTGTAGGGCCACCTTCGAAGATAAACCAATCAATCAGCTGACCGTAGAGAATACCACACCACACATTGACACTGAACCGATGTTGAAAATTACTTTTCACAATGGCATGAGGATTCATTTCTGACCACACATGTGAATTGCGAGTGTTGTTGACCGTCGCGGGTAAATTGAGCTTCATCACAGAACAAGACGTATCGATGCAATTGTCGATCGGCATTGAACCAATTACAAAATTCCAGCCGTTGGGCACGATCCCCAGGTTGGAGGTGCTGAACGCGCTGTACGTGGTATGGATACATGCCTTCCTCGTGTAACGTTCTATATACTCTCGTTTGAGGAACTCTAGGACGTGTGGAAATCGTTCGCGTACTAACATGAGGACTCCGCTGTACCATCTGAATAATGGTTTCTTGTTCAGCCACATCTTGTACCGGACGCTCAGATGAAACAGTAACGCTAGGAAATGAACCGCTCTCTCGCAATCTCCAGAAATCGTTGATAAACACTCGTCGATCCTGAATTCTTAGATTTGGAAAACGTTGCTGGTATTCAGCGACAGCAGCAGTAGTTTTTCCATCGCAAAATCCGTAAACATACATCATATCGGCATATTTGGCATTTGAAAACGTAAAAGGCATACTGCGCGCACAAAACATCAACTGCACGCTGTGAAACACAACACTCTACTGCGTAGTTAGTTCGGTTTGGTAAGTAACTGTCAATTCAGTTCAAGGTCACGCATGCGCATGCTTGAAATTCAAACATTCATAGCTCCATAACCGTTAAGAATCGGACCTATGTTCATATGAAGTTTTTGACTGGGAATGACCTCAGCTATAAGCTCTCAAGGTAATGACATTTCGTCGTGACTTACCCTGTATACAGTATATCCAACTTTGAATCCGAGTCTGCCCAGCTACAATATATATACAGGGTGGGGCACGGGAATCAAGTGTTTTTTGAATAGCTAGTAATCGGCCATTAGGAATGGGAGGGGCGTGCGGTAGGTAGCATTCCATTCCTGGGTTCATAGCATTTAACTTTAACTAACACTCACCTTTATCTTTCAGGTGCCATCATGGAGCAGTGGACGTTAGAACACCGCATGTTCGCGTATGATCATTTTGTTAGGAGTGGCGAGTCAGTGACAGCAGTTCAGCGTGCGTTTCGCCGCAGATTCAACATTCATCGAAATGACTCTGTTCCCGCTCGTGACACAATCTTACGTTGGGTTAACAATCTTCGAACAGGAGGCTCAATAATGAAAACAAAACCGAAGGGGCCGCAACGCACTGTGCGTACTCCAGAGAACGTTGAAAGGGTCAGACAAGCGATGTTGCAAAGCCCAGGCCGCTCTGCTCGGAGACATTCAGCTGCACTCGGAATCAGCAATCGTACTGTTAGACGGATTTTGCATGAAGAATTACATTTTCACCCATACAAGTTAGCGATGGTGCAGGAATTGAATGTAAACGATTGCCCCCAACGACTGAATTTTGCACAGGAAATGCTTGCACTTTATGAGCAGAATGAAAACATGATGGTGGTAATGAGTGATGAAGCCCATTTCCACCTTAATGGGGCCGTCAACAATCAAACTGTCGGTATTGGGCTGCTGAAAATCCGCGACAACTCCATGAAAAACCGCTGCATAGCCCTAAGGTTACAGTTTGGTGCGCGGTGGGAAGTTTGGCGTCATCGGTCCCTATTTCTTCGAACAAAATGGGGTTACCGTTACCATAACATCTGGGCGTTACATTGAGATGGTGAACACCTTTTTCATCCCTGAGTTACGAAGAAGGCGTATTGCTCGTCGACATTTGTGGTTTCAGCAAGATGGGGCCACGCCACACACCGCCAGAGCGTCAATGGCTGTTCTTCGCCCCCTGTTTCCCAACCATCTCATTTCGAGATTTGGTGACATTGCATGGCCCCCTCGGTCCCCTGACTTGTCCACATGTGACTTCTTCTATGGGGGTACCTCAAGTCACGTGTCTACGAGGACAAGCCCCGTACATTAGATGCATTGAAGGAAGCGATCCGTCAACAAATCATCCAAATCAACAGAGACCTGCTGGGAAGAGTGGAGGCCAATTTTCGTAAACGCCTTCAACAATGAGTCGACGGCCAAGGACATCATATGCCAGATATAATTTTCGGTACATGATTATTATGACATGAAATGCTATGTTCTTACGAATGTTGTTCTACCAATATATTTTCTTTACAAAAATAAATATCATTTTCCTGATTATTCCAAAAACACTTGGTTCCCGTGCCCCACCCTGTATAATAAAATAAAATAATTCGCAATTTCTGTCCTGTCTGTTCGGCGTTTTTTTCGGAAACTGTTCAACTTCGGGGATTCATCTTAACACCGTTAGAAAGGTGTAAGGATAAGCTTGATGATAATCGTTGATAAGCTTCAATGGTTTCAGCGATTTTAGTTCCTTTTGGATTGCGAGTAAACGTAATAAATAGATCTGGCTTCCCAAATTTTCTTACAATTGCCATAGCGTCTTGATAATTTGTATTTATATTTCTAAGCCTGTTTTTGCACATGGACAGCTTTATGTAGCTTTTTCTAGAGTGAGAAGTTTTGATTCTGTTAAAGTCTTTGGTGAAAGAATAAGTAAAAGTCCTGTATTTAACAGAATCAAAATCTTATGGAAAATGCAAAATATAGCTAAAGAGAACAAAGAAATAATTATACCAATATTTATGGATTTGAGTAAGGCGTTTGATGTAATAGACCATAATATTCTACTTAATAAATTATATTGTTACAGCTTTAGAGGAGCAATCAGTGATTGGTTTAAATGTTATTTGTCCAATAGATATCATTTTGTATCAGTAAATAAGGTTTGCTCAACCAAAGCGCTTGTCAAACATGGTGTACCACAGGGCTCAGTTCTAGGTCCACTGTTATTTTTATTTTATATAAATGACCTTCGACGTTCATCTGATAATGTTTGCAGATGATACAACTGTCTTTTTCTTGCAAAGATGTTAATTCAGCTAAGAATATATTTAATTCAGAATTCATCAGTGTTATGAAATGGTTGACCACCAATAAACTCTTCCTAAATACCAGTAAAACAAATTTCATGATTTTTACTAATAAAAAATGTATATCTTGATGAACTTAATGTTAATGAAATCGCTGTAAAGGAGTGTACTGTAGTAGAATTTATTGGTGTAATGCTAGATAAGAATTTGCAATGGAGTGATCATGTAAATATATCGCGCGAAAAAGATTTCAAGAAGCGTTTGTTATATGTTTAAACTTAGAAATGTAACCCCTAAACAGGTTTTATTGGCTCTTTATCATACTCTTAATTCTTCCTTATATAACGTACCGCACCCTTGTTTTGGGAAACTCCGCCAACAACGCATTAAACGGTATCTTTGTCATCCAAAAAAGAGCAATAAGGTTATTATCTGATGCTGATTTCTTTGATCACTCTTGTCAGTCTAGTGCATTATTTAAAATGCTAAACCTACTACAGCTCAATGATGTAATGAAAGTGGCACATTTTATTTTTATTTACAAATATAGGAACAAAATCATTAATTTACAATGGGTAAATAGATATTTTTTATAACTCATCAAGAAATCCACTCTTATCAGACCAGAAATAGATCAAAGCATGCTATACCTCAATTTAGACTATCTTCATCTCAAAAACTACCCATTTTCATTGGAGTGAAACTATGGAATGATTTAAATGCTGATATAAATATTGTGGTGAATGTAAATTCGTTTAAAACCAAGTTGAAATCTCAATTAATAATGGCATACTAACAAAAATCTAGGATTAATGTCAATTACTCTTGTTTATTAATTTCTCGTGTGTAATTTAGTATTAAAGACATTTCTTGTGATTGTTCAGGTCTTATCTCTCTTGTATAATACTGGTTTCTTTGTATGGTATTGGTATAATACCTTCGATGGTGACCTTGCATTTGTCATATCAATAATGATAATTTAAGATTAATACATACTTTAACTATTAATAATACTTATTTACTTATTTATTATTAATTAATAATAACTAGCTGTTTATTTTTAATAGCAGCCCAGTAAAGCCTAAAGCTTAAGGGCCAAATTAAATTAAATAAATAGTCGAGCTTCACAATTATTCATGTCAATTGTAAAACCAATGTATTTATTTTGCTATTAATAAAGGTTATTCAATTCAATTCAATTCAATTTTGTATACATCACTTCAAAAGGAGCTGCGAGTCAATTTTTGTATGAACATTAATCATTGAAATGAAATTTGATGATAAGCCTCTCCACCAGTAGGCTTTGGTTTTGTTCTCAATTTATTAGTATTTTTTTTAAAAGTTAGTCTAACAGGTACAATGTAATTAGTTCTCAGTGTAAGCCATCGAAAACCTTAATTGATGAAAATAAATAAAAAAAATAAATGTAATGTTCCAATAAAGATACTAATTTCACTGCAAATGTTTTGCGGAGCTCTGCTAGTATATATATATATATATATATATATATATATATATATATATATATATATATATATATATAAATAATTGGCAGATTTTTTACTGTTCAGCTGTGGTGGGACAGGGGGCCATGAAAACGAAGATGGAAAAACCCTCCGAATACGAAGCCCAAAACTTTTTAATGTCCTGCCCAAAGAACTGAGGAACCTCCAGCACACCAACCTGAATAATTTCAAGAACCAGCTGGGCATGTTCCTGCGTAAATTCTCTGACCAGAGTAATTTCCTCCGCCATCAAATCTCGTAAATGAGGCCGGATGCTGCAGAACGGTCGAACGCAGGTCGATCCTGAGCCGATTCAAACCCTCATAAAACATAAAACTCATAAAACCTATATACAGTATATATACACACACTGTATATATATATATATATATATATATATATATATATATATATATATATATATATATATATATACACGTAGCTGGGAAAGCTCAGATTCAAAATTGGTTATAGTTTTAACCCAATTTTGATCAGTTCTATTTCACTTCTCGCCCAAGACTGAGAAATTCGGCAGTGAAAATTTCAAAGAAAGCAATCTCAGAACGATCCATTGTCATTGCTACTGTAAGATTTCCCACTTTAAATTAGTTACGTCACAGGTCCTCTTTTAACCCTTTCCCACATTAGGAAACCCTTTTCTTATATCTGGAATTCAGACTTCGAACATCCCCATTTGTGGACTTCGGATGGGAATGGGAAGTAATCAGCGGAAGAAATCAGTGGAAGTAATCACCAAATAAACCTAGGAATTGAGACTAAAATCTCTTTTTGAAAGTGAATTAAAGAAAAATATTTTTAGATTCTTTACATATTTACATAATTTCGTTATCAAATTATTTATTTCTCTCATTTATACCTTTTTTGTACATTAAATTATTGAAAATATCTATTTTATCTTTCTTCTGAAAGAAAATTGCCTTAAACTATTGTCTGCGATAAAAGATATTGAATTGTAAACTCTGCCAAATTTCCTTATTCTTTTAAGACATTTCAAACAAATATTATGGAAAACAAAATGAATTTTTTCATGAAAGACCCGAATCAATTGGGTTTTTTTATTGCATTTCTTGAGTCGAGGAACTTAGGGTAAAAGTTACACTTTTTTAAGTGCAGAAGGATAGAATTGTGGTAAAGAATTGTTATATATGGTCGAGTGGAAGGGAAATTATGGATCACCTGAAGATCAGGGACCCCAGCCAGCCTTCTTTAGTTAGATTTATAAGGCTAACTAACGAAAATATCACGACCTAACCTAACCAATCGTCAAAGGCGTACAGTTGACCTAACGATTGGTTAGGTTAGGTCATGATATTTTCGTTAGTTAGCCTTATAAGGCTAACTAAGTAAGGCTGGCTGGGGGCCCTGATCTTCAGGTGATCCAAAATTATTATTAAATCATTACAATTATAGAATAATAATGGACATCTTCAGACCAGAGGTTCTTTCTTCTGTCCTGTGTGAATGTGTGTTGACGCTGGCATATGCTATTATTGGAATGTCTGCTGGCTTGCTTGCGAAGTTATTAGGCACTTGGGATCTGATCCCCATACTCTATAAGCCAAAGCTGGGCACTTGCGGTTTTTTTGCGGTACTGCGGTACTGCGGTACTACCGCACTACCAAACCGGTACCGCATAACGCAGTACCGCAAAGGATCGCTGAAAGTACAGCCTGTACTTTCAGCGATCCTTTGCGGTACTGCGTATGCGGTACCGGTTTGGTAGTGCGGTAGTACCGCAGTACCGCAGTACCGCAAAAAAAAACGCAAGTGCCCAGCTTTGTGACTATAACCTTAAAAATGAGGGTTTTTTTCAAATTGGAAAGAAAACCGAGTGCGCAACTTCTGTATATGGCAGTGGCTGGCAACTGGTCGCTCGCCACCGACGGTTCTCCAGCCATCCGGCTTGGCTCACCTTTGTGCTCATTTTATTTTAATTTTAAAAAAATGGTTTTTCAGATTTAAAAAAATACTGACATTTTTCAAGCTACGATTCTATAAAATTAAACTCTACAAAATCAATTGATAATTGAATTGCATGTTGCCTACGTTGCACGATAAAAACAAATTAATGTTTCAGAAAACTGATTGTATTATCACGTCTCGTTCCAGAGTATGTCTTCAACACCTGAAAAATACTATGCCTGTCTGAGTTACGTTTTTATTAAACAAAACATACTACTAAATAAATTATTATATAAGTACCTTTCTGTGAGAAAATTAGTCAGTGGGCTCGGCTCGCCACCACTCGCCTCACCCACGATACGGCGCCAGCGTTCGAATCTAGTTGCCCAGGTACTGCCTTACAGGAAATGTTTTCTGTCCCGTTACACTTTCCTTTCCTGTCTCGATGTTTTCCGCCTCTTTTCCCTTCATTGTCGGGTATTTGCACGTACACAAATAGTAGAGGAATTTTAGGAAAATCGACCTAACAAATTAGCAGGAAGTCGAAACTTGGTACACTTGTAAACTGAACCCTACTGATGAATATATTAAAAAGTCCCAACAAACCCAAGTTGGCTCCAGCCACCATCTTGGAAAATGGCGGCCCGACGAATTTCGGTTTTTTGGACTTCCTGCCAATTTGATAGGTCGATTGAATATATTTATCCTAAAATTCTTCCATTAAAATAACTCACTGCTCAAACAAAGGTTGTTTTCTTTAAACTAGTAAATCTAATAATGTTTTATGTATTCTCAAACAATATTTAACTAAATTTTTATTGTATTAAAACCATAAAAAGTCTCTTTAACTCAAAAATATTCACGAAGAAACTAAAGTTCAAAATTCCACACCACTTTTTTTTTTTTAAGTCATTTATGAGAGACTAATTTAATTCTTATTAACAATTCTACCCCCTCATTTTCTCACTTAATTAATAAAAAAGAAAAACTGAAGTTGAAAAAGCGTAATCTTACAGCGTGAAAAATTGAGTTCAAGTTGAGTGTGGCATGGAAATATGCAAGGAAAATTATTAAAACGAACGCGTTCTATTTTTTAACAACTTTTTATTTTTCTTCTTCTTTATATCCAAGGTTCAGTCTTAAGAAATTATTATGAAATGCTTATATAGAGTTTGTTTTATATATATATGTATATATACGAGTGTACATGCTAAGATGTCTTTAGAATTAATTTATATGTGTAAGGCCTCATGAGAGTTAGTTTACTGAGTGAAAGAAATGGGAGTTTGATTATTATTATTATTATTATTATTATTATATATTAGTAGTAGTAGTAGTAGTAGTAGTAGTAGAAGTAGTAGTATGAGACGAAATAAGCAAAGACATATAAACTTGTAAAGCGAAACTATATAACTATTTTTTACACGACACTACTTTATATCTGTTTGAATACGTATTAAACTTTAAAGTTCACAAATGTCAAACACATTAAAGTCTTCACATTTTCATAACATCACCTTCGACACACACGTACAATATGGGTAGACTTGGACGCTGCCTATTTAAACAGCTGTTTGGTGCGCTGTTTTTCTCCCACGTCCAAAACTTTCACAAGCTCACAAACCTTTTCAACACGAAAGCTTTACCAACTGTCGAGAAAAAGTAAATATGTCGATACAGTGACATTCTTGACATACTGACTATCTATCTTAAAAGGAGGGAACGAGAATGCAATGTTTCACTTGCTGAAAACACTGATCATACCAAAACTGTAATATTGTTCAGTCTTAACGCCTTTATTTTAGTTGAGTTTGACCAACTGTTCAGGAGTTTTAAAAGAAAATTTGCAATGACGTCACTGTATCGACATACTAGTATTTACTTTTTCTCGGACAGTTGGTAAAAGCTCGCGTGCCGGAAAGGTTTGTGGGTTTGTTACAGTCTGAGAGGTACGGTCTGAACGTCCATAGTTTAGGTTTCAGCAACAGGTCTACAGTATCTATATGCAATTCTATCTATCAATTCTATATATATCTATATACAGGGAAGTACTCCTGGGGGCGGGCATTAGGCAGGAGAGAGGGAGTGCTGGAATTCCCGTTTCTCCAATTATTTTCCTCTGATCTTTTTCCATGTCTCATCTACCCAATGAGCGTCCAGCATGCACTCAAACACACACTTCTCCCTCATTTCTCACTACACATACATGCATCTTATACACTACACAATCTTTAAAAAAAAATAATAATATTTGTACTTTGGCTCTCTTCTTCTCTTTCTTTGGAGGGGCATTTTTGCGGGCGTTTGTCCTTGACCCCTCCTTGCAACATAAAAAAAAATTATACATCTATGCAATATTGTAGGGATGGTGTCAGTAATCCAGCAGGGTTGAAGCACCTTAAACAGAAAAAAAACAAAAAAAAAAAACAACAACAACAAACATCTATGCTTCGACATTATACAAGTTGGCTTCTTGCAAGTCTAATCTGTGTTGTGTTGATCTTATGAAATTCTTGTTTGTTCAGGTTATTTGAAAATGATGAACTCTCATTGCATTCTATAAAATAGCAGCAGACTTTTCAGATTAACCTAATCTATAATCTAATCTAGCCTAACAACTTAACCTAACTAAACTTAACCTAACCTAACTATAACATAACTTAACCAATCAAATGCCGAAAACTAGAAAAAGGGGCGCTAATCGGACATGTATAGTGCTTTGGCTCGTTTTGTAGGCAAAACAAACCAACGTACTATAAAACTAACCAAAACCTAACCTAATGAAATCAAACCTAAGCTAGCCTAACTGGACTTTAAAAGCGACCTAACCTACAACTCTAAGCTGAACGAACATCATGCAAATATGCTGAATTTCGACTTTATACAAGTACATTGCATGTACGATACCTCAAACAGGTCAACTTTACGGCTCTAATAAATCAGACTCTATTCTGCCTACACCATTCTGCAACCATTTGTGGTCACACCCAACTTTCGGCCCTCCGAGACCTTCCCCCTCTCTTCCTTCCCACTTTTTAAGCCTCTTAATAGTACATAAACGACCATCTCTTTGTTTTTCCTGTTAATAAAGCTTGAGAATACTCCAGTGATTGGAGCGAAACGTCGCTACTCCTGCTTTCATTTTCCTGCGTGAAATATATCAACACTGAACCAAAACCATGGATTTCGCCGCATATATATACATATATATACACACACACACACACACATACAATTAAAATACGAAATATTTGACTATTAGGACATATTTTGTAGTCTAAATATTATATTTAGAAATGAATTTCAAGGATATAATATATAATATAATAATTAGGATGTCATTAGACGAAAGCGCTTGAGCACCATTCTGTGTTTCCTTTTTCTTTCGTGGTTATTTTCATCATAATATAATGATAATAATCTTTATTGAGAATTAACATATTAACTTTATTTTTGTATTTTTTAGTAACAAGTAGTTTAATTACAGTATTCTTATCTGAATATGCCGTTGGGAAGTATGACGACAGCTTTTCGTTCAAGAAAATGAAGAAGAGAAAGAATGAAATAAAGAAAGAATTAAAAAAAATACTAAATAAGAATAATCAAATAATTGCGGACTTTCGCGATTCGATTAGAATGAGACCCAAATTAATTATCGGTTAATCGGATCGGATTTGTTTTTCATTTCGACAGAATAAATTATGTGCTCCGTCTTCTTATTAATTCTTTTCATCGTTCAGAATTATAACAATGAATTAATAATAATAATAATAATAATAAAAATAATAATAATAATAGTTGTGAGCTCTTGTTAATTCCCTTTGTTGGCAGGACTCATGGCTGTGCTTGAGTAGAAATTCGTTTCCTGAGATTCGTCCTGAGAGTGTCTCACTCTTAATCCGATCTAAAGTCTAAAATAAACAGACATCAACCTTTCACGCAAGTTACTATTTGGCACACAAAGAAGCCCACATTGGAAAGGCTACATTCAACTGTTTTCTTCTCTCTCTCTCTCTCTCTCTCTCTCTCTCTCTCTCTCTCTCTCTCTCTCTATATATATATATATATATATATATATATATATATATATATATATATATATTTATATACAGAATATACAAATGGTCAGAAGACTAGAAGAAGCAATTTAACGCCGAAAAATTTCAGCTCTTGAGTTATAGAAGAAATGAGAAACTAAAACAGACAGCATATTATGTCCCAGATAGACAGGAAATTCAGAGAAGCAAGAAAGCAATAGATTTAGGGTTATAATGACAGACGATGCGAAATTTGAGACACAAAATCAGATAGCGATAAACAAAATAAACAGAGTTTCGGGACAGTGACTGAGAACCTTTAAAAAGAAGGGACAGAGAGTAATCCCCTGCTGAAAACACTGATCATACCAAAACTTGAATGCTGCTCACTCTTGATGTCCCCATGTAAAAATTAAGAAATTAATAAATAGAAGAAATTCAAAGAGATTTCAGAGCCAAGGTTGATGGCTGGAAAGAACTCAAATTAAATCTATATTCACTGGAAAGAAGTAGAGAGAGATACACCATAATTTACACGTGAAAAATAATGGGAAAACTGGTACCTAACTTCAAGCTGAACCCAGTGACCATCCAAACAACAGTGGAAAATAGGAAAGGTAGAATGTGTACTGTTCCTAAACTAAAGGTCACACAAAGAACACCCTCTACTCTAAAGGAAAATAGCTTGGTTGTCAGGGGGGGCCAAAACGATTCAATCGCCTTCCGAAGGAGATCAGGAACATTACTGGTGTCACTGTAGAATTCTTCAAAAGAAGACTAGACACCTGGCTCAGGACGGTACCAGATGATCCGGGGGTGCCGAGCTATGTGTAATGGAGATCACGAGAGAGCAACTCATTCCCCCACCAGGACAGGCCAAGAGGTTGGATCACCAGCTTGACCTTCGCGTGAAGAAAGCACGGAACTGCTACAAGGTACATATATATATATATATACAAACTCATAATATATATGAGAATGTATAATAGATTTTTATTTTACCCCAGAAGATGTAGCGAGAGCTATAGGACAAATGAAATCACATTCAGTTGCAGATCCGGACAAATGGAACGCACTATTAATTAAAACTGTAAAAATGAAATAACTACACCCTTATACTGGATATGGAGAAGATCCCTAGACACTGGGGAAATACCGAGCATCTTAAAAAGAGCAAACATTGTCCCTATATATAAAGGCGGGGATAGATCTCAAGCAAAGAACTACAGATCAGTGTCCTTGACCTCACACCTCACCAAAATATTTGAAAGAATAGTCAGAGAGAAAATTTATGACTTCTTGGAGACATTGGAAAGATTCAACGAAAATCAACACGGATTCCGATCAGGAAGATCATGCCTATCACAACTTATAGAGCATTATAACAATATCCTAGATGCACTTGAAAGCAATGAAAACTATGATATCATATACACGGATTTTGCTAAAGTTTTCGACAAATGCGATCATAGTATAATAGCACATAAAATGCATAAAATGAAACATATGGGAATAACAGGCAAAGTGGGAAAATGGACCTACAACTTAATCAGAAAACGACTACAGGTGGTCAAAATTCAAGGTGTATCATCATCAAAATCAGAAGTACACAGCTCAGTACTACAAGGTACAGTGCTGGCCCCACTCCTGTTCATTATCATGCTAACAGACATAGACAGTGAAGTAAACAGCAACAGTAGAGTAACATCCTTTGAGGACGATACAAAGATCAGCAGAAAAATCAACGATGCAAATGATGTGGAGGCCTTGCAGAGGGACACAAACAAAATATACACATGGTCAGTAGACAACAATATGAATTTAACACCGAAAAATTTCAGCTCTTGAGATATGGTAGAAATGAGGAACTTAAACAGACTGCATATTATGCTCCAGATAAACAAGAAATTCAGAGAAGCACGAAAGCGGTCAACTTGGGGGTAATAATGACCGATGATGCCAAATTCGAGACACAAAATCAGATAGCAATAAACAAAGCAAAAAGAGTCGCGGGACAGGTAGGTACTAAGAACGTTCAAAAGGAGAGACAACACGGTAATGATTCCCTTACTGAGAACACTGATGATACCAAAACTTGAATACTGCTCAGTTTTGACATCCCCGTATAAAAAGGAAGAAATTAATAAACTAGAAGAAACTCAGAGACATTTCACAGTCAAGATTGATGGCTGCAAAGAACTCAACTACTGGAGAAGACTACGTAAACTAAATATGTACTCCCTGAAAAGAAGAAGAGAGAGGTATACCATAATCTACATATAGAAAATTATCGAAAAACTGGTACCAAACCTCAAACTAAACCCAATTACCATCCAAACAACGCTGGAAAATAGGAAAGGCAGAATGTGTAGTGTTTCCAAATTAAAGGACTGATAAGGGACCTCCTCAACTCTGAAGGAAAATAACTTGGTTGTCAGGGGGCCAAGAATTTTCAACCAGCTTCCAAAGGACCTCAGAAACGTTACAGTGGTCAAAGTTGAAGTCTTCAAGAGAAGACTAGATGCCTGGCTCAGAACGGTACCAGATAAGCCGGGTTTACCCGGCTATGTAAGGTGGAGAGCGCAAGAGAGCAACTCGCTCCTCCACCAAGTCAAGCCTAGAGGCGGAGCCACCAGCTTGACCTTCGTGTGAAGAAAGACCGACGCACGGAACCCTAACGAGGTTAACGAGGGGCGACACGCTTGACCTTCGCGAAATGAGAAATCATCACGTGGAACCTTTGTAAGGTTGTAAGGTAAGGTATAATATATATATATATATATATATATGAGGAATTTAGCCCAAAACTATATAGTTTTATGCAACAAAACTGAAAGCTTAAATTGTCTGGCTGCTGCTTAAAGTTTCTTAACAAGATGAATTTACGGAGATGAAGAATTTTTTTAAATATAGGAACCTTCAAGAATGATAGGTCAGTGTATGAGATCAGTTCAGTTATTTACCATCTAGTTATATCCATGTGAATAGAATGTAATATCATAAATTTACATAATAATCTTCGATATAAAATCCCTCCTGTGGCCTAAACGCAATATGAAGGCCAGCCATCAGACGGAGCAATATTTTATATATATATATATATATATATATATATATATATATATATATATATATATACATACACGTCTCATATTGATTTTCTCGTTATAATTCTATGTAAGTGAAATATTAGTATATCATTTTTATTTGTATAATATTTTCTGCGCAATCCTTATTTCAGTTTTTGTTTCGATTAATTATTTTGCCGACAGATTCTCGACTTATTTCTTGTCAGACCATTCGTTAACTGCTCTTCCTTTTGTGTGGATGTTTAGGCTGATTTGGGACGTGTATTGGATGTGTATAAATTTGTATACGAAGTGTATTCATAGGACTAATTTTTTGGTTGGGAATATTACACTTTAAAAGACGGGACTAAAACTGGAATAAAACTATTCTTGAAGCTGGAATATTACACTTTAAAATACAGAAATAGAAATGGAATAAAACAATTCTTGAAGCTGGAATATTACACTATAAAATACAGAAATAGAAATGGAATAAAACACTTCTTGAAGCTGGAATATTACACTTTAAAAGACAGAACAAAAACTTGAATAAAACAATTCTTGAAGTTGGAATATTACACTTTAAAATACAGAAATAGAAATGGAATAAAACACTTCTTGAAGCTGGAATATTACACTTTAAAAGACAGGACTGAAACTGGAATAGAATTATTCTCGAAGCTGGAATATTACACTTTAAAAGACAGAACTAAAACTTGAATAAAACAATTCTTGAAGTTGGAATATTACACTTTAAAATACAGAAATAGAAATGGAATAAAACACTTCTTGAAGCTGGAATATTACACTTTAAAAGACAGAACTAAAACTTGAATAAAACAATTCTTGAAGTTGGAATATTACACTTTAAAATACAGAAATAGAAATGGAATAAAACACTTCTTGAAGCTGGAATATTACACTTTAAAAGACAGGACTGAAACTGGAATAGAATTATTCTCGAAGCTGGAATATTACACTTTAAAAGACAGGACTAAAACTGGAATAGAATTATTCTTGAAGCGGTGTCGAAAAAGATTTTATTTGAAATTGATTGTCGATGAAATTTCTAATTGTTGTCTTTGTAAATGTAGTTTAGCTATAGTTAGATTAGTTTACATAACTTAGGTAATTTAACTTAGGTTAGGTTAAGTAAAGGTAGGTACGGTTAGGGCAGGTTAAATCAGGTTAAATTAGATCATACTGGTTAAGTTAAATTAGATAATTTTGTTTCGTCGTGTTGTTAATGCAAATTTAAAGACTTGGTCAAGAAAATTTTCATTCGAGTTTTGAGGATTTGTCCCATCCGTCAAAAAAGTCTTGTTTTGAATCTTAACCCTAAAAGGACGACGCTACATATTGGTAACCTTTCAAATACACGCATTCATAACTTAACCCTACAAACAATTCCGGCATTAAAGTGTTAATATTACGTGTTAATATTACTAAGATTATTCCTGGATGGTATGATTTTATTGTCCCCCTGAAATGGGAATCGAAAGACGCCTATGATTTGTGGTGCTTTCATGGTAGACCCAGATTAGGACCAATATACTTGAATATGTGTTAGAAGTCGGGGTCAGTATAAGGCGGCCATAAGGCGATGTAAACAGGAAGAAGAGTCTATTTGAGCATCAAAACCCTGTGAAGCTCGCATAAATAACGATAATAACAAATTTTAGAAATTTGTTAAGAATCAAACCGGTGTCAAAAATGTCATCCCTCCGACAATCGATGGGGTGTCGGGGGAGGATGAAATTGCAAAGCTGTGGAAAAACCACTATTCTAACATTCTTAACAGTGTGAGTAGGGATAATCTTAAGATAGATTGCAGCGAAACGATTGTGGGAGGGACAAGGGAAAATACTTTGATATCATTTTCTGAAGTAAAGAGGTTAATTAAAGAGTTAAAGACTGGTTCTGCGTCAGGGGTAGATGACTTATCGAATGAGCACTTAAAATATGCAAATGACGTAGTATGTCTGCATATATCATTGCTCCTATCAGCCATGCTTGTTCATAGCTATATCCCTGCAGAGTTCATGAGGGTATATATCTTGCCCCTGGTGTTAAAAAAAGTGGTTAGAAATAACCGCATATTTTCAAATAAAATATAAACCAAATAAATAAAAATAACAACCCTCGTTTCTAACCAACTAGTGAAGTTGGGTTTCCCTAATTAACAAAAAGAAGAAAGAAAAAAGTTTGAGATAAAGAAAAACGGAGCTTTGTCCTTCTTCAAAAAATTTTGACTGCGTGAAGCGGGCTAGTTTTGTAAAAAAGTAAAATTCTCGTGGTTCCCCAACTAACCGGGCAACTTAAAGTCAACCTTTAAACCTCACAACCTGTAAATCTTATCCTGAATAACCACTGCAATTAACCAAAAACCCTGTTTAACTAAATAGAGGCCTATCAGAACTAGGTATAAGTAAGTTAATTAAAGAAAATAACTAAGGTAAGAGAAAAACTAGGTACCTAGAAGAAACTCGAACAGGGCTACAACTGCCCTAACTCAATAATTAAATGGCTATTATAGCCCTATTAAAACCTAAAGGCAATATAGCCCTAACTTAACTTGAGTAAAACCTTCAAAACCTTAAACCATTAAAAACAAAAACTTAAGGGCAATACAGCCCTAGTCTAACTTAACCTGCAAAACCTAGGTCTGGGAAATAGCCCCTACAAATAAATAACCTAGCAGTGTGTTAAAAAATAACTTAAAACCTAACAAATAAAATTCAAACCTGGAAACTAAATGAAACTTATGGATTAGTTAGAAACAGAAAGGGTAACGTTCAACTGGCAACTTCATTTTGGTAAGTCTAAATTAATTTTAATGAATTTAGCTTCACCATAGTTAGTAATCTGGCTGCTGACCAAATTTTAACCTGAAAACCACTGCAACCTACAGTGAAAAAGTCTGTAGCTATGTTGACAGTGTCTAAATAGGCCATTATTATTTCTATAATTACTGTGTCTATTTAAAGTAAACTTAACCTTAATATTACACCTAAATAAAAATAATCTCTCTCAAGCTAAATAATAAATTCTAAATAATAAATTTTTCAATACCTGGTCAAACATAAGTACGGAGACATTCTGTCCAGCAATAATTACAAGCCTATTGCTGTCGCTTCCTGCTTCTCGAAACTACTAGAAAAACTCTTGTTACGCCGATTAAATGATTTCCTATGGACATCTAATCAGTTTGGCCTTAAAAGGTCCCACTTAACTGACCTGTGTATCTATGTACTTAAAGAAACAATATCTAAATACATTGACAGTAATTCAACTATTTATAGCTGTTTCCTAGATATAAGTAAGGCATATGAAAGGGTGAACCACAATATTTTATTTGCAAAACTAGAAGACAGAAAGGTTCCCATGTACATATTAAATTTATTGAAATTTTGGTATTCCCACCAATCTTTCACTGTTAGGTGGGGCAATGTACTATCCGAGTGTTTTGGCTCCTCTTGCGGGGTGAGACAAGGCTCCTTGCTCTCCCCTATGCTGTTTAATGTGTATATCGACGGATTAATTGCTTCACTTAATGAGGCAACAGTGGGATGTTGTATAGATAACACAAGGATAAATAACTTAGTTTATGCCGATGATATGGTGTTAATCAGTCCCTCCGTTAAAGGTCTGGATCGGCTACTAAATGTCTGCGAAGTGTATTCGCAGAAACATGATATTCTTTTTAATGTTACAAAACTAAGGTTATGCAATTTCATCCTAAAAGCTGTAATCAGCCAGCTGATATAAGGTTTAAAATGAATGGTAAAGTAATTGAGGAAGTACAAGAGTTTAAGTATTTGGGTCAAACTATTACCAGCTCCTTGAGTGATGACTCGGTTATAAGAAAACAATCTCGAAGCCTGTGTGCTAAAGCGAATATGACCATAAGGAACTTTCGATTTTGTACAAGTGAAGCTAAAGACAGTCTCTTTCGTACTTTCTGCAGTAATATATACGGACAGCAACTGTGGGTGAATTATTAAAAAGGTTCTGGCAGAACTCTAAATTTGCTGTACAAATTACCCCCGAGATGCTCAGCTTCGCAAATGTTTGCTACCCGCAATGTCCCGACCTTCCCGGAGGTAACAAGACGTGCTGAACTCAGTCTAATGCAAAGAATTAAAAAATCAACCAACCCGATCATCCAAGCTATCCATGAGTCCTGCCATTTATCCTCTAAGCTATGGACTTCTTGGTACGAAAACGTCTGTCTGTAGCTCCACTTAACTTCAACATTATAGTATTATTTCTAATCAATTGTATATATTTCTATCCTTAGTATGTGAACTGTCATTGTATTAATAATATTTGTCATATGGACTATAGTCTGCCAATAAACCTTTTCATTTTCATTTCATTTTCATTTTCATTTACTTATGAACTGTCTGGCAGATCCCGTAGCTCAGTGGGTAAAACCGTGTCCCTGTAAACGAAATGAAGAAACTGAGGTCAGGGGTTCGACTACCGATGCTGCTGGTAATAATAATAATAATAATAATAAAAATAATATAGGAATTAAGATAATGAGCCACATTAGTTGGCCTGAGCGTTGTTCCAGTTTCATTCAGACTGCAATTGCTTCAAAATAAATAGAACTTATTGAGATATACCTCAGAAGCTGAAATTTGAAAAATTATGTCATATATTCATAATTCTATATTATATTGATGGATTAACTAAATATCCGCATCCGCATCCGCAGATACTGAAATTAAAAATCCGCATCCGCAGATGTTGAAAAACTGACATCCGGTCCACCACTAATATATATATATATATATATATATATATATATATATATATATATATATATATATATATATATATATATATATATATATAACGTTCTGCTTATACAGTATGCGAAAAAACGCTAGTGGCTTTGGCACTGAAAACCACGCTAAACCAGCATATATATAAAGGAACACATGCATTCTGGACACCTATGCCTATTACAGTTACTAATATAATGAAAAGTTGAAGCGAGATTAAATTTAACTGTCAATGAATGAGTAACAATGATGCTTTTCTCTCTGATCTCTAATACTGATTATTTTTATAAAATTTTACTTCACTCAAAACGCCAATAAATTCATTTTCAATTCGTGGAAACACTAACAGCTTAACTGGCCTTCAAATTCACTCAAGCACTGAACATTCCATTGTCAAGTGAACTCTATAACTTAATATATATATATATATATATATATATATATATTATATATATATATATATATATATATATATATAGAGAGAGAGAGAGAGAGAGAGAGGAGAGAGAGAGAGAGAGAGAGAGAGAGGAGAGAGAGAGAGAGAGAGAGAGAGAGAGAGAAGGATATATGGATAGACAGACCGAAATAATTTTTAATACCGAACAACTTTCGATCTGCAGCTTACTATTAGATTCTTGTGCGTTTCTGCTCGTGTAAACACGCCCCAAATAAAGGTGCATTTACATTACAAATCCATTTACAGTTCTGTCGTTCGAACGCAGCCTAACAGATGCAAATACTGTGCAATTGCTTCGTTTATATTTGAATTATTACAATGTCCATGAAATCATTTAGAGAATTTATAGGAAACTCTCGACGAACATATTTGGGGGGTCGTTCAATTACTTCAAGCCTGCATAAGGTCGAAGAATATCTCATGAGGTTCTATTCACTTCTTGTAAACTATATATATATATATATATATATATATATATATATATATATATATACACACACACATACTATGGCCTTCAGCGGTTCGAAGTTGACGGGGGTTCTGGTTAGGTGGCAGCAACGGATTTGTTACTCTGGAGTATCTGGTACCGCATAGGGAATCGCAGAAGTTTCTCTTATACTACTCTCCGATTTCTTCTTGTAGTGGATTGGCGGATTCTGTGGAGCTTACTAAATTCTCTGAAGGTTCCCCAATTCTTCTTGTAACGTATCGGGAAATTATTTTTCTCTATTTAAGACTCAGTTCTCTGAAGAGAGCAAGGCTCGAAGGAGAAGACAAAGATATTCTCTTACTGTAGTTTACTGCTAAAATGTTACAGGTAATGCTCAGCCTCTAAGTTAGATCAGACAAATCAGAATAATAATTTGAAAAATTGTTTGACTATTTATATTGAATTTTTGGTGACATCATTATTATTTAATATTGTCCTGTTTTGTTTTTTATTATCAATAGGCTGAATTATTTTGCAAAATATTTGAAGATAAGGTAAATATTTTAGCTGTAGCAATGTCTAAACAGATAAGCAAGATATTTGAAGATGAAGCCATATTTTTATTTTAAACCGCATATTGACAGATCTGATGTTATCATGATCTGCCGAGTTAACTAAAAGTGGAAATCGAAATATGCATTTTATTATGAATTACAATTAAACATGCATATGAGCAAAAATTAAATGCCTAAAATTTAAAATTAAGTGTTAAGCAAGACATGACTTCATGTTTTACAACGAAGAGAGAATGTATACAGAAAATGAACATTGCAGAATTTAACAAGATTACATTATGAAGCTAAATCTAAAAAAATGATTAAGTAAATTAAAAAGAAATAATTCATCAATTATTCAGCAAAAATAAAATAGAAAGAAAATAAAAAAATTATCCAAACGCGTGTCAGCGTTATGCGAATTTGGACTCTATATGTAAAAATTAATATAAGAATATAAATATATACAAATATAAGTATTATATGAATATAAAGATTATATGAATATAAAGATTATATGAATATAAGAATTATATGAATATGAGAATCATATGAATATAAGAATTATATGAACATAAGAATCATACAAATATAAGAATTATATGCCTATAAGAATCATATGAACATAAGAATTACCGAATATTGGGGTGCATAAGTCGGTACTTTAAGCTTAAAATTATGCTCCTAAAGTAGGGAGTCGACTTATAAGCCCAGTCTAAAAAATTAACCTCCCACTTTCCATTTTAGCTTGTATTTAAAGACAGGTCTACCTGTCATAGGTCCTCAGTCCTGCATTAGTTCGCTTTTGGTCAACATCTGAATTGGATCCATATGACGAAGCACTCGCAAATGCATCTCAGGATGTATATCTACAGATCTACAGAAGCTAAGGCTAACAAAGACCCTAAGATCCACTCTAAGGTTAGCCCGAGAGAAAGGAAAGAGTAGGGGTTAAGAGAAGAGAAGAGAATAAGGGGTTAAGTAAGGAGCAACACCTATCACTCATGGGTTAACATTCATTCAGAAAAAGAGGAAAAGTCTCACCATCATCATCCGCCGGCCACTGCCGACAAGTCAGAAAAATAGTCGGAGAGAATAGGAGAGGGGTGAAAGATGAAAAGAAGTAAAATAAGAACGCTTACAAACCATGCAAACACAGTCTTAACTCACTGTCATACCATGCAAACTACAAACATGCAAGAAAAGAGTTAGAGACATGCAAAGTAAGGAGGAGAAAAAAAAAAAAAAAAAGTAGGTAAAGTTAAACAAAAAGTGGGTTAGTTTACGCTATGAGCTACATCTACATTCGTGTTAGTCTAATTTTTTTTTTTTTTTTTTAATAATTTTATTGCTGGCATCACACGCTGGCATGTCACAAGCTGGCATTCATCGTCAACAGACTCATCCTCGAGCACCACCACCAGAGCTTCTGTTGCTAACTTTTTTTTTTAATTAAACAACGTTAATACCTTTAAAATGTCTGTCAAGACGGTTCTTAAACATATTAACGCTGGTAGAATGAACGACTGACGCGGGAAGATTATTCCATTTATCAATTACTTTAAACGTAAAGAAGTTTTTAGCGATATTAGTAATGAAACGTCTGCCACGCAACTTAAATCCGTTATTGCGAGTATTACTATTATCGAAAGTGAACAATTTGTCAAAATTTACGTTATCGATGTTATTAACGATTTTGAAAACTTCAATAAGCTCCCCCCTTAATCTCCTAGTTTCGAGTGAATACAAGTCTAAACTTTAATCCTATCTTCATAAGGCTTATTGCGCAATGACGGAATAAGTTTCGTGGCACGACGCTGAACCCTTTCTAACCTATCAATATCCTCACGCAAGTACGGGCACCAAAACTGAACGGCATATTCTAAATGAGGCCTGACTAGGGACTTGTAAAGGGGCAATATAATATCCTTCGATTTAAATTCGAAATTACGCGCTATGAAGCCTAACATCCTATTAGCTTTTGCGCAAGACTCCAGGCACTGGTTCCTAACCTTTAAATCTTATACGCGTACGCCTAAATCTACTTCCTCGTCAACGCTCGCTAACTCCCTATCATCCATCGTGTACGCGTAATTATTGTTGCGAGAACCTATATGCAAAACTTTACATTTGTCTACGTTAAATTGCATCTGCCACTTATCTGTCCACTCCATAATCCTATCTACATCGTCTTGGATCCTATTTCTATCGTCCTCGTTAACAACCTTACCGCCTATTTTAGTATCGTCCGCGAATTTTGACACGTTACTAGTCAATCCTACATCTATGTCGTTAATGTAAATTACGAATAGCAATGGGCCTAACACTGAACCCTGTGGGACACCGCTACCTACATCTAACCACCCCGATTCACTACCATTAACTACGACCCTCTGTCTCCTAGCACGAAGCCATTCTTCTAACCAGTTAGCTACCTGACCGCGTATACCGTGCGCTTTAACCTTCGCAATTAGTCTCCTATGCGGAACTGTATCGAACGCCTTTTTAAAATCTAAATAAATAACGTCAGCTGCCCTATGCCTATCGTATTCGCGCACTATTTCGTTATAAAATTCTAACAAATTAGTTAAACAAGACCTATGGCGTCGAAACCCGTGCTGACTACTATTAATCAAATCTCTACTTTCTAAGTGATCGATAATACGATCCCTAACTACGGATTCCAAAAGTTTACCGACAATTGACGTTAAGCTAATGGGCCTATAATTGCTAGCTACCGCGCGGTCGCCTTTTTTAAAAATAGGCGTGACGTTAGCTAATTTAAAGTCTTCAGGAATAATCCCCGTTTCGAGTGACTGATTAAAATCTTCGTTAAGGGGCCTACGATAACTTCTTTCAAATCTTTCAAATGTCTGGGATAAAAAGCGTCAGGGCCTGGAGCCTTGCTAACTTTTAGCCTATCGATATAATGCGCAATCTCAGCCTCGTAAACAGTTATTTCATCTAAAATAGTCTCGCTACTAAATGGAACGATATCATCCACGTCGGGGACATTATTTACGTCTTCTACGGTAAAAACTGTCGCAAAAAAGTTATTGAAAATACCCGCCATCGCCTGAGCGTCAGAAGCCAAAGCGCCATTAACATCCACTAGAGGGCCTATGTTATTTTTACCGGCTTACGATTATTAACGTATTCAAAAAACTTTTTTGGATTATGTTTACTATCCGCAGCTATAAGTATCTCTAAATTACGCTTGGCATTCCTAACTGATCTTTTAACCTGACGTCTAAGCTCGATATATCTATTAAAGTTAGCTACCTGCCATTGCGCTTACTAAGTCTATACGCTCTATTACGCTCGTTTATAAACTCTCCTATTTCCCTACTCCACCACTTCGGCCTACCACGATTTCTAGCGCGCTTGGGCCTACGAGGAATAAACTCCCTTTCAATATTCCTAAAACTTTCTTTAAACGCCACCCAACGCAAATTTGTGTCATTACCCATAAATAAGTTATCCCAGTCCACTACTCTCATCCTATCGCAAAACTATCAAAATTAGCCCTACGAAAATCAGGGACTTCTATTACGTTACTATCCTGAGTGTTTTCTATCAATAACTTAAACCTAAGAATTTGATGATCGCTACATCCTAAACTCTCGCCTACTTCTAAACCTTCGACTATATTCTCGCCGTTCGTCATCACCAAATCTAAGATATTATCACCGCGCGTTGGTTCGGTAACTATCTGTCGTAAAAAGTTATCGTCCATAAACTCAACCATCTCAAACCCTCTTCATTACCCGTAAAATTCTCGTAATTAACATTAGGGCAGTTAAAGTCTCCGACAATTATACTATTCCGATTGTCAATAAAATTACCAAGAAGTGAGTAAAATCTAGTATCTATATCGAGGGGTTGAACGGGAGGTCTATAAACAACGACAAAATTAAAACTAATACTACGCGCCCTAACTTCAACACAGATCGCATTAATTGCTGCCGGAAAATCTAACTTAACCTCGATAGCCCTAAGGGAATTACGAATGTACAGCAAAACGCCGCCTCCAAATCTATGTAACCTATCATTAGTAAAGATTTTAAAACCCGGTATATCAAGTTCCCCCAACAAGTCCCGAGTCACGGTATTTAACCAAGTTTCAGTGATAGCAACTATATCATAGTTGCCGGAATAAATTACCGCCTTAAATTCATTTAATTTATTTCTAATACTACGCGCGTTGCAATAAAAGACGTTTAAGTTATTTTTTACCACGGGCCCGCGTTTTAAACTATTTATCACGTCGGGCCCGCGTTTCCCGGACCCACAACGTTTAAAGAAGGCTTCGACCTATACAGCTTTCGCACGTTTTCGTCTATTAACCTACCTAGCCTAGCATTACCTATTTCATTAAAATGCACCCCATCTTTTATAAAAAGGCTAGGATCATTGAATTCGGACCACAGCTTTACGAAGGGTACACTTTCCTCAGCACAAATCTCTTCTAATTTGTTATTCAAAAATATTGTTTTGACGTAATTCTAAGACCCAACCGTGCCTAGGGGTAATACCTAGAACTAAAGACCTATCTGACCTCGCCTTCAGGGACCTAATTAACCCCCTATATCTCTCCAAATGGTCAGGCACTCTCGTATCGGGCCTATACGAGTCGTTGCCTCCTACCATCGTCACCAACATTGAGTGACGGGAAGCAACGTCAACCCTATCCACTTCGTCTCTAACTCTGTCAACCCTGGCCCCCGGGAGACAGACCCTCCTCCAATTGGTTAGATTCCGTTTAACGAACTCTTTGTCCATGTGGCGCACTAAAGAGTCCCCAATTAAAATAGTTTCCCCCTCATTATGATGATGATTATGAAGGATTTGCTAACTAATTTTTACAAGGTTTTTACAAAGTTTTACTTTTTTATGTTGGCAAGTTGGTGGTCGACTTAAACACCCAGAATAGGCTAAAATCTAAATCTGAAATTGAAAGTTTGGGGATCGACTAATCTGGACCGTAGACTTATACGCCCCAATATACGGTATATGAATATACGAATATAGGAATATAGGAATTATTCATTGTTCATTTTCACACACACACACACATATATACATATACTGTATATATATACACACATCTATATATATGCTGCAAATCCACAAGGAAAAAGAAAATTCCAAGGCCTTTCGTGTATTCAGAGCTACACCTCGTCTACCTGTTTACACCTCGTCATTCCTTGACGAGGTGTAGCTCTGAATACACGAAAGGCCTTGGAATCGTTTTTCTTTTTCCTTGTGGGGATGCAGCATTCATTCATTTCCTGTGTTTAATTGTGAAATTCATCCCGTATATATATATATACAGGGTGGGCCGTAAGTTTCCATACATAGGAAAAATAAACATTTTTTTATGGACAACCATTTTTATTTATATAATATGCTCTACATGGTTGCCATTGTTTTGAAAACACATTTCAATACGTGTTCCCCACTGTTGATGAACACGCATTAGCACAGTTGACGTTATGCTTGTAATGGCGTTGGTGATACGTTCCTTTAGATGATTTATGTCTCGTATCTTTTCCTGATACACCATGGCCTTCAAGTGCCCCCAAAGATAGAAATCAAGGGGGGTGAGATCTGGGGATCTGGGAGGCCACTCCACAGGACCACGCCGACCAATCCAAGCATCCGGAAACTGCTGATCCAAATACCGACGCACGTGAAGACCATAATGAGGTGGAGCTCCATCTTGCTGGAAGTAAACTGGGAAGTTACCTTCCTCGTTTAGCAGGGATGGGAAAATCTCTTCTTGCAACATGTTAAGATACCTTTCGGCATTAAGATTTCCACTGACAAAAATTGGTCCAATAATTCTGTCACCCCATATCCCGGCCCACACCATCACTTTACCGGCACCTTGCATCTTCGTCGGACTCAGCCAGTTAGGGTTAGCATTACTCCAATAACGTATGTTTTGCCGATTAACCTCTCCATTGACGTAAAAATTTGCTTCATCAGTAAACAAGATCTTACAAACGCATATTCTTAGGGTATCTGAAACATAAAAACAAACGTTTAAATTTTCCTATGTATGGAAACTTACGGCCCACCCTGTACACACACATATATATATATATATATATATATATATATATATATATATATATATATTGTGTGTGTATATATATATATATATATATAAAAATAATAATAATAATAATAAAGAAATAACTAAATATCTTTTCATCTTGAATACACATTACACACTATAAAAATCAAATATGATAGTTAATACGGTAATTAATAGGGTACAGTTTAAAACCCCTGTTTGAATCGGTCATTGAGTTTCTTTTATTACTCTCTGCAATCGAGATAACGACTTTATTGCTCATAAACACTTACATAATGGCTTAACAAGCGTTTAGAGTCTTGGTTCGAAGTTATTCTCAAATGGCTAATATATCGCCATTTCGCGCGAAACCGACTTTAAGATATAGTGTAGGAACAAAAAAAAGCCTCATTTTCACCGTTGCTGATATTTACTTGATTTTTATTCTTTGTGAATTACGAGTGCTGGTAAATGCACTTAAACGCACCTACGGACACACGTACTTAAGCACAAGATTTATTTTTACCAAAAAGTCAATTTATTGGTAACAAAAGGTTCGAATTTGGCAAGTGAAATGCGTATACACACACACATACACACGCACGCACACACACACACCACACACACACACACACACACCACACACACACACACACGCATACACACACAGAGCAATCCGAGATGTGAGCTGGCTATGTGAGGTGGAGAGTACAAGAAACCAACTCTCTAGTTCACCAGGCCAACTCGAGAGGAAGGGCGACAAACTTGACCTTCGTGAAATGAGGAATCATCGCACGGAACATTTGAAAGATTGAAAGGTATACAGGGTGTCCCATAAGTCCGGTTTCATAGGAAAATTAATTTTAAATTAAATTTACAAAAGTAATAATAAATTAGAACTAAAACAAATGTTCAAATTGATGTCTTGTTTTGGGACCTTTTTTTTGGTTGCAGGTAGAATAATACTCGATGGCTAATATGGAAGTGAGTTACACCCCTCAGTAAAAGGCGGAAATTGTTCTTTTGCATGTTTCTGGCCTGAGCTAAAGACAGACAGCTGAAGAATTTCACCGTCACCATCCCAATAAACCACGATCTGATCAATGATCGAATGCTTTCAAGAATCAAGGAGACCGGGAGTGTTCAGGACAAACCAAGAGCAGGTCGCCTGAGAACTTCAACTGATGCTGAAAGTAGTATTGATGTACTTTGCAGGATCGCAGTAAGTCCACGAAAATTGAATATGAAAGTGGACATTCAAAGACATCTGTACACCAAATATTGCAATGTCACAAATTTCATCCGTGCAAGATACATTTTGTACAAGAATTACATGGGAATCATACAAATCGACAGTTTCAATTTTGTGAATGGTTTAAGTCAAAAAGAAACTTAGCGGACGATATCATATTTAGCGATGAGATGTGTTTCAACCTGAAGGGATATGTAAACCGACACAATACCGTGTACTGGGCGCAGGATAATTTTCATGTCGCTGGTGATACTCATCACCAAACTAACCCAAAAGTAATGGTGTGGTGCGGCATTCATGGAAATCTTGTTTTGGGACCAGTATTTCTGGAAGAAGTTATACCGAACGATATCTCCAGTTGTTGCATGATGTGTTGGAACCGTATTTGGACGAAATGCCACTCGCAGTGCGACATCGGTTTTACTTTCAGCAAGATGGAGCACCTCACTTTGGCCGTGAGGTGCGACGTTGATTGGATGAAGTTCTTCCTGGGTGATGGATTGGGAGCAGGGGACCAATCGAGTGGCCACCAAGATTCCCGGACCTCACACCCTTAGATTTTTTCTCTGGGGTTACATTAAGTCTGTTGTGTTCATTGACCGTCCACGTACCATTGAAGACCTTAAAGAAAATATCCGTGCTGTTTGTGCACACATCACCAGAGACTTTGGTACTTGTGCGTTTAAGTTTGAAACACCGTATCAACATGTGCGAACAACAAGAAGGACATCAATATGAACATTTGCTTTCCTTCTAATGTATTGTTTTTGTAAATTTAATTTAAAATAAATTTTCCTATGAGACCAGACTTATGGGACACCATGTATATAAATATATACTGTATGTATATAATCTCGTCTGGATTTAAGTGAGCTTTCCGAGCAAAGAAGAACAACGCTTCATTTGATCTTCTCCCCACAACCCCCTAAACACAAACATAAAGATATACAAGGAAACATCAAAAGAGGGTGACATCGAAAAATTACAAAACAACATTGAAATATTATTGAAGTGGGCGGAAGACAACAATATGAAGTTTGACAAAACAAAATTCGAAGTTATAAAATATGATAATAAAGGGTGAAATAAAGGGTGCAAAACGCTGTAAGCCAAACAGATAACGCCAAACGCACAAGTCAGGAATCTTGGAGTAATAATGTCACCGGATGCAGAATTCAGAGAGCATTATAACATTAAAAATCCCAACAGTTAGAAAAGTAATGGGAATTATCTGGAGGAACTTCCGCAGCAGAAAAGCAAACATCATACTAAAATAAAAACCCACTCTAATAGACAGAGTTTATTTCCACAATAGTTTTCGATCCCCACTGGCATCCTCTTCGGGTGGGTACAAAAAAAACGAATGAAAAATTCGTTTTTCTGTATCCACCCGGAGAGGATGCCAGTGGGGCATCGAAACTTTGTGGAAATAAACTCTGTCTATTAGAGTGGGTTTTTATTATCATAATTTGACCTTCACGTAGAAAAGTGAAGTTTTTGCATTTATCATACTAAAATTATAGAAGAGTTTAGTCCTATGCTGATAATTGAGTATTGTTCAGTACTCACAAGCACAAACAGAAAAAGAGACATTGCAAACGTAGAAGCATACAAAGGACTTTTACGTCTAAGATACAGGAAACGAAAGATAAAGACTACTACTGGTCTCAACTACAATCCCTGAAATTGAACTCCCTGTAACACAATAATATACAAATGTAAAATACTCGAAGGTTGTGCCCCTAATTTTAGAAATGAAATAGAAACAGTGAAATGAGCGAAGAGGCAGATTCTCTACTATTCCAGCCGCGGTGGGACAAGGGGCCATGAAAATGAGAATGGAACATACCCTAGAAATACGAAGGCCAAAACTCTTCATCTTGCTGCCGAAAGAACTGAGAAACCTTCAGCATAGCAACCTGAATAATTTCAAGAACCAGATGAACAGGTTCTTGTGCAGGCTCTGACCAGTCATGCGTGGCTTGGCTACGAGGGCAGGAGGAAAGCGGAAACCAATTCTCTCCTCCACCAAATACCGTAAATGAGGCGGGATGCTGCAGAGGGGTCGACCGCTGATCGATCCTGAGCCGTCATTCGAAACCATCATAAGGTATTATAAGTTAGGTATATGCTTAGATTTTGAACATATTAAAATTATATAAAATACTCACTGCTCTATATATACAGTTTATCATATGCACTCTTTAAACCAGTGGTGCACAAACTTTTTTGATGTGAGGGCCAAGCGAAGAAAATAACTAAATGTATTAGCCTACTTACTTTCCATCTCCCTTCACAGAAAACGTTTTCAAAAGTCATAAATTGGGTCACGTTTATATTCTAACTTTTTCATTGAATTGAAAAGACCCGTGGGGCCACTGAAAAGACCCGTGGGGGCCACATTTGGCCCGCGGGCCAGGGTTTGGTTTGTGCATCACTGCTTTAAACCATTTAGTGTCGTTAAATTTACGTACACACACACACACACACACACACACACACACACACACGCACGCACTTCACTCAGAATATTCACAGACTGGGGGCATGTTTTACTCAGGCTGAGGACAGTTACAAAATGTTTTATCATTACATTCCTAAGTTGAGTACAAAATGCATATGTTCTTTCTCTTCATCCTCGATGTGATAAACTATGATAGTAATTAGGAAGATATGGTGATAGTTTTGGTGGAAGTTACCGAAAATTTGCAGTGATTTAGGAGTTTTATTTATTTATTTATTTTGGTAAAATCTGATTAAAATGAGGAAGAAAGAGGAAAAAATACTTGAAATGAATTACCAGAATTTGTTAAAGGAATTAATTTTATATATTAGTTCCATTTAGAAAGGAAACGTGGAAATTCTGAAGTGGAATAATATTTAAAAAATTTCAATATACCGTATATCTATCTATCTATATATATATATACACATTTCAACTGCAAACAACACAGTATAATTAACGTAAAGAACGACGCTTGTATAGAAGAACGTTCCGCGCAAGATGAGGAGGGAGAACGAACAAATGAAAAATGAGGTAACCACCCTGGAATCGAACCCGGGATCTTCCGATTGCCGGTCAGATACGATAACCACTACACCATGGGCCTCACTCAATCAGAAGTCGTAATTCTCCTACATACGCGCGTATGTAGGAGAATTACGACTTCTGATTGAGTGAGGCCCATGGTGTAGTGGTTATTATATCTGACCGGCAATCGGAAGATCCCGGGTTCGATTCCCGGGTGGTTATCTCATTTTTTTCATTTGTTCGTTCTCCCTCCTCATCTTGCGCGGAACGTTCTTCTATACAAGCGTGTTCTTTACGTTATATATATATATATATATATATATATATACTATAACAATAATGCTTCATTGATTCTGAGGAGAGTTTTAACGAACCTTAAATGTTTATTGCTCTTTGCGGATGATGGAGAATATTTTTAGGTGAGCTCGTTATATTACCGTAATCATTCTGAAGAGCTACGCATCGCATTATGCGAACAGTGAAGTAATTTCAATAAATTTCGAAGAGAACAAACTGGAAAAAAGAGAAGTTAAAAACACTTTGTTGTTGAATGGTTTGACTGCAAATTATTTCCAGCAATTAACTGACGTCTTCCGTTGTCACGGAATTCAAATCAGTGTCTTATTTGGTAATAACAGATTTGATTCATTCACTTAGTTTTAGATGCAAAATGAAGGTTGCAGGATAACTTTGCCTGAAGTAGAACGGGTCAGTGGTAAAACAATTGGCCCGGAATCAAAAAGTCCAGCAATCGAATTCCATGAAAGTCGTAATTTTTTAACAAATTTCTTAAACCAAGATATCTTCAACGGACTTTCTTTTGAGGAGGAGGGATTTTAAATGGTATAATGGATGGGGGTACTGACTCTAAAACTCTAAAAAGAGTTCGAATCCCATCCGCGTTAGTTTCTACTCTTCCCATTTAAATTGATGTTTTATTATCTCTTAGTACATCGACCTTCGTGTAAATATTAAAACCAAAAAGTAGGAATAATAAATACCGTGTAGTAAATTAGAATACTCTGTAAATTATTTTATAAGTTCGGTTGGTTCGTCCCATACGTCTGATATGGGTTGCTATGTATACTGCAGTATGTATGAAAAAATACTGGCCTCAGACTTCTGATATATATATATATATATATATATGATTCGATTCGCAGAATTTCTTTAGTATAAATAATGAATGAAAAAACAAACCATGCTTGGCACTTTGGTATGATTTATGATCGAGTTAGCTGGGGATGCCTTCGCATTATTTAACTTTTCGCTGGCACTTCTTTTTAGCATGACATTTTTCTTTATATTTATTCCAGAGATCAGGTGTGAATTTGTCGTGTCTTGAATTAATTTCACTAATACAAAGGCGGAGCAAGCCAAAGTTTAAAAGCCCACGGTTTGAATTATAGTCCTTTCATTTATTGAATGACGTCCAATTAAATTTCGAATAAGAACTTGGGAACATTTGCAGTCGTGACCAAAAGTTTGAAATCAAACAAAATTTAAAAAAAATTACATTTTTATCGTGGGTTTAATGTTTTGTTGGGCTTCTCTTGGCAACAATGATTGCTTTGATCCTGTCGGTATGGACGTCATAAGTTTTGATACAAATGAAGGGCCATTTTAGAATGGCAATTTTTTTTTTTTTTTAATGGAACAAAGATCTTCGGGATCTACTGTTGCCTGGACGCCAAAATATCTTGAAACCATGAACTTTCGAGTGACAGCAGTACAGTATTTGGATCGATCTCTGACTGCTGGAGGTCTGAGGTACAGATGATCTTGCGTAAACTGCATGGTCTGGCTCTCGTCGTTGAACAAAACTTTGGTCGCCTATTCAGTGGTGCAATCAGCATATTTCTTTGCAAAAGGGGCATCCCCCTTCTTCTGCTTTTCATTTGGGAGTCGTTTCCTGACTAGTTATCTTGATACTAAATTATTCTCATTCTGAAGCCTCCGTGACTCCGTCGAATGGTTCTTCTACTGAATGAAGTAGGGGGTTATCTTCTGATTGCATAATCATTGCATTAAGTCGTTATTCATGACCTGTTGGATCTTTTCCCTTTTATTTATTTGTAGTACGTTCCATCCTCAAAAATCCAATTTTAATCTTGCATATTTGAAGTCGAGAGGCTACCTGCCTTTAACATGTAGCCTTTGTTTATAAATATTTCCCACCTGACCTCGTTTCTCCGGGAAAGTTTCCGGCTTCCTGCCCATTTTTTATCCTGTGTAAATTAGGAATTCATTAGGTAATGCATACGAGTTAAAAGAATAGTTAGAAAATTCTCACCTTTGCTTTCGCTGAAGCTAAACCATCAAAAAGTAATGTTAAAATAGACGCAATATCGCTAGAAAATTAATTATTAATACAAACTGTTGTCGCATTTGTCTGACTTCCAATAAATTTAAGAGTATTTGATTCAGATACAAAACTTTCAAAGGAAAATATATATATAAAATTAGCAATAATTAAATAAAAATAATGATGGCATTATGAAAACAATTAAATTTTATGTAGAATAAAATGTATAAATTTTATGTTTATATTACTATCTACAAACTGGCCAAGAAATGCAAAATAATGCCTAAATTCTGCTTCTTTCGAATCAGCTACCAGCCATTGAGTCTTGGTTTACAGTATTTCTGCAATAAGTTACTTTGCATTTTTACGTATTTTAGTATGCGTTTCCCGTTCATGATGGAAAGATTCATTTCATAAAGCGTGCACACTTGCTAAAATCAGTTTACAACTGTATACAGCATCTGTATTTAATAATGAAATTATACTCATCTATGGAAACTGTATATTTGTAAATTAATAAATAAACAAAAAATGACAAGTGTCATTCTCCAACTTCAAAGTACAATGAATGCAAAATTGGGACGAAAAATAAATTTTCCAGGAATTTGTGAGAGATTCTAAACTTTTTGGCCACAGCTGCACTACAGACTGTTTATAAGGTACCACGAAACCACTACTGAAAGAGAAGGACGAGAACTTACATATGAATAGAAGTATAATTGTTTTGAGTTATTGCTCGAAGCTGCTTTCAGCAAGTTTAGGTTAAAATTAATGTTTGTTGGCTTTTCACTGAATCATAGGCAATAATTTGATTTAGATCTTCATTAAAACTCGCCATTATTCCAACGAGAAAAAGTAAAGGGGCGAACCAACAGAATTTGAGCATAAATTTTACATTAAAATTAAATATTTTATGAAATGTAGAAATTAAAAAAGTATATTAATATTCTCAAATACTTTATTATTCACCATTCCGAAAGCTAAATATTCCAGTGTCTACTAAACTGACTTTCATTTAATGCACGTATATAATTCTACTATGATTCTATAACTTGCATTGAGCAAAGTGAGTTGTAGATTTTGTTTTTTACTATCCAGGCAAGGGAAAGACCCCTCGAGTGTTTATTTAAAAAAACATGATATAAAATTTGAAATTTGTGACAGATAGAATTAATCATTATACCGCATATATATGTGAAATCGAGATAGATAAATTGAATTAGAGAATGGTGGGCTGAAAATTTCTGGAGAGAGACTTCAAGGGGTGCTTTTACAGACGCGAGTTTAAGTGTGTTTGTTAGCAGAAACTTTTCTGAAAAAGTAGGATAAAAATAAAACGTTCGAGATAATAATAAAAACACTACAGCTGCTTCTAAAAAATAATAATAATAATAATAATAATAATAATAATAATAATAATAATGTAGAATGATGATTATAGGATAATTATAGAGATTATAGAGGTAAAACACAGGGAATGCCAATAATAAACACGGAGAGTAAATACCGCTTCATTTTTTTACTTACGTACTTCAGATTTATATTCAGTAATAATGACAACACATTTCTACCACATCACTGCCTCAGTGCAGCGATTTTCCAACCTGTGGTTAGCAGAGCTCTTTTATATGACAGGCAAGAGTGTTTTAAATACACAGTTTGCTAATTGATAATTATTTTCATGATAATGTTCTCTAACTTAATATTAGCTGTAATAACTCACAAATTTTCCGACTGTGGATTTCCATGCTATCCAATCTGCCGTCCATGTAATTTAAAATTATTTAACGATAAGCAAAGTTTCGCTCTGTACAAATGTTGATGACTGTCATTAGAATAAATGTAACTTTCGAGATAAGGCTGAAAATTCCATGCAGTTTTGATTAGGTGGCAATGGTGGGACTTATAAAAGCATGGTGGCAAAAAGTAGTGGCAAACCTAAAAAGTAATGACAAACTCTAAAAAGGTTGGAAACTCGTGCCTTAGTGAATAATAGGTCAAATTCTAGTGGTATTGTATTCGTATTAGACTTTTTTATGATACGAAACTACTATATTGTATTTTCACTAATCGAGTCGGTATAAGCATTTGGCAGTGTAGTTTCGGGAATATGTTTAATAGTACGCTTCTCATCGCGTTGATATGAATATGCTAAAAAAAAAAAACCCAAAAAACCTGATCATTATTTTCTCCTTTGTTCATTTAAAAGTGGAAAATATTTCTTTCATAAAAGGCGAAATAATGAACAAGAAATAATAAAATTTTGTGACTGTATTTACTGTAGCATACTCGGTACTGCTATTCCATATTTGATACGATCAAATGCAGTAGTCCAACTGAACATTCTTGGTTTACTTTATACTAGTTTCATTTATGCCTCAGTGTTTATAGGAAGAATTTGATTCGCTTCTTCTAAGCAGTCATTATTCCAACAATTTTCTACCTAGAAATTAAATTCTCTAATTTATTTATTATATACTATTACAGTAGCTGCGTTTCGTGACCATTCTGAAGTGGTGCAATTTGCCCGAAGAGTCGTAATCTCCAAATGGTTTTACCCATACTGGATCTAAAATAATTTTTTGCGCTGCAATTTGTCTTTTTTCTGTATAGTCAAAATTACAAAACATTTTCAACTAATTGCTTTTACGTATGTTACTGTTTGTAATAATCAACATATATAAGCGGTTGGCAATCAGCATTATCATTATCATTATCTTCCATTATCATTAATAACTGTAAATGAGATAGTATAAACTAAAAAAATTGCAATAATCATGACAGGACCAATAAAATCGTTGTTAATTCAGTTACAAATTTAAATTGCATATATATATATATATATATATATATATGCTGCAAACCCACAAGGAAAAAGAAAAACGATTCCAAGACCTTTCGTGTATTCAAAGCTACACCTCGTCATTCCCTGACGAGGTGTAGCTTTGAATACACGAAAGGCCTTGGAATCGTTTTTCTTTTTCCTTGTGGGTTTGCAGCATTTATTCATTTCACGTGTTTTATTGTGAAATTCATCCCATATATATATATATATATATATATATATAGTATGATAGTAACACGATAACTATTTAATTGTAAATACATTAAAAATATCCTAGTGTTAATGTATATTACATTAGAAGGTGTAAAGCTAAGAGATTCTTACTATTCTTATTATTCTTACTAAGAGATTCTTACTATTCTTACTAGGAGATTCTTACTATTCATACTAAGAAATTCTTACTATTACTACTATCCATAATCAGACTGATGACATTTACATTCTTACCTTGTCAACCTTGTCATTGTTCGAAAGGTTAATATCATTCTTTTGATATGACATTTAATCGACAAGTTATTGTGGGTTAAGATTAATTTAGGTTAAGTTAGATTTGGTCCGTTTTTTAGTGTCAATAAAGTGTTCCAATAAATCAATTACTTTTGGTCGATTATTTCATCCTGCACCTGATAATATATATATATATATAACACCTGTTCAAGATCGAACAGATATCGAAGCTGATGCATTTTCCTCTCAAGTTTGGATAATTTGATGAAGGAGAAAATTGATTTCTACTCTCAATCTATACAATAATCTGTCTAGTTAATTTTTAAATGTATTTACGTTGGTGTGCTGAAGGTTCTTCAGATCTTTGTCTTATAATAAACAGCAGACCCAGTCCAACTATAATTAGCTTTCTAAAAAGGTTTACATTGGAACTGGTTTTGATATATATATATACACACACAGTATATATATATATATTATATATATATATATATATATATTATATATATATATATATATATATATATTATATACAACAAATTATAGAGCTAATCTCAAGTTTGACTCCTGCAGTTTATCAGAACATTTCTACATGTCAGGAAATTTTCTGAAGACACCTGCGTTAGTTTTTAATCAAAGGCCTCTTTGTTTCCTTTTTGAAGTTTATGTGTTTTTTGGCTTTTCTAAACAAGACTTTCTAGTGCCCAAATAAAGGCTGACGAAGGTTTCTCCCACACCTGCGTTGAGAATATCACAGGAACGACTTTGGTTCATTTACGAAAGTCTTCACCGAAGTTTGACCCCAGAGGTCAGTCTCTTTCAAGATCTTGAGAAACCTTAGAAAGTTCTAATGGCTTTTTGCGCCTCGAGACTTTCATCGTTGAAGTTTGAAAGCAGTCCATCTTCAGGCACCATCGAAGAAACATTTCTACCTTATGCTCTCTCTCACCGCCTAAGTGTTGCTTATATGCCCTTGCGCTCTAAGCCTAGTATACCTAAACTTAGTTTTTAACCTAATTGGTCTACAGTGTTTTTACAGTGTCGTATTAGACCCCTGCCCTATACAGCCTATACCATTCGTACAAACTCTCAGCCTAACTGAATAGGTTCTCTAAAGTACTTTCGGTGTATCACCACAGACTCGTATTTTGATGTAACTTTAACATGATACCGAATTTAGGCCAATTATTGTTTATTACGTACCGTATATATATATATATATAATATATATATATATATATATATATATATCATCTTAATCATTGCATTAATACTGCTATTAATCACTACACATATATCCTCCATTTAATTACTCTTTAATCCTCAACATTCAATAATTGTAATATTTTATTTGCACATTCATTTTAAACTGTTATAATTGTTGTTCACTGTGACATTTATTCATTTTGTTTAAATGAAGGAAACAGCTTCTCAGTCTATCTTTTGTCCTTGTGTTGAGTGAAAAATCACCTGGTGATCTTAATATTAATTACTTAAATTATTAATTATATCAAGGCCTAAACAGGAGTCTAATTAAATTAGTGCCCATAATAAGCTATATATATACAGAGTGTAACGTAAGTCCGTTAGCATAGGAAATTAATGTTTACTGTTTTTGTTTACTCCTAATAATTACACTATACTCTTTTCCTTATCAAAATAAAATAAGAGGAACTGAAAATTTTTTGCCTTTTATATGCTGTACAAGATGAAATTCGACAAGTGTTGTCATCGTCACTTCAGTTGTATGGTGTGTTAATGTATTGTTACTGATATTTACTAATTGAAGTTTCAAAGAAAGAAGTTTTGGATTGCTCAGCAAGAATTTGTCCTAATCATCAATTAATCAACGGGAGATTGATTATAAGTATGAAGGACGTGAAATGAGAATACAACTATGTTGTTTCATGCCACCTAGAATATGAAGTTGAATTTGAAGTACTCTACTTTGCGATAACCTCGTTTACTATGTAAATTAGATGGGAAATTGTTGCCAGAAACCTCATACAAGAATATTTTTTTTAATTAAAATATTTATACTAGACTGTTACCTCTATCTAACATTACATGTACTCGATGCCCATGTAAAATTGTGTTCAGCCTGGTGACAAGGACATCTTGCTTCACCTTCAAAAATGATATTGAACTTTCTTTGCTCAAACGTTATAAATTTAAGCTGCTGGATATCGTATTTTATTGGTAAAAATAAAGATCAGGATTGTGTCAATAAAGCTTCTTTTTTCTCAGGACCTCAATACCCAGAAATTATGTGAATAAATTGGAACTACAACAAAAATCAGGAAAAAGTCTCTATAATGGAGGTTTATATGTGAAAAAAACTTTGATCTAACTTTCTTGGAAGCAGAAATAAACGTTGAAGAGCGCTTACATTTAACCAGGAGAGTTATCAGATGACCATAAAACTACAAGCATTCGCTTAGCTTACGCCTCAAAAATCTTCGCGAGCGCCTTGGTCGGTGTTGAAAACCGGTTTGTAAAAACCGGTTTTCAACCGGTTTGTAAAATTCCCCTAAAAATCGAAAACCGAAAGAAAAAACCGGTTTTATCGATTGATTTTTATTTGGCTCAAACTTGCGCGAACGTGCAGCTACGCGCTACAGCGCACAAAAAATAACTTCGAATACATTACCTATTAAGTTAAATTGTGACAAACTGGCAACTGCTCTTCAGTATAATTTTTGCCTATCTGGCAACTCGATCTTCAGTTTGTCTCATCATGTAGGCTGTAGTGTAGAGTCAGTCGACTAAAGCCCTATTCGCAGTATAAGACCCTTAATGCCCTTTGTTTCTTAAGATGTCATTTCCAAAGTAGGGATAAAATCTAAATTAATTTATATATTTTTTCTTACACGAAGAGTCAATTTCTGTTTTCTAGGTAAAGTTTTTTTTATTAAAAAATTTTATTTCAATGTTTTTTCCAAAATAGAGATAAATTTTATTTTTATTCTTTATAATTTTTTTACAAAAATAAGTTTATTTCTTTCTGAGTATAGATGTTTTATTTTAAAAAATTATTTCAAATCTAAATTGTTTGAATAATGTATTATTTTGGCTAAAATAAAATATGTCAAAGTTGTCATTTTCTTATTCATATGCATACATATGATGCTGCATTTTTGCATTCTTTTGACCAAAAAATAGGCGATAAGCTATGCTTGTTAAGAGTTAAAGTCAGTACCTTTCAATTGTGGCTTTTAAAAATTACTATACTTTTCGGTCATAACCGGTTGAAACCGGTTTTCAAAAACAGATCGATTAAAAACCGGTTTGTAAAGTTTCGATTATTTTTCAACACTAGTCGGTACTCGTTTCGCTCGGATGGAGGAATTCTGAAAAGCAAAATAAAATCTCTCTTCTCTTAGGTGTTTATTTACTTTTGCATACAGAAGTTATATTAATAAGTAATAATTTTGTAGAGTTTATTATTTTATTTTGGCCTCCATAAACTACACTAATCTCTAAAGGTTCATGTGAAGTGCTTTCTTAATTATATTTTTGATGCGGGGAGTGGAACAAAATCAATCTGCACAATGTCGACAATATTACAGTATGCCCAGTTAGGTTACGCTAGGTTAGGTTAGGTCTGGTTAGGTTAAGTTAGTTTGATTAAGTTAGTTATTTTCATTGAAAATCTGAAATGTAGCTTGAAATCTGAAATCCATATACTTGCATAAAGGCAAACGTCGACATTATGAAATTCGAATTTGTTCATGTAACGCTTTTCGTGATTATTGCAAGAAAAAATGGCATTACTCTCGAGCGGCCTACCGAATTTTTACCTGAAAAAAGTTGATTCCATATATATATACATATACACACACACACACCCCATATACTATATATTATATATATATATGTTACGCCCAAACATCGAAATCGCTCAGTGAGCGAAAAAAACAGCCACAACGCGTTGTGGATGCACCTAAGTGACCACACACCGATGTTAGATATTTTTTCGCTTCATGGTCATTCTCAAACAACTGTAATGCGTTATGGACGATTCAGATATGACCACAACGCGTTGTGGACGCTTTGAAATGACCACACACCGATGTCTTTCATCAAACTCTATTTAAGCATGAGGTATATTGAAATGATATAAACACGACGTATATTTATCGATGTATTCACCGATTAAAAAGCAAAGTTAAGCAGATATGCTAGAAAAAAGATAAAGTCCTTTAAAAAATGATTATCAATAATTTTCCCGTAGGTTTCGATTAATTTTAAGCAACTTTAGAATGAGACGTAAATGTAAAAAATTAACCAACTGGTTAGGTTAATTGAATGCCCGGTTAGGTCAACTGAGTGCCCGGTTAGGTTAATTGTACGCTCTTGACGATTGGTTAGGTTAAGCCGTGATATTTTCGTTAGTGTTAACGAAAATATCACGACTTAACCTAACCAATCGTCAAGGGCGTACAGTTGACCTAACCTGGCATTCAATTAACCTAACCGGCATTCAATAATTTTCAAATCGTCCACAACGCGTTGTGGTCATATCCGAATCGTCCACAACGCGTTGTGGTTGTTTGAGAACGGCCATGAAGCGAAAAAATATCTAACATCGATGTATGGTCACTTAGGTACATCCACAACGCATTGTGACTGTTTTTTTCGTTCACTGAGCGATTTCGATGTTTGGGCGTAAAAAAAAAACATATATATATATATATATATATATATATATATTATATATATATATATATATATATATACCATTACCAGCTCCTTGAGTGATGACTCGGATATAAGAAAACAATCTCGAAGCCTGCGTGCTAAAGCGAATATGACCATAAGGAACTTTCGATTCTGTACAAGTGAAGCTAAAGACACTCTCTTTCGTACTTTCTGTAGTAATATATATGGACAGCAACTCTGGGCGAATTATAAAAAAGGTTCTTGAAGAACCCTAAATTTGCTGTACAACAAGTCTTTTAGACTCTTACATAAATTACCCCCGAGATGCTCAGCTTCGCAAATGTTTGCTACCCGCAATGTCCCGAGCTTCCCGGAGGTAACAAGACGTGCTCAATACAATCTAATGCAAAGAATTAAAAAATCAACCTACCTGATTATCCAAGCTATCCACGAGTCCTGCCATTTATCCTCTAAACTATGGAATTCTTGGTACGAAAACGTCTGTCTGTAGCTCCACTTAACTTCGACATTACGGTATTATTTCTAATCAATTGTATATATTTCTATCCTTAGTCTATGAACTGTCATTGTATTAATAATATTTGTCATATGGACTATAGTCTGCCAATAAACCTTTTCATTTTCATTTTCGTATATGGGATAGAACTCAGAATGGCCCCCCTAAGGTTTTTTATGATACACACAGATCGTGCATGGAACAAGGAACGCTTCTTCTGTCCCAAAGCTGGATCCTATCTGCTTTGCATATGGCTGTTGAAGTAAGCTATATTTCTGGGGCCTCTTTGCGAGTGAACCGTCTGGCTAACATCATGAAAAAGAAAAAAACCATAGTGTTTGTCATTTACCATTACTTATTCGGACTATAGTAAATTTAATTTTCCCAGAAGAGTTCCTTATTCCATGCACGGACTGTGTGTATCATATATATATATATATATGCCGATATCAGAATTGCATTAGTCGTTTGAGAGACACATTTCATATGAACTAGAAAATATGACTTAATTTTTCGCCTCCATGTATACCATCTCACAGGAGACATTATGGCCTGTCTCACATACTTAATATATTCTATTATGTACCTAATGAATTAACGATAGGAAATTCATGGATCGAGATAGGTAAGGGTTGAGGGGTTTTAGGTTTCCTCATCTTCCATCTCATCTCATCGGCCTGACACGTTACAAATTTACATATACAGTGTGTATATATATGGTATATATATATATATGAAAATTATTTCACGAAAGTGACACCTGAAAAATATTTATGATGAATAAAACCACGAAGGGAAAACAAACACAAAGTGGTGCTCAAGCGCTTTCGTCTAATGACATCCTCAGGAACACTGAGGACAGTGTGTTCCTGAGGATGTTATTAGACGAAAGCGCTTGAGCACCACCTTGTGTTTCTTTTCCCTTCGTGGTTTTATTCATCATATATATATATATATATATATATATATATATATATATATATATATATATATATATATATTACGCAGGAAGGAGGGGGCAGGGCGAATGCCCGCAAAAATGCCCTCCCCCAAACAAAAGGAGAAAGCCGAAATCAAGGTCTCCGACGCTCTTAAATCAATGTCCTTTTTTTTAATTTTGAAAAGATTGTGTAGTGTGTAAGATGCATGTATATGTCGTGAGGAACAGAGGTAGAAGTATGTTTTTCAGACCATACTGAACTGCTCACAAAGTCGATGAGATACGGAAAAAGATCAGCTAAAGACGACAGTGGCAGGAAAAACGGGAGTTCCAGTACTCCCCGATTCCTGCCTAATGTTTCCCTTACCCCGGAGTACTTCCCCTGGTCGATTGGTGTAATGCCTAATTCCTAAGCTCTGTATTTCACATTCAGGAATAAAGATTCTAAAGAGGTTAACAAGTGACAATTGCAAAATTTACTCATAATTTATTCACAAATTCATAGTTTGTGACATTTTTCAGCAGTTAACTGCCTATTTAAAACAAGATAAGTGTTCATTGCACTTGAGGAACATCACAGTGATGTAGTCGAGACCACCATGGCCGAAACCGAGACCGAGACTGAGACCGAGACCAGAAAAAAAAGTTTCGAGTACTACATTCAAGTACTAATATATATATATATATTATATATATATATTACAGTATATATATATGTCTACTACTGCTCAAAAATTTGGAAGCGCTTGTAGGTTTCTCGTTCATGTTCCACACTTCATTACAAGACGTCATATCCTCTATCAAATTGATCTTTGGATCCGTATTATATAGGATACAGACCAGCCATGAGTGGATCCTAAGGTCTTTATTGGTCTGAAACATTATAACATTGCAACATTATATCTACAACACTTATATTTTAATATGCTGATGTTGATTTTTTTGCTTTTCTTTCAGAATAAATATAAAAATGGCCCTTTGAAGAGAATTAAATAACATTAAAATGGACATGATATTAGAGGGGCCAGGCTTGGCTGGTGCTTGTTTTGGGAGTGCTGCACCTACTTTTGGAAACATGAATGAGACCTTGGCTAATTAGTTGCATAGATCTTGAGTGTGCTCTTTGAATGAGAGGTTTGAGTCGATGGTAATTCCCAGAAGTTTGGCGAGTGCACTCGCTGAACAGGGATTGAATTCGTGTGTAGGTTCAAAGGGGGCAACGATTTCTTTTGGTTGATGACTATATAAGCTGATTTTTTAATATTTAATGATAGTTTGTTGGTTTGTTGAAGTGGTAGTGAGTCTTTATGTGAGGTTATGATTGAAGTATCATCTGCATACCAGTAGCAGGAAAAGTTATTTAGTGACCCGTGGAAGTCGTTTATATAAAGGAGGAACAGGATAGGTGCTAGAATGCTCCGTTGGGGTACCCCGTGGGAGATGCGTCTTGTCTGTGAGGTAAAATAGTCCTGTGTTATAAATTATGTCCTGTTAGCGAAGTATGAGTTGAACCATTTTAAGGGTAGTCCCCTGAAGCCGTAGTGTTCGAGTTTTTTAAGAGTATGTCATGGAGTACTGTGTTAAAAGTCTTAACTAGATCAAGTAAGATAATTATTGAAGTTTTTCTTGTCGTTGAGACTGTTATAAAGTTAATATTTGGTTAATGCTTCATTTGTCATGTGTTTACTTAGAAAGCCAAACTATTGTTTGTGTATGATTTTGTATTTGAATATGAATTTTAGTATTTGATTATATATTACCCTCTCGTATAGTTTACTGACGGTTGGGAGGATGGAAATAGGTCTGTAATTTGACAGGAACGTTTTATCTCTCGATTTATGCTATAGAAGGGGCATACTGTACCCTTTTTGAGGCCGTCTGGGAAGACACCATTTTGAATGGATAGGTTTATGAGCTTTGAAAGCGCGGGAGCAATTAAGTTTGCGCACTTTTCGTAAACTCTGTTTGGGATTGTATCTAGCGTACAATTTTTATTTTTTAATTGTTTTATGGCTGTCATTAGATCGTGTGTCGTAGTCGACGATAGGAAGAAAGAGTGTGGTAACGGAGGGCCTAAGTATGTATCGAAAGACCGCTCCGATCGTGGGTGGTATTTTAGAAGCAAGGTTGACTCCACTTCGGTGAAACAATCGTTTAAAGTATTCAAAACATTTATTTTATCCGTTATGGGCTCATTATTTACTAATAGCTTTTCCGGGGCACAGGGTTTTGTTATTTTTTTATTAATCGCTTTGTTAGTGAGATTCCAGTATCGTTTGAGATCGCTTTTGTATTTTAAAATTTATTATTATGATGTTTTATTATGAACCCAAGTTTTGTTAAAATTAAACTAAATAAATAATAATGTTACTTCAGTATAAATTTGATTTAGATTAAACACATAAAAGAGTATATTTACTTCGAATTTGGTTTGACCAAGTAGAAAATTTTAAAATAATGATATTACTTCCAAGTACATAAACTCTTATATGCGTTTAATCTAAACTAAATTTATTTTAAAGTAACATCATTTATTTAGTTTAGTTTTGACAAAACTTTAGGTGTAAGATTTTGTCCGATGAAGGCACTTTTCAGACCTCTGGTAAAGTCAATAGATACAACTGTAGAGCTTGGGCTGTCGATAACCCTCATGAGACACATCAACATAAACGGGATTCGCTAAAAGCTAAATATTTGATATGCCATGTCAGGTAACTGCATATTTTGTCCATTTATTTTTGCGAATCATACCATGACTGGAGGGAACCGGAACAGAGACTGAAATGTGCATCATTTGAAGCTCATTCCATATTGATTGACATGTGTCCAAAACAATTTCTTTTTCTGTCGTTTTACTTACTCAAAATGAGAAGGCAAGCGACCAGAAAGAAGCGCCACTTTCTACAAACCTGATATATATAGTATCTATCTCTCTATCTATCCATCTATCTATGTATATATATATATATAATATTTAGGAGAAATCCAATGACAAGGAGAAATGTAAATGCCATGAAAAGTCTTCTTTAATGCGCAACGTTTCGAGCAATACGCTCATCTTCAGCCTGAAGATGAGCGTATTGCTCGAAACGTTGCGCATTAAAGAAGACTTTTCATGGCATTTACATTTCTCCTTGTCATTGGATTTCTCCTAAATATTAAATTGAAGCTCTGTAGAAGCAACCCGCATGATTATATATATATATATATATATATATATATATATATATATATATATACACACACACACAGTACATACTGTATATATATATACACACACACATACATATATGTATGTAAAGAACGACGCTTGTATAGAAGAACGTTCCGCACAAGATGAGGAGGGAGAACGAACAAATGAAAAATGAGGTTCTCCCTCGTCATCTTGTGCGGAACGTTCTTCTATACAAGCGTCGTTCTTTACATTAATTATACTGTGTTTGCAGTTGAAATGTACATATATGTATGTGGTGTGTGTGTGTGTGTGTGTGTGTGTGTGTGTGCAATTGCGCAGAATAAGCACACACACACACACACACACACACACACGTGTGTGCCAATAAATAAGTAGGCAAAAAAAAAATTTAGACCAAATATATTTTTAATTCAAATGCATTGTTTGTTTTTATTCATTGTTTATAGTGATACTTTTTATTTTGCGTGTTATGGTAAGAAGTAAAAACATATTTTCAGTCTGGAACTTGTTTTGTCACTTCGCACGAACAGAATTTAAAAACTTGTCAAAGTTATTTCTCCAAATTATTTTATGACCACTGTCTATTTTCAAGCAACAATAATGATGCCTTTTCATTCTTATTCCATTTTCAAAGGCATTTTGGGGAGAGCCCTCTCGTTTAATCACTGAGATACTACTGTTTCCGGTAATGTTTTCGACATTCTGACCTTTGAACTCCGTTGATCACTCTGGGACCAAAGTGAGTCCGAGTTTACTCCTTTAAAGCTGCGATCCCGAACGTCTTAATATTTTCCTTTTTCCGTTCCGTCGAAAACCTTTGCGGTCGGTCAAGGAAAAAACGTTCGTATGGCAGCCTTCAGAAGGTATATTATCTTTTCCCCTTTACCCGTGGTAAACCCCACCCCGCCTTAGGGATATAACTTTCTCCTTTTCTTTGGAGGTCTTACTTATTTGAACTGTCAGAATTTTGATCTTTTCAATTAATTTAGAAATAACTTGGTCCCTTTTTCTGTTTTCCTGCTTAAAGCTCCCACTTTGCCCAAGATTAACGTTCTTCCCTTAAAGTAACCCCCACGTCATAGTTGAGGGAGAGGTCTTCTGCCGAAGGAAGAGACTTCGATATTACTTGCTGTTTCTCGGCTCTGCCGTCAATTGTTATTACTATTAATAGTATTATTAATGATTTTTCCATCTATTTCCTAACTCCAGTGTGGATTAACGATAGTTTTACTACATTGGAGAAATTTACACACACACACACACACACACATATATACTCGTGTGTATATATATAATATATATATATATATATATATATATATATATATATATATATATATATATATATATATATATATATAATTTAATATATATATATATATATATAAATAAAATGTAATTATATATATATATATATATGTAATTCCATTAAATCTATAAGTATAATTTTCATCATCCATCTCATGTATTTAAATTAAATTTGTCGAAACATGTAAAAAACATCATCTAAATAAATAAGATTAACTGGAGCGTAATACTTTTACGAAATAAACTGCTCTCATTTAGGTACGAGGATGCCTCTCTGTTCTTTTGTTTATATTCACGCTTGTTGAGTTAAGACATACCAGTATTTCTGTAATAAAATTATCAGACAGAATTGCATCTGTGTACCAAGTTTATGTGTGTGTGTGTGTGTATATGGGATGAATTTCACAATTAAACACGTGAAATGAATGAATGCTGAAATCCACAAGGAAAATGAAAAACGATTCCAAGGCCTTTCGTGTATTCAGAGCTGACGAGGTGTAGCTCTGAACACACGAAAGGCCTTGGAATCATTTTTCTTTTTCCTTGTGGGTTTCCAGCACATATATATATATATATGTTATAATGTTATAATGTTTCAGACCAACGAAGACTCTAGGATCCACTCATGGCTGGTCTACCTAACTGTGTTCGTAATTGTGTATTGTGCATGTCCTCTATGGTGGCGGAGGGGATTTACAATTTTACGTGGGTTCCGAACCACAAGGCCTTATTTTTACCACCTTAAACTATACCCAATCTATCAACATATGCGTCTAATCGATTATTAAACATGTTTATAGACGTGCTACGAATTACTTCAACCAGCAAACTATTCCACCTATTTACTATTTTATGCGTAAAAAAGTTTTTGGCAACTGCTGTCTCGAACCTTCTACTTGTCAACTTACACCCTTTATTTCTAGTCCTATTATACTGAGATATTTTGAAAAAGCTATCTCTATCTACGTTATCGAACCCATTCATAATTTTGAAAACCTGGATTAGATCACCCCTTAGCCTCCTGGTCTCGAGTGTAGTCAATTTTAACTCCTTAAGCCTATCCTCGTACGACTTCGACCTAAGCGACGGAATCATCTTAGTTGCTCGTCTTTGAACTATTTCGATTTTGTCTATATCTTTTCGCATATGCCGATTCCAAAATTGGATCGCGTACTCCAAGTGGGGTCACTAATGATTTATAAAGAACAATAATATCGCGCGATTTGTACTCAAAATTCCGAGCTATAAAACCTAGCACTTTGTTTCGCTACTTTTAAATCACCAGTGACTATAACTCCTAAATCTTTTTCCTGCTCTACGCTTGCTAACTCCTTCCCCTGACATACTATACGCAAAATTACCGTTACGCGAACCTATATGTAAAATTTTGCACTTATCGACGTTAAATCTCATTTGCTAGGCCGACATCTAAATCGTTAATATATATAAGAAAAAGCAAGGGGCCCAATACAGAACCCTGAGGAACGCCGCTCGCTGCATTAGCCCAACACGACTCCGCTCCATCAACGACCCCTCTCTGTTTCCTACCTCGCAACCACTGTTCTATCCAATTTATTACTACACCCTGTATACACACACACACACACACACAATATATATATATATATATATATATATATATATATATATATATATATACACACCATACCTTGTAGGATATGTGTAATTAATTGCAAAACACTTTATTTGATCAATGATACAAAATTATTTAAAAAGATTTATTTTATTTTAACAGTGTTATGGTCGTATCCCTTTTAACAGTAGTGTGTTAGCCTTTCTAACAGCCAAAATCAATTACCGTTAATGCTGTTAATGTCCCCGTTACAAGAATTTCTAAAATTAATTTGAAGGTTCTCCTTTGTTTAATAATTTTCCTTATTATTAAACTAGAAAATTATATTAACAAATAAAATGTATTGTCTGATACCATAGTAAATATTATTTCAATACTTAGTATCTAATAGTTGTTTTGCTTTCATTGTCGTAGTTATAAATATATTTTTAGAACTGTCGTTCGTCTAGTTTATACCTACATATATAATATAAAGACTTAGAATTCAGGGAAATTCGAAGTCCTATTTTTACCTCATAAGGATGTAAATGTACGCAAATCTCTGGGAAAAAGGCTTAAAGTTGACAACACTATAGTGCGTGCACAATTAAGCTAAAACTATTATGTTGAACTGCGAGGGCAAAACATAGTTCCTGAAATACTTGATTAGCCATTCTTCAAATCCATGTGTATCCAATGAAAGTAAATTAATGGAACAGAAATTCATCCAACACCACAATGGGCCTAAATATTGACAAAGGCCTTTGTTTAATTTCCTTACTATAATTTAATTTTCGCTTTACGTTGGCAGCTGTATGCTAGTGTTTGTCACCGAGTCACCAGTTCAATATAATTCAGTTAGGGAATAACGTTAAACTATTCTTTTATGGAAATTGTCATTGTAGTGTTACCAACCCTCGTTTGTGGATTAAAGCTCACGTGAGCAACAAGGACTCTTTGCTTTTGCTCTGTAATGACTGACAACAGTGATGGTCGAAGGTTGGTTTTTCTTTCATTTATCTGATGAAAATTTGCACTGATATAATGAAGTGTCTTATTTACAGCTTCAAACTTCTGGGCTATCCAACATCCACTGTGATTACAGTCTTACTCTCCACACGGGCAAACACCATAAAATAAGGTGTATCATGAGCTCCCACTGTACGAGGCGTCTTTCACACTCTATAAGCTCTTTCGCTGCAGAAAACATCCTCTCGGCAACCTTAACACGGGACCTTGGACATGAAATCGACTGTTAGAAAAGTATGTCTGAATGACCGTTTTGTTCAGGTATTCGAAATCTCGCAGTTAATAATGACCCTCGTTTGGAAGTTTAGCTTTCTGATTCGATGCATTATTAAGCATTGTTTTAATAAATTTTTTCTAATTTTGTTTGTTGTAACCGTTGAAGAAATCGTTTCAATTTGGAAAAAAAAATGGTCTTAAAAAGAAAAACCTCAAAACAAATTTTGTCCCGCATTTTGAGGGACAAAATCTGGCAAACCTAGATTCGAGAGTGAACTGGCAATACCAGCAACTTGAGAATCCTAGTTATATAGGATATCCAAATTATATCTTTGAGTTATATATTCCTTATGAAGCCTTTTCTATTATTAATTTGATTTCGTATCATATTGTAAGGCGCAGTTGGTATTCTTCGTCGGTAAGATTGATCTTTTGCCTTCGAAAGCTTTAGATGAACTGATACTTAAAAATTAAGTTGCATGCTTAAAGTCCCACAGTTGTCTGATATTTCTTTTACTTTTGTGCCGATCCACTTCTGATCTTGATGTAACTTTTTCCCTTTACCCGTGATATCTATCCACCTATATGAAGAGGGAGACGAATATATTAAAAAAAATAGAACCAAAAAGAAAAAGCTGATAAGTTGTCTTTCTATATCTAATATATCTTCAGAGATATTTTACGGGATGAGACGAAATGTATCTATAAGTCAACAAAGTGTATTTACAAATCGACGAAGTTTGTCTATAAATCAACACCGTCTTTATCAAGTCTCAATACTCGAATTTTTTTTTGTTTGACAAGTTGTGTCTCGTGTTTGTAAATTTGAATTAAAAATATCTTAACTTCTTTAAAAAACTCTTTAATTTATAAAACTTAATCAAAAACATCGATTTCGATTTGAGTTTTCAGTTTTCATTTTATTTTATTTCAGTTTCAGTTTTGATTTCAATTTTGGCAAAACTTTTCGATTTTAGTTTTTACGATTTTAGTTTAAACAAATCAGTTTTATCAGTTTATTGATTCCACTTTATATCGATTCCCCATCCCATATATATATATATATATAATATATATATATATATATATAATATATATATATATATATATATATATATATATATATAATATATATATATATATACATATATGTATATATATATTCGACGATAGTTGGAGGGTTAAGAGCGGTCACCCTTCTTTGGGACAGGCTGAATAAAAGCGAATCTGATGACAGTAATTCGGTACTAGAAACACAGAATTGTTTTAGACATAGTTACGACTTTAAAAAATAATGTACAAATCCTTAAAGTTAAAAAGACTTAAAAAAGAAAACTTATATGAAGTTTTCAGATCCAAAATAGAGATAATATTAACAAATATGATGATTCTTTGAGTTTAGATTTTTCCTGACTAATAAGTTTTTAATATAACTTTTTATTTTTTAATTATTGGATAAATTTGTTGCGGAGAAGCACCATAATCAAATTTAGGTACGGTAATTGCGGCCCCTTAATTAGTTTCCGGTAGCGGAACATAGTCGATCCGCACAATGTTGACATGCTAAAGGTTGATTTACATAATATCGCCATGCAAATGTCGACAGCAATATTCTGAACTTGCGTAATATAAAAAATCTCAACCTTATGCATGTCATTTAAATTCATGTTAAATTAACTTAAATTAGGTCAGGTTAGGTTACATTATACCATGGTGGGTTTCATTATTTTAGGCTAGGTTAGTAATTTTCAATGAAAATCTGAATTGTATGTAGAAGTTAGTCACTTTCAGTTAAAATATGTAAAAGATTTTTCATTTTCATTTGAAATCCAAATACTTTCATAAAGTCAATTTGGAATAAAGCCGAGATACATAAGGTAGAACGTCAACATTATGAAATTCGATTTTGTTTATGTAATACATTAGTTTTACATTTTTGCTAGTCTTCCTTCCCACATTATTTTTGCTTTTTCTTTTAATTCTCCAGTCATACACTGTGAAGTTGAAATGATTTATAACAGAATAATTTGTATACAGACCACTAATATTGAAAGATTAAGTGGTATATATATATATATATATATATATATATATATATATATATATATATCATTTAATCTTTCAATATTGGTGGTCTGTATACAAATTATTCAGTTATGAATCATTTCAACTTTATATATAAGATACTATACACGAGTATATATATTTATTATAGGAGAAAATTGTAGACAACAATCGACTGGGGAAGTACTCGGGTGGGGGTGGGAGGGTTTTAGGTAGGAGACAAGAAGTGCTGGAATTCCCGTTTCGTTTGTCACTGTCCCCGTTAGCTAATCTTTTTCCGTGTCTCATCTATCCTGGGAGCAGTCCATCCAGCATGCTGTCAAACACACTTCTCTTTCTATTCCTTACTAAACATACATGCATCTTACACACTACACAGGGCCGGCTCAAGGCCCTGGCTAACCGGGCGGTTGCCCGGAGCACAATCTGCTAGGGGGGGGAGCGCCAAAAAACTGAGAGAAAAAATTAAATAAATTAATAAAAAGAAATCCAAAATATAAAAATCGTCTGATATGGTCACATTGTTGAGGAGTGTCTATTTTATTTCTTATTGTTGTGGCGAGAGACCTATTCATTATTCCTATATTTGTACTTTTTTACCATTAAAAAATTATTAAAATGCTAAAAAAGTCTCGAGCCGGTACCTCGAACCGGTGTCAGTATCTCGAGCCGGTACCTCGAACCGGTGTCAGTACCTCGAGCCGGTACCTCAAGCCGGTGTCAGTACCTCGAGCCGGTACCTCAAGCCGGTGTCAGTACCTCGAGCCGGTACCTCAAGCCGGTGTCAGTATCTCGAGCCGGTATTGACACTACAAAATCTTTTCAAAAGTTATATAAAAAAGTGGCATCGTCGAGCCTTGGAGACCTTGTTTTCGGCTCTTCCCTTCTTGTATGAGGGGTCACTTTTGCGGGCGCTCGCCCTTGGCCCCCCCTTCCTACATAAAAAGACTATATATATATATATATATATATATACTGTATACATTTTACTTAATTTAATTAAAATGATTTAATTTATCACTTTATTGTTTTAAAATGCGACTTTAATTATTTAATTAAAATTTTATTTATTTATGTTATTTTAATGCGATTATTTACTGGAAAATTAACATTTATTTTTATAAAAGTGGAAGGAATTGCTAATGTTAAATCGACTAATTATATAATGTCAAGTTAAATTATTCTTAACGTGGGTTTTTCCCAAATTGTTTGGGCATAATAGAATAACATTCTTTAATCCCTATTAAAGAGCGTGTACTTTGATGAGAGCTTCGAAATAGATGAGATTTTGAGGGAGACTGAGGAACTGAGAAGGTACTCCACCTAAGACTTGATTCACCCACTATCTCGGTTTATTGTCTAGACTATTCTCTAGAATAGTCAAGAATAAATTATTATGAGAATATTTTATCATTATTCCTAACTTTTAAAATATATACACTCCGCTCAAAAGTCGAAGTTTTTGGGAAAAGTGATCGAACCCTAACGCCTGGAAGATAACAGCAACAAGAACTACGGTGGCCATATACAGGCTGGCCATAAAGTCTGGAAACAGGACATTTCTCTCAGAACTGTACAGTAGGTTATCTGCAACGGAGAAAATAAATTATCGTAACATATCCTATGTTTCCAGAATTTATGGCCATCCTATATATATATATATATATATATATACACACACACACACACACGCAATATGTTGGATGTTTTGAACATATGCTGCAAAAGGGAAGCTCAAAAATTTTATGATTGTGTTCCTTTGTAAATTTATTGATGGACTGGTGTTTCCTCGACTTCACAAAAGTGTATACATTTTTTACAACCCTACAGTTGCTACGTTAATCTGTAGACGTTGATTTTCTGTCCAAAATCTTTGGTACGAAAATTTTCAATTGTTTACATATAATGCGAGCGTGGACCGACTATTGATATACGTAGGCGTTGATAATAATGTAGTATAGCTTTATGTTAAACCGGCCTAATTCTGTTTGAACAATTCGAAACAAATGAATGATTAACCCTAGAAGGCCAATGCGAGACCGCACACATAGCGACTAGTGTGGGTCTATATAATGTCGCAATAAAAATTACATTTATAGGTTGAATTAAACAATTTATTGTTAATAAACAATGCTAAAACTAAAGTGTTTTGTAAATGCGATTGAACAAACTCCAAATATTTTCGGCAACATTTATTTCATTTCGCATCGATGTTTTTGGCAGAAAAATCGTATGAATACACCATCGACTATATTGATATGACAAACATGCAAACTGTTTCGACAATGACGTAAGAGTGACAGTATGCAACATAAGTAAACAAAGTAGTGTTTTCTTAGATATTATGAACAAAATTAAGTGATAATTATGATTGCATGTTTCACAATAATCAAATCATTTTGTAGCTCAAAATTGTCGTATTATTTATTGAAGACAGATATGATAACACTTACAGTCAACCAGCAAAGTAGGAGTTTTTATGGCGTAAAAGAATGTGTATAATTGTATATGCTGATTTTCTGCAGTCCGTCTCGGTCATTGATGGAACTTTTGTGGTGATTCTGGACAATGCCCTCTCTTACAATGATGCCAGGCTTGAAAATCCCCATCAAATGATAAAACAGTTGCCGCCAATTCCCCTTTCGTAAAACCTGTGAAAAATGTCTTCGGTGCATTGAAGGCGATGCTGAAAAGAAGTCTTTGTGACCTCCAGGATGTCATGACGACAGAAATGGTGGGACAGGTTGGAATGACACTCACTCATTAGAGAAAAAAACCACCTGTATAGGGAAATCTTAGAAGTCATACCTCAACTGTCAACTGAAACGTGTCAACTGAAACTGTGAATAACTGTTACAGACACAACATACTTCCCAAATGTCTTTATGGAGACGATATTTAAATCGAATAAACGGTATGTATATATATATATATATATATATATATATATATATATATTATATATATATATATATCTGTGTGTGTGTGTGTGTGTGTGTGTGTGTGTCGTGAATTTGATAATTAAGCACTTAAAATTAATAAATGATGTACGTTCACAGTAAAAAATTAAAATATATTCCAAGGCCTTTCGTGTATATAACAACATAACCTTATCAAGGAATAAGATGTGCTGTTAAATATACGAAAGGCCTTGGAATCACTTTTCATTTTCCCTGTGGCAGTGCATTTTTTATGTGTATATATATATATATATATATACACGTAGGTAAATTATACGTAACTCATGTACTCAACTTAAGTTACTGTTTACAGTTCTTAAATGTTTATGTAACGTAACATTGTATTTAAAGAGTGTTGAATACATTGTTGTAATTGTTGGTGTATATTAACTTTTCGTGATTTCATGTTAAGTTTGTCAAATGGTAATGAAAACTGACAGACATCGCGTAAAATGTCGATACTAAAATAACACTGAAAAACAAAGATTTTGGTTCCTGAACCAAAATAGATGAGTCCTATGTAATGTTTTGTACTGAATTCGAATCTGTTTTTAGAATTCTTCTATCACGTATAGGTTTTGAGATATGACAGTTTCAGCTATATTGATTAACTGCAAAAATACAAAGGAAACATCTATTTTGGTTCAGGAACCAAAAACGTTGTTTGGATGTATAACCTTCGGTTAGATTCTGCCCGAATTGTTCATTCTGACGAAGGTCAAGCTTTTCACTCCACCTTAGACCTACAGTTTAACGTGGAATCCGAACCACGCCCCACCAGCATCCCAGCGTCTTAACCACTAGGCCACCCAGGGTACCCATTTATCTACCAACCACTTTCTTTTATTGTGTGGAAGGATGAACAGCTGGGTTTTGATGCGTGCCGGCTGCAGTCACCTTGTCTCGATCCTGGGGCCGATGGATTCGTAGTCAGCGACGCTAACCACTACACCAAGTATTAAAACGAAAAACTTGTTAGCAGATGTATAAATGGTTTAATGCAGCTAAATAGACATATATATATATATATATATATATATATATATATATATAGTTATTTTTTATATGCATCCAGTATATATATTTATATAGTTACTTTTTTATATGCATACAGTATATATATTTATATAGTTACTTTTTTATATGCATACAGTATATATATTTATATAGTTACCTTTTTCATCTATTTTTATAGTTACCTTTAATTAATGTTACTTTCACTTTTTTACAGGTCATTGTGAAATAAGTGCTTGGAATATTGACGGATTACCTAAAATAGTTAAAAAAAACTGAAAAATATTAAGTATGTCTCGTAGATGTGTTAATGATGCCGACAATTTTTGCTACATTGGTAAAGAATTTACTGTTAAAATCAGAAAAGGTGCTTTACTCCTATTATAAAAAAAGCGGATCACCTGAAGATCCGCCACCCCAGCCGTTTTTTATTTAGCTTTATAAGGCTAACTAACGAAAATGTCACGACCTAACCTAACCAATCGTTAGGTCAAACGAAAAAGAATGTGTCCATTTTTTTCAACGAAAAAAAAATCTTTGCTATTGCAATGATGTTAATGCCCTGAAGAAAGCACTTGCACACGAACACAACATTGAAGAATGGCGGTTGTTCATTGATTCATAAAAATTGAGTTTGAAAACTGTACTGCTACATAATGGGAATATTTTTCCATCAGTTCCCATTGCTCCTTCATTTCACCTAAAAGAATCATATGAAAATATGGAATATCTTTTAAACAGCATAGAATACAATAAGTATAACTGGAACATCTGTGGTGACCTAAAAGTTATAGCTCTTCTTTTGGAAATGTATCTGGGGTATACAAAATATTGCTGTTTCTTATGTGAATGGGAAAGCAGTGCTAAGTCTAAACATTACATTGTTAGTGATTGGCCAACTAGACAACTAATAGAAGGTCAAAAAACTGTTTTGCATAAAAGTCTTGTTGAATCAAAAAATGTTTATCTACCACCTTTGCATACAAAGTTAGGGCTGATGAAAAATTTTGTGAAAGGTATGGATCGAAACAGCAGAGGATTTCAATACACTGAAGAGAAATTCCCGAAAATCAGCGAAGCGAAAATAAAAGAAGGAATATTTGTGGGACCCCAAATACGAGACTTGATGAATGATGATGAATTCGATGCAGTTTTAGAAGGAAAAGAAAAACATGCTTGGGAGTGTTTTAAATCTGTCGCGATCAATTTATTAGGTAACAACAAAGCACTAAACTACAAAGATTTAGTTAAAAGAATGCTGGTAGCGTACCACTAAATGGGGTGTATACAGTATGTCCTTAAAGATTCACTTCCTCCACTCCCATTTAGACTCCTTTCCTGAGAATTTAGGAGCTGTGAGTGATGAACATGGCGAGCGCTTCCATCAGGATATTCTAAAGTTGGAAAAACGGTATCAGGGCAGATGGAACTGTAATATGTTAGCTGATTACTGTTGGTCATTATTGAGAGAAGCTCCTCGTACATCATACAAGCGAAAATATTCCACTAAATCATCTCAGTAGCTTTCTATTTAGGTTTATTTATCTGTATTTGTATAATAAAATAAATTGTTTATATTTGTATAAAACTGCATTTTTCTCAAAACCTCTACGTGATGGAAAAATTCTGAAAACAGATTCGAACTTAGCGTGAAAAATTCATTTAGGATCAGCTATGTTTATGTAGGAACCAGAAAAAAAGTTTTACGAGTATTTTGTTGTCCATTTCTAAAATGACTATTTTTTAAATCTGGCGATATGTCAAAGTTGGAATGATTTGCCTAATTGTTGTGCTTCGCTGTCGAATTGATTACAACTTTGTCAAAAATGGTGTACTTTGTCAATTTGTGTATTTTGTCTCTCTTGCAAACAGTATATTTTTAGTATTTAATGGATTGCGCGTTTACAGTTTTGGGTTATAATCATATAAAATGATTTCGTCAAATTCAGTAAAAGTGTAAATTTTGTGAATTGAAATCACGATTAAGTAACAAACTCAGAAGTCTGAAGCAGGGAGTTTTAGCAAGTTAAACAGCGGTTTTAGCAAGTTAAATAGCGGTTCAGATGTTGCAAATAGTTTGAATAGAAATTTAGATGATAATAGTAATAAAGTTGAATTCGTTGAAAATAAACTTCACAATATTGAATAAGATTTAAAGAGTGTAAAGTCATAAGAAGGCTTTAAAATAGTTAAGGATTTTAAAGTTTTACGAGTAAAATAAGCCGAAATTCCGACTAAGCGTTTCAAATCCTCTTATTGTCTTACAGGTTTCGCAGAAAGAGATAAAAAAACCTTATTATTTAGATTATCGATTTATGGCCATATATGTAGATGAGGAATTTGTCAGGCGAAACACGAACAAATAAAATAGGAAATGTGTACCAGAAGCAAAGGATGTAATACAGGAATTAAACGATTTGGGAACGGAAGCGAGAAACCCGATCCTTTTCTCTTGTCAGCGGAAATACTGTTCATATAGACAGGAAACTAAAGTTAATGATTTCCTTGAGAAATATCAAACTTTAACTCATTCCTCGAAAGCGGAATCCGGAAGTATTTTAAGTGCGATCGTTTGACTTCTATAATTTGAGGCAACGAAACTAGTGAGAAAGGATATTTCTTTAAATATCCTTTAAAGGATATTTTCTTTAAAAAAAAACTGGAATACGTGTGTAAAAAGAAAGAAGCAGAATTTATTAATTTTTAAGTTACATTTTAGCAAACATAAATTTTTTATTCGCGATGATGTACTTTAAATCAAATGGGATAAATAAATACACTTTTAGACAATGAAGCATGTAATATATAACGTAGGAGAGGTAATAATGAAAATGCTTTGTAGTGAAACGTAAGCAACAAAGACGAAAACTGAGAAACGTTCAGCATTAATTTGTTTTATATTTAACACGCGCGTAGCATTCATAATAAGTTAAATGAGTTTAAAGCACTGGGCTATAAAAGGCCAGCATAGTAGCTATAACAGAGACATATGCCAGAAAGGATAGAGATTAATTGGCGAATACCAAATTAGCGGCTATAAACTCCTTCATAAAGGTAGAATGGGGAGAATGGAGGGAAGCCTAATGCTGTTTTGGAAAGAGATTCTTCAACCCGTCGAAAAAGGTTAAAGGTTAAAATTGCTGAGGCGAAAGAATGCATTAACTTTGTTGTTGATTACGGGACCCCGGTTTAGAGGGAATTTAGGGACGAAGTAATTGTATAGGGATACAATTATCATACATTCAGCGACTTTAACTACCCTAACGTAAACTACGATAGATCATAAGTTGAAAGGAGATAATTACTCGAATTTCTAGAAAATAAATTCCTACTTCAAAAGTAAATGAATCCACGCGTGGCAATAATAAATTTAATTTAATTGTCACACTCAATAATAGCTAACTTTGGTGAACTCGACGTTGGCGAGTCATTGAGTATTAGTAACTATAAAATGATTTGATTTCTAATTTTACATTAATGTCAACAAGTTACAAACATTCTCAAGGTCCTTTTGGAAGTTTTAAGAGCCAGTCTAGAAGAGTTTAAAAGTCATTTAGAATGGAAAGAGGTAATAGGTGTGAATGCTGTAAACGCAATTTACAGCAATGCTGAGCAATTCTGAAACTTCATTTAATAATAATAATAATGATTGGGGTTGTTTAACCTCCTTCACAACATCTAAGGTCATATGACGGAGGGGACATACAGCTTTACGTGAGATTCGAACCACGGGTCGCTACATAATCTGGACGCGGAGGACGGTCTCCATCCAATTATTACCCAGAACCAATGTCGCTTAACTTCGCTGATCAACGGGAAGCGGTGCTACGACATTGGCTACGACGTAGCCTGAAACTTCATTTAAAATTGTAAATAAAAAAAATGAGAGAAGAGGAGAGTAATAATTCTAACACAACAAAAGTGATGGAAACAATGGTGCATTTTAAATCCAACTAAATGTTTTGATTATACAAAATGGGTCGCATTTTTTAACATTTAATGTTTAATAGTTTGACAACATTTCTATACGTTCTATATATATATATATATATATATATATATATATATATATAGGCAGAAAGCTAGGTTTATCAAGCTAGGTTCAATTGACAATATAACAAAACGTATAACAAAATGATGAAATAATAAACATGTGGATTCCCTCTGTGAAACTCTTCATTGTTCCTTTGAACATATCGAGTGGGGTTCTTTTTAGTTGTTCATCTTTTCTACGGCCAAGGACGTTCACATTTGGATAGATGAAACTAGCAGTGTAGAGTTTGTCACGCAAATAAACCCAAAGCCAGGAATCACATGGAGTTAAATCAGGTGATCTGGCTGGCCACTCGATGGGACTTCAACGCCCAACCCCATCTTCCTTCAAGGTTCATATCCAGAATCTCACGGGCAGCTGCAGCGTAATGTGGCGGCGCTCCATCATGTTCATAAAGCCAATTCCTGCAAACACCATTAGTAAACTGTGGCAAAACTTTGTCTCTCAATACCTGGCAATAGCGTTTTCCATCTGTCGTATCTCTCGATATGTCAAAGGAAACGAGTCCTGAATAACCAATGCATGCCCAAACTGTTAGTGTAGCCATTTTAACGGGTTTACCCAACCATATTTTAGGATTTTTTTCGTCCAGTAGTGAACGGTGTTTGTTTTCTTTACTCGTTAAACCGAACACACATTCATCTGAAAATTTGATCTTTCCAAGGAAATCTGAATCACTGTTGAACTTTTGTCTCATTGTTTCAGCAAACTGCAGCCGTTTATTAGAATCATCATCGTATATGAGAGAGAGTAAATGGGCTTGTAACCGTGGTACCCAGTGATTTCAATACCTTTGCTACTGAAAATGTCGAAATACCCAGTTCTTCTGTGACTTTTCTCGTTGAAGTTGTTGGATCGACTTGATAACTGGCGAGGACATTTTCTTTGCTGTTGTCTTCTGTCGCCGTTACTGACCTTCCGCTTCTTGGACAATCTTACCATGCTCCCTGTTTCCAAAAGTTTGAACTTGCAGTATCGAAGAGTGGTTACATTTGGTGGTGGTTTACTGTACAGTATTTTTCTTGAAATAAACGCAAACTTTCTTCACAATTATTATAAGAAATAACCCACGACACAAAATATACTTTTTCTTCATTGCTGTATTCCATCTTTACTGACATGACGGTGACTAGGGCTAGGTCCCAGGGCATTCTTGTTCTAGACTAGGGTCATTCCTGGCCTTGTATAGTTGCTTTGAAAAGTATCGCATACACTGCAGTGATATCATTGGAATTTATTTATCATTAACAAATTGTTTGCATGTATAAAATCCTTAAAGACTTTTCCCCCACCCTGTATAAAGATTATACAGGGTGTTTATAAAGTAACGCAAGTAATGAGACAAATCCAATTTGAACTGGTTTAAACTAGTTCCAACAAATGCAAAAAACTTCACTTTTTTTACGTGAAGGTCAAAATATGAGAATAAAAACCCACTCTAATAGACAGAGTTTATTTCCACGACAGTTTCGACGCCCACTGGCATCCCGAGGAGGATGCCATGGGCGTCGAAACTGTCGTGGAAATAAACTCTGTCTATTAGAGTGGGTTTTTATTCTCATAGTTCCAACAACTTGTAAACAGCAATTATTTATATATTAACATATATATTATATATTAGCAGCGTTAATATAATTCAAATCCGATTTGTCTCTTCACTTGCGTTACTTTATACACACGCGGTAAATCTGACTAGGGGCACTATCGGTCATTTTGCATATTTTAATGGTAACGTAATTACTGATCATAAAAGAAGTGGCGACAATCTGAACTCCAAGAGCTGGAGAATTAATTGATTAAGTTCAGCGACGAGGTACTACGTAGTAATACAACGGTTTACTGAACGGTTTGCTAAAATTGGAGATAAAGCGACTATCGATCGGAATAGAGTAAAACCTGTAAACAAAGTACCAGATTGATTACAGAAATGTTAAAAGAAAATTAATGTGTAGAAACAAAAAATTGTACATACTGACTTTAAAAACCAGTCCAGATAAAACCCTATCAGGGTTGAGCGTCGTTCCAGAAATTGAGAGACTTAAAGGTAATGTTTACTAAGGAAGGATGTGAAATCTGCAGAACAATGGGTAATCATACCAAGGCAAAATCATAGACTTCATTGTGAAAAATTTCTCTTGCAAGTCAAAATATAAATGTATAGTCGTAACATCACATTTGGAGTACATGGTTCAATTTTTGTCTTCGCCCAGTATATGCGTAAAGATATTTAAAGGTTAGAGACAGTACAACGTAAAACTAAGAAATTAATGGCCTTGTTCTCTAGTGATAAAATAATGTTTTTATTAATTTTGTATTTACTTACTACATTAGATTTATGTGGTGTAGAGTTTCATGTTATCCTTTATTTTACACTTCCTCTACTGAGTAACCAGTTAGGTACACGAGATATGTGTGTACAAAATGTGAAAGAACTCAAGCTGTAATCTTTCCATCATGCATTTCCCTTTTTACAAAACTCTTTGCTACTACTATTTCTTTGTGAAGACTTGCCCATAAGTGGAATGCACAATTTAGTAGTTCTTATTTTCAGGTACTCTCTCTCTCCCTCTCTCTCTCCCTCTTTCTCTCTCTCTCTCATAGTTTCTTTACTTGAGCTAGTCAAGAGTGGATTCTAGTGTCTTTGTTAGCTTCTAACTTCTGCAATTTTCTTTCAAAACTTCACACTCTGTGATAGATCCTGATAACGATTTTTCTTCTAATCGGATATTGCATTAATTGTATATTTTCTTAAAATATTAATATGACTTTCATGTCTGTGCAGTCATTAATTTTGTGCAGTATTTTCAAAAAGGACATTTTGGATTTTTAATTCTTCAGTTTAGGCTTAGGCAGCGTCCGTAACTCAGTGGGTAACATCGTTTCCTTTCAAGCAAAGTAAAGACACTGAAGTCGGGGTTTCAACTCCAGATGGTACTGGTTAATAATAATCCAGGAGTTAGGGCAACTGGCCACATTAATCTGTCCAGGTTTTGTCAGTTTCTGGCTATCGGCACCAGTTATTGTTAATAATGTTCATTACGTCTGAATAATTTTATGTGGAATATGTAAGAGGCTTTCATTTTCATTTTCACTTTCATCCTTTAAATTCAATTTGTCTTCATTTTTACATAAGTGCAGAGAAGTGATTTGTATTTATTCCTCATAATTTTTACTGCATATTTTTAATCAGCTAAACTGAGAATTAATATTTATTTCAGGTTAGTTCTTATTTCCCTTAATTTCCTTTCTAATATTTGTTTCTCCGTTTTGTTTTCTCTGCATTTGTTTATGCGCTCCACAATGTGTTTTTGGGTTTGAAAAGTACCTGATTTATTTTCAGTGCTGCCTTCTTTTTGTCTTTTTGGTATTCGGTTAACTTTCTAATATTATTAGCTCAATTATACTATAATACCGATATCAAATTGTTTTTCTCCGGCCCTTGAAGCATAAAATTTCCCTGTAATTTCTTCTAATTTCGCTTATAATTTCATAAAGTTTTTCTCCTTTCAAAATTCTTTCTTTTCAGTAAGTTTTGTGTTTCTTTTCCTATCTTTGCCTACTTGTCGTTTCTCAACAAACTCGTGATGACTGCAGTTTATCGTACAGTATGTTGGAAAAACTACACGCTAGTTTAAAGTATGAATCAATGAACATGAAGGCGTTAGCACTCTTACAAATATCAGTTTACTGACCCAGTTTATCCAGTTATGTATTTGAAACCATTCTCTTGAATCGGGTCATCCAATAAGAACTGGTAATTTAAGAATCCTTGCAAACCAGAAAACAAGACCTCTCTACTTTGAAAATAATTCTTATATTTTCACCTAAGATTGTAGTGGCGTAGATAATATGAAAATTTGGCGATGAAATAAGACGATTTTATTTATAAAATTTAGCTCATCCAACTTATATTCAATTCTAAAATGAAAATAGGCTGATATTCCGTCATAAAGTTAAATTTAATGTAAAATATTATAGGTCATTTTGTACTAAAGAGATGGTGATAGAGATTATCAAAAGTTATGTTTATTGTTTAATTCAGAAAGGAATATTACACTTTAAACGATAACAAAAACTTGGTTACAATTTTCTCGAAATTTTGTTTGGGAAGATTTTATTCGAATTTGAATGGCTTCAATGTTCCAACAAATTAGTGTGACAACTTTGCGTAAAATTCATTGGTTTTGTAGGACGTCACAACGAATACAATTGTTAGTTCCATGTCATCTGTTTTATTGTGTTCCAAAGACTTCGTAGTCCTAGATCATGATCACATATTTGATAAACCCTATCGAGGAACATATTTTTTCTACAGGAAGTGATGTCAGTTTAGAAAATATAAAATATAGTCTTTCCATAACACCATAATTCTCCAGCAAATTTCCTTGAACATAGTTTTCATGGAATTAGTGTTTCATTTCATTTACCCATTAAGCAGTTTCTAACTGCTGACTGAAAAATTCCTACAAATTTTGAATGTAACATAATCTCATTCTCCATCACAATTGACAAGATTTTGCTTGTAACACTTTCTTCATTGTCGTTATGATATTTATTTTTAAACAAATACTCGAAATGTTTTCCAATTTTCTCTGAGCAGTGCATATGCTAAGAAAATTTGCACATGTAGTGAATCCACGCGTATAATACAGGGTGTCCCAGAATTAACTATCTATTTCAATGAAATCGGACAAATTTTTTAAAAACACACTTTTATTTATGTTTATCATGTTTAATATGTGTTAAAAATGTATAAATTTCTAAATTTTTTTCATAATTTTATTTTCATAATTTTTTCATTATCTGGTCCAATGAAAGACCGTCTGAAGTCATAGAATGGCAAAGAGACTCTCCAAAAGTTAACGTGTGGCTTGGAATGACCAAATCCAAAATTTATGGTGCTCCATCTTGTTGAAACACAACATTATCAAGAATGTCATCATCAAGAAGCTGTGGTTCGAGAAACTGCTGAAGCATATCAAGGTAGACGGTACCTGTTACAGTTGCTTCCGCAAAGAAGAATGGGCCATAAATTTTGGATTTGGTCATTCCAAGCCACACGTTAACTTTTGGAGAGTCTCTTTGCCATTCTATGACTTCAGACGGTCTTTCATTGGACCAGATAATGAAAAAATATGAAAATAAAATTATGAAAAAAATTTAGAAATTTATACATTTTTAACACATATTAAACATGATAAACATAAATAAAAGTGTGTTTTTAAAAAATTTGTCCGATTTCATTGAAATAGATAGTTAATTCTGGGACACCCTGTACAACACAAAATAAATGTTCTTAAATAGGCCTTATTCTAAATATTTTAAATACCATAAATTTTAATAAATAATTGTAATTTTGTTAGTAATCTTGTACAGATTCAAATTTAACCCTTTGTGGCTCTCGGCTACGAAATACTAAGACACACAAACACTCGCAGAACATGACACTACAAATCGTCCGTTCATCAAGAATTAATATTAGTTGGTTTTTTTTATGCAGGAAGGAGGGGGACGAAAGGCGAGCGCCCGCAAAAGCGACCCCTCCACAGAAGACGGAGAGAGCCAAAAACAAGGTCTCCAAGGCTCAATTATGCCATTTTTAATTTTTTTTTAATATAAATTTTGAAAAGGTTGTGTAGTGTGTAAGATGCATGTGTGTGTTGTGTAATGAGCAACAGAGGGAGAAGTGTGTGTTTGAGACCATTCTGGACTGCTCACAGGGTAGATAAGACACGGAAAAAGGTCAGCTAAGGAGGACAGTGACAGGAGAAACGGGAGTTCCAGCACTCCCTCTCTTCTGTCTAACATCCACCCCGGAGTACTTCCCTGGTCGATTGGTGTCTACAATCTCCTCCAAAGAGTAGAGCTTTCCGTTTTCTTCTGAACATAAAGTTTAAATGCAGAGAGAAAATTTTTCAGCTGAAAAATGTCGTTTAATAAAATGGAAATATAGAGCAAAACTATAGATATGTTGAAACGCATAAGAAATTCTCGATGGCGTAATGAGAAGAAGATTCTGTACATTATGTGAAGGGTCTCAAGGACAAGGGTTTGAATGCAGTAACTATGACGAAAATTTATGTATTTATTTCTTTATATACTGTATACAATTTGCATAAATGAATAGTTAAATTAGCGAAAAATTTCTGTTATAAAATAAGGTTTTAGGGAATTTAGTAAGACTTCATGGAGTAAATTTGAACATAACTAAATCCAAAATAAGCTCATTTCATATTTAATTTAAATTTCAAATGGACGAAAACAGTTAACAAAAAAAAAAGGATGCAGTAGTTGTACAAGTTCATGAAGTTCCGTTAATCTGAAGAAAACTCATATGGAAAATCGTATTTCAAAAAGGCGGCTGTGACTAACGGAAGGATTTTCGACGAAGCGACGGAAATACGGCTCTCTGTGAAGGTCGGTTGAATGGTCGTGGACGTAAACCTCTTTATTTTTCTTCTTTAATGGATGATTAACCCTAGAAGACCAGTTTGGGACAGCGAACATAGCGGCTAGTGTTGGCTCTACGTAACCCAATAATGAAAATTATATTTATAGGTTGAATTAAAGAATTTATTTTTACTAAACAATAATAAAAATTGGATCAAGTAAAGATAAGCACCCCCAGCCTTCTTTAATTAGCCTTATAAGGCTAACTAACGAAAATATCACGACCTAACCTAACCAATCGTTACGTCAACTGTACGCCCTTGACGATTGGTTAGGTTAGGTCGTGATATTTTCGTTAGTTAGCCTTATAAGGCTAATTAAAGAAGGCTGGGGGTGCTTATCTTTACTTGATCCTAAAAATTAACTTGCGTAGAAATAAAAAAAAATTTCCAGAAAAACAAATGTACTTTTATTGTAATTGGCCACGCTGGCTTTCTAGGATTAAACCTTTCTTGACAGGACTTATTTACTGATTGGTTAAACTACATGTTGAGTTGCAATACTCTTAAGATCCTTAAAAAAAAAGGAGGATGAAGAAAATGGGGAACAAATTCTTAAGGGGGTTATAAACAACTAAACCTAAAGACAAATTCAGAGACATCACAGCAAAAGTGCGCCGTTACTGGCTAGGAAATCATAGCAAAATGGCACAGCGGATGAAACGACGATTCGTTGAGAAAAAAACAGGAAAAATGGCCAACAATTTCGTTGAGAATGTGCTAAGATAGTTTTTACGGTGATAAGGTCATTTTATATTTTGTTGTCTTTGTTAGTTGAAGTCTGAACACTTTCCTCGAAAATCGAGATAAAATTTGTCGACATGTCAATAAGTTTCTTTTAACTAAAAGTTTTTGTCTTACAAAAGGTCCAAGCGGGATTAAAAATGTTCAAAACTGGGCTGGTTTTAATATTTATCATAATACTGATATTCCAAGGTAAATCTTTTAAATAACGTATATAATATACCCAATTTCATAAGTTTGTCCTCAGAGGCGCATAAAAGACCATGAAAGACGGAGATATAGCTACTTCAAGGATTTAAATTCGCCATCAACATTGGCCCAGTTACCATGGGAATCGATACATTTTATTAATTTTTACGAAAATCATTCATTTGGAAATATATTTTAGGAAACATTATAACTATTATTATTATTAGCGTGCAATAGTTTTTAATTTAACATCATTAACTGTCACAGCATATGCATTGCTTCTTAAAATACTCTTCCAAATAAAGGTTTCATTTAGAAACGCATATAGTGGTTTCCATGGTAACGACGTTGTCTGAAAACTGAAATCTTCGAATTATTGCGTCTCTCTCTTCTTTATAGTTTTTGTGATGTGCGTGTAGACCTCATGCACTGTGTATATATATATATATATATATATATATACTGCACACGCACACACACACACACACATATATATATATATATTTTTTATTATTGGGGTTGTTTAACCTCCTTCGCAACATCTAAGGTCATATGACGGAGGGGACCTACAGCTTCACGTGGGATCCGAACCACGGGTCGCTACATAATCTGGACGCGGAGGACGGTCTTCCATCCAACTACTACTCAGACCCAATGTCGCTTAACTTTGCTGATCTCCGGGAAGCGGTGTTACGACATTAGCCACGACGTAGCCCATATATATATACATATATATATATATATATATATATACACACAGGGTGTTTCAGGAGGAAAGGTCAATACTTCGGGAGGTGATAGTATCGGTCATTGTGAGAAAAAAAGTTCATATGAACATGTGTCTAATTCTGAATGGTTACGGAGATAGAGCTGTTTGAATCTACAAATACAAAAGCATTGTTAATGGTAATCAAGAAAAAGAAACCAGTTATTGTTTCTAACATTTAATGTTTAAACATTGGCAGTTTGAATGTACCGATTGGTATCGATTGACTTATGTTACATGCTTACATTACAGCTTACATGGTTCAAGGTTATAGGGGAGGGGAGGGGGAGGAAGAGCTGCGCGCACATCAGATTAAAACAGCTCTATCTCCGTAACCATTCAGAATTAGACACATGTTCATATGAACTTTTTTTCTCACAATGACCGATACTATCAATTCCCGAAGTATTGACCTTTCCTCCTGAAACACCTTGTGTATATATATATATATATATATATATATATATATATATATATATATATATATATATATGGTGTTCCCAATATTTTTATTTTCCCGTTATTTTATAATGGATGTATATTTCATTATTGGGGTTTCTTCTTCAGAAAAGTAACAGATTGGGGGTTTTTATTCTGTCTATACCTATACATTTCTAATGTTTCACTACTTATTACTTAATAACTAGTAAATATTTTATATTATAGCCGTTCTTTCACCATTTCATACTTAAAGCAGTAACTTTTCCTAACTTCGTAGAAATTAGGAAAAAGTTATACCGCTACCACTAGACTTTAGTCATAGAAAGTCTTAATTTCTTTAAGGAAAGCTAAGTCTTAACTAAGCCTCCTCAATGACCAAGTCTACACAGAACAATGGCTGAACTCTCAACCAGTGATGCCGCGTTTGCAGCTGGAACAGAAAATCAAGATCAGTGAGTGGTTTCATGTGACAAATGCTGTGACGAAGGTGCATAGGAACTTTGGCAAAGAATATGGATGCAGAGATCCACCCGATAGAAAGACGATATCACGAACTGTTAGAAAATTTCAAACTAAGGGTAATAATGGTAAGCGACGATCCACAAGAACTGTGGAACACGTAAGTACTGTATAGTTCATGAAATTATTGTGCACAGTAGGCAGAAGTCAGTTCAACGTTTGTGAGCAGAAGTAGGTATTTCACGAACATCTGTGCATCGTGTATTTCATATTAAGTTAAGCTTTTTTCCTACGAAATTTATTCACAATCTTCACTGACTAACGTTCAAAAGCAAAAACGGATGGCATTCGCAACATGGATGTTATCAAAGCTAGAAGAAGATCTTGAGTTTTTGAAACATATCCAGTTTGCTGACGAACGTTATGTACATCTGTGTAGGGAGATTAGTTGGCAAAACTTTCGTTACTGGGAAGTCGTGATGGCGCTCTAATAGAGAGTGTTGCTAAACTCAACATTTCGTGGTATACTGGGTGATATGGTGTATCAGGTCCATACTTCTTTGAGACTGAAACTGGAAAAGCAGTAATGGTAACGCAAAACTCATATCGTCAGATGATACAAGACTTCTACTTACCACAACTAATTAGTTTGTCCCGTAAAAGAAATAACTACATTATACCAGATTCCCAGAGGTTTCAGCTGGATGGAGCACCTCCACACACACTGCTTGTGAAACTCGTATCTTTTTGAGGAAGAATTTTTTTGGGCGATTAATCTCCCTTCATGAGCCATTGGAATGACCTACATACTCATTTGACCTCACACCCCTTGACTTTTTGTGGGTTACATAAATGACAGGATCTATTCTACCAAGCCTAAGACACTTGAAGACGTCTATGAGGTAATCAACAACATCCCGGCTGAGCTATTTCCAAAAATTATGTCAAACATTTGTCCAAGGTTGAATATTGTGTTAGATAAAAAATAGCGATTACGCTGAACATGTTGCTTAAATTAAGGTTAATAACCTCCTATGTTTTATGTAGGTACTGCGTTTGTATTTGTATCTAGATTTCATTTTTAAGGTTAGAACATTTATTTAGAAATAGGGGCATTTTTTGGGGACACTTGATATATACAGTATATATATATATATATAATATATATATATATATATATATATATTAGGGTGATGCAAAAGTGGGGGAGTAAAATTTTTTTGTTTCAAATTTTTGAGATACCCTCTCATTTGGTTTAATTTGGTGGAAAAATTATCCTGGGGAAATTTCGGGTCAAAATTCGAATATTTGGAGGTTGCGCCCGCCATTTGAAAATTTGCTGATTTCCATGACACCCAGGAGGTACAGCAAGCGTCACGTTACTTTTTTTTTGAGTGGAAGTTCCCCACGAGGCCTATCATACCACCTTCCTCTTTTCCATTTGTTCATAAAACAGATACAATACAATAGATATTTACAATAGATACATAGAATGGATATACTCGTAAATTTTACTGTTGCGTCAAAGATACGAGAGTTTTCTTAGTTTTGTCCGGAAGCTTCTTCCGATAATTTGATACAACTTGCAGTAGATATTGCTTCTGTTGTTCATCATTGGTAATTAATTTGTTATAATCTTCAATCAATTTCACTCCTCTTTCAGCAATATCATTAACAACTTTCATGTGATTCACTACGTTCTTTGCAACCCAATAACTCTCATCGAGAAGCCAATCTTCGACTGGTTTGCTCAAGAACGTTGAAGACAATCCGAGTATACTGAAGAAGGACTTTGTGTTAGCAGTTACAAAATCTTCAAGCTGCTTATTGTCAATAGTTTTGATGTCTATTTGTGTCTTCTTTGGAGGATCTGGCTCCGAAGATTTTGTAAGAGCCTCCTTCATTTTTCTTTGGTGTCAAAGCTGATTTTATCATCAAAGAAAGCCAATGCGATCAACTCTTCTCAGAGATACCACAAATGATTCTTGAATTTTTCTAAAGCAGCATTTGCTAGTTGTTCATTTGTGCTTTTGTAGCTGTGAAGATTCTTGAGAAGACTCAGATCATTTCGTGGAGCACTTGCTGCGCAGGGTGCTGAAAACCAATGCTTAATATAAATTGAAACAGAAAACCAACAAATTTCTTTTAGATTTCTTTCTTCTATTGCTGTTATTTTGAACTGACTTTTGAACATAAAGATTTTCATTGAATAAATGACTTTCGCCATCCAACGGGCTGTATGATAAGCCCCAGGCTTCCTGAATTTTATTCCAATCGTTGGAGTACCGCCAAGCAAGATGATTGTCAGTTCCAATAACTCTGTAATCGTCGCGAGGTTGATCTTCATTGATTTTTCTTGCTGCAAAGTTGATGATTTCCTCTTTTTCCTTTTGTGGATAATTTTCTAATTTATCGTATGAAGTTAGATTAATCTTATTCCAGTTTGTTTTGAATCTTTTGAATAACTGAATGTCAGGGCCTGATGAAGCCTGTAATGCAGGGGATGCCACTGCTTCCAACATGATTTCAAGGATATGGTGTCGACAAGGACACCACAACAAATCTTTCTCCATTTTCTGTTCAATTAGGACACAAGCTCCGTTTTTACGACCTGTGTTCGATGCAGTTGTATCGAAACACATGCCTTTTACCTTATCTATTAGATTCCAATCAATGATCGCCTGATGTACTGCATTTGCAGTATCCTTTCCTGTGCCATGATCTATATTTGGCACTCCATGGCACTCCAAGCAGTTGATCTTCTCCACTGCCAGAGATTAGGACTGGCAACCGATCAACAACCTCATTCCCGGTAATGTCTTCGAGGAGTTTGCCATCCCAATGAACAATCAAGGGTTTGTCAGCTTGAAATTCTTCTTTCAAGTTTTCACTGAACTTCTTTCTTGATTTCTGTCTTGCCCTGCGAATCGATGAGTAGCTAACATTGTAATTCTCTGGATCTTTTCCAACATTTGCGATCGTTGGGATAATTATTAAAGAGGCTGATCGGTCGCTGATCTTAGCAACATCCAATGAGGAAAGCAGATTTTCATTCATAATCTTGAATTTTTTTCTTGGAAGGCCTCTTTTGGATGTTGAGGGCACTTCCAGATCTACTTCTTCTTCCATAGATGCAGGTGAATCACTGCAGGAACTGCTGCTGCTTGCAAGAACAACTGTTTCATCAAATGCACTTGATTCATGTAACCTTTTCTTATCCATTTTTTCATGTCTCTTCGCAGCTTCCTTTCGACGTTTTTCTTCATCCTTATCAACTGCCATCATTTTACCCTTTCGACCTTCCCTTTGTAGCCGTAGAAACTCTCTATCTTCCTCAATAGTTATTAACTCGTTAGCATTTGCATGCGCAATATCAAAGAGTCCATCCAATTTTTCTTTCCATGTATTCTCTTTCTCTATTGAAAACTTCGATTTTTTTCCTTTGCTCTTCTTCAGCCCTTGCCACTCATCATACAGTTTATTTAATTTCTTCACAACATTACATTTCTGGGTTGTTGGTATTCCTGCTCTCTGCCACACTTCCAATACATCATTAACGGTTGAAGTTAATGCTTCTCTGACAGTTTCATTCTTGATATGTTTATAATTCATGAATAAGGAAATTACTTCTTTCTTTGATGGAAGCTTACTTTGATTCAATTTATCTATTTGTTGACCGATCAGCCAGATATCTGTTGAGCTTCTTGATCTCATTTTTGTCACAATTAAGATAGAGGAAATAGAAGAGAAATTGAGGCGGAGAGACTCACTGATATAGCACCTCTCCTGGACACTGCCACAAGCACACTGCGATACCGATTTCCTTGAACGCTATTTGCTCATATACGCATCACCTACCACTCTGCCTGCAGCAAACCTGCACAAAACCTGCAACAAACCTGCAACAAAAATAAGAACAAATTCAAAAAATTTGATTTTACTCTAATTTTTTGTAATTTTCAAATTTTCAATTGGCGGGCGCGACCTCTGAATGTTATTTGTTTGACCTGGAATTTCTCACAGGGTGTTTTTGTGACAAATTGGAACAAATGAGGGGGTATCCCTAAAAATCCACGGTGGTCATGATTTGTGCATCACCCTAATATATATATATATATACATATACAGGGTGGTCCAAAAAACTATTACCCTGATCTTGAACAATATAATTTTACTTTATCAAATGTTATTTGTACAATCAATATATGTGTCTTGTATAGAATTTTATGGTTTATCTCGTAATGAAGTTGGATTTTTGCGAACTTTAACCATTATTTTGTCTTTCTTTGTTATACAGACACGGGTAGAAAAACTTTCTCTTTCTATACAGTTACTCAATTGAGTCCAAGTTTATGCGGAATATGCCCTCCTCCATTATCAATGCACGCTTGCAACCTTGCTCGCCATTGATCTACCGCATCAAGAATTTTTTCTCGGTAATAAACAGCAGTGATTTTGGCATTTTGATCAACGAAAACAATCTCTGACTTCTCTAACTTTCAAATAAAGGTGGAAACCATGACTTTTTGAGAAAAATGCGGATGTTCCCTATAAAGTCGATCTAGATTGATAGATTTTTTGTCCTGTCTTCCATAAACTCGGTCATTTTGTGTGTTTATTGTTGAAGCAACTGTAAAGTTCTTCTAGTCGTTGAACCATATTTTCGACACATCTCTGTCTGGGAATCGATCTAACAGAGCACGGCATTTTTCAACTCTTGCTTGCTTATTTGATGCAGAGAGCTTATAAACTTCGACTCTTTTAAAACATTTAAGACCAAGATCATCTTTTACTATACGACGAACACTAGAGCGAAAAATACCAGTAGTTTTTGAAATTTCTCTAACGGACTTGTGGGTGTTGGGCCGTTCTTCTTGACTGCATATCATGGATGAAACCATGTCAATATTTTCCTCAGTACGTGATGTTTTTGGCCTTACACTGCCTTCTTTTCGTTTGGTCGACCATGTGATATTGATTTTCTTTACGAGATATTGAAGTCCAGGTATCGTCCATCGTTTATTTGGAAACTCTTTCTTCATTCGTTCTGCACCCCAGTGTTTCTCCTTACGCATGTTCAATATCAATGATTCATCTTCCAAAGAGTATTTCATTATGTTATAACTTGTTCACCAACTACAGCAGAATGATGGTCTGAAATGAAAAAGGAAATAAATTAATTATTTTGTGTAAAAATTAGGAAAATTAATTATTTATGGAGAAACTGACTGTCATCTGAAAGTATCAGTTGCTGACTTTGACCGCCTTTCAATTGAGCACCATATTCTGATACCTCCCTCCAGTTGTGAGCCTGTACCTCTACTCCTGGGGCGTTGAATCTAGATTCAAAGCCAGCGTTTGAAAGAGTAAAAGTATGGGTACAACATACGGCCTCAACAGTAAGATCAATATGCAGGGTGAGCCACAGTATTGTTTTCAAAAGTTGGGTAATAGTTTTTGGCCCACCCGGTATATAAAGGGTGGGGCACGGGAATCAAGTGTTTTTTGAATAGCTAGTAATCGGCCATTAGGAATGGGAGGGGCGTGCGGTAGGTAGCATTCCATTCCTGGGTTCATAGCATTTAACTTTAACTAACACTCACCTTTATCTTTCAGGTGCCATCATGGAGCAGTGGACGTTAGAACACCGCATGTTCGCGTATGATCATTTTGTTAGGAGTGGCGAGTCAGTGACAGCAGTTCAGCGTGCGTTTCGCCGCAGATTCAACATTCATCGAAATGACTCTGTTCCCGCTCGTGACACAATCTTACGTTGGGTTAACAATCTTCGAACAGGAGGCTCAATAATGAAAACAAAACCGAAGGGGCCGCAACGCACTGTGCGTACTCCAGAGAACGTTGAAAGGGTCAGACAAGCGATGTTGCAAAGCCCAGGCCGCTCTGCTCGGAGACATTCAGCTGCACTCGGAATCAGCAATCGTACTGTTAGACGGATTTTGCATGAAGAATTACATTTTCACCCATACAAGTTAGCGATGGTGCAGGAATTGAATGTAAACGATTGCCCCCAACGACTGAATTTTGCACAGGAAATGCTTGCACTTTATGAGCAGAATGAAAACATGATGGTGGTAATGAGTGATGAAGCCCATTTCCACCTTAATGGGGCCGTCAACAATCAAAACTGTCGGTATTGGGCTGCTGAAAATCCGCGACAACTCCAAGAAAAACCGCTGCATAGCCCTAAGGTTACAGTTTGGTGCGCGGTGGGAAAGTTTGGCGTCATCGGTCCCTATTTCTTCGAACAAAATGGGGTTACCGTTACCATAACATCTGGGCGTTACATTGAGATGGTGAACACCTTTTTCATCCCTGAGTTACGAAGAAGGCGTATTGCTCGTCGACATTTGTGGTTTCAGCAAGATGGGGCCACGCCACACACCGCCAGAGCGTCAATGGCTGTTCTTCGCCCCCTGTTTCCCAACCATCTCATTTCGAGATTTGGTGACATTGCATGGCCCCCTCGGTCCCCTGACTTGTCCACATGTGACTTCTTTCTATGGGGGTACCTCAAGTCACGTGTCTACGAGGACAAGCCCCGTACATTAGATGCATTGAAGGAAGCGATCCGTCAACAAATCATCCAAATCAACAGAGACCTGCTGGGAAGAGTGGAGGCCAATTTTCGTAAACGCCTTCAACAATGCGTCGACGGCCAAGGACATCATATGCCAGATATAATTTTCGGTACATGATTATTATGACATGAAATGCTATGTTCTTACGAATGTTGTTCTACCAATATATTTTCTTTACAAAAATAAATATCATTTTCCTGATTATTCCAAAACACTTGGTTCCCGTGCCCCACCCTGTATATATTTATATATACAGTGTATATATATATATATATAATATATATATATATACCTATATATATATATATATATATATAATATATATATATATATATATATATATATATATATATATACAGGGTGTTTCAGGAGGAAAGGTTAATACTTCGGGAGGTGATAGTATCGGTCATTGTGAGAAAAAAATGTTCATATGAACATGTGTCTAATTCTGAATGGTTATGGAGATAGAGCTGCTTGAATCTGATGCGCGCGCAGCTCTTCCTCCCCCCGCGGTGGTCCCATTCAATGGCCACCAAGGTCTCCAGACCTCTCTCCGTTAGATTATTGTTTGTAGGGGTGGATGAAAAGTCAAGTTTACAAAAGAAAGGTGGATACACGAGAAGAATTGCTCGCGCGCATTTTGGATGCTGCTGCCCGCATAAAGGAACGTCAAGATCAACTCAGACGAACAACACGCGATCTTCGCACACGAGTTGCAAAGTGCATTGAGGTTGACGGTGGGATTTTCGAAAACGTATTGTAAACTGTAACAAATTTGTCATTTCTGTATCTGATACCATTCAAAATGCCAATGTTTAAACATTAAATGTTAGAAACAGTAATTGGTTTCTCTTTCTTGATTACCATTAACAATGCTTTTGTATTTGTAGATTCAAACAGCTCTATCTCCGTAACCATTCAGAATTAGACACATGTTCATATGAACTTTTTTCTCACAATGACCGATACTATCACCTCCCGAAGTATTGACCTTTCCTCCTGAAACACCCTGTTTATATATAGGAATAAATTAAAGTCTGGAATAATATTTATTCCGCAGTTCTACTGCAATTGTGGAAAGTTTTCATTTAAAATAGTTAGTTTTACGTAATATTTTATTCGCTCTATATAATAAATAAAATATAATATAAAACTAACCATTTACAATAATAAAACATGGCCACCATCGCAACGGAACTGAAGAATAAATATTAACTCTAAATTTTAATTAATATTAAAGTACAGGGTGTCCTGAATGTCTTGTTACGCCTATGTAAATGTTACTCCAGTGTTCTGTAACTATAGTAATGAAAGTATATAGTAGAAAACACCGTGAGACATTTTATTGTATACAGAATTATACAACATTGTAGTTTATACATTTTTCACAGGTTTATACACAGGTTTATCATGTATCCAATGGATCTGTATGCAAACCATCGTTCTCACTGCACAGAATGATTTTACGCCAGCTTCGGTGTGCTATGCTCCTCAGCATTTTAGGTGTAACAAGTTTAAAAGCATCCTTTTACGGCTTCGTTTAGTCCGTCTTTGGAATCATAACGTTTATGAGAAACCTTTTCCTTTATAAATCCCCATAATGCATTGTCACAACTCGAGAGATCTGGGCTTTCGGAGGCCATTTTAATGTTGCAGACCCTCTCCCGTCGATCAGGAAACACCTCATTTAAATATTCACGAACCCTCAAGGAATAGTGGGGAGGTGCTCCATCCTGTTGGAACCAAACATCATTTAATATTCCGAGATTATACATAGGTGTAACAAGACTTTCGGGACACCCTGTACAAAAATATAATAAATAACTGAATATATGTTTAAAAAAGCCAATTTATTAAACATTAAATAGTTCCTCCTCTTGCTTTTATAAACAATGTATTATTTGTAAAAGAAAAAAAAGAAGATGGAAAATTCTAAAATGCTGTTGCAGATTCTGCAAAATAATTTTAGATTTGTTCAGTTCTGGCGAATAATTTATAGGCTTCAAAATTCCTCTGAGATTTATGTGAACTTTTCCTTTTGTTTACATTTGCCTGCGAGGAAAACTCAAATATATATATATATATTAATATATATATATATATATATATATGATGAATAAAACCACGAAGGGAAAAGAAACACAAAGGGGTGCTCAAGCGCTTTCGTCTAATGACATCCTCATCATAAATATTTTTCACGTGTCACTTTCGTGAAATAATTTTTCATATATATATATATATATATATATATATATACACAGACCATGCATGGAACAAGGAACTCTTCTGGGAAAATTAAATCCATTATAGTCCGAATAAGTAATGGTGAATAACAAACACTATAGTTTTTTTCTTTTTCATGATGTTAGCCCGACATGGGCAACGGGTCACTCGCAAAGAGGCCCCAAAAATATAGCTTGCCTCATCAGCCATCTACAAAGCAGATAGGATCCAGCTTTGGGACAGGATCTAGGGGTGAGGGAAGCTATATTTTTTGGGCCTCTTTGCGAGTAACCCGTTGCCCACGTCGTGCTAACATCATGAAAAAGAAAAAAACTATAGTGTTTGTCATTTACCATTACTTAATCGGACTATAGTGGATTTAATTTTCCAGAAGAGTTCCTTGTTCCATGTACGGTCTGTGTGTATCACGAAAAAACCTCAGGGGACCATTCTGAGTTGAATCCCATATATATATATATATATATATAATATATATATATATATATATATACTGCTTGCTTATGGATTAAAGCTGTAATGATATATATATATTATATATATATATATATATAATATATATATATATTATATATACTGCTTATGGATTAAAGCTGTAATGACAACGAAAGTGTATATATATATAGGTATAATATAATATATATATATATACACACACACCTTACCTTACAACCTTACAAAGGTTCCGCGCGATGATTCCTCATTTCGCGAAGGTCAAGCTTGTCGCCCCTCCTCTCGAGTTGGCCTGGTGAAGTAGTGAGTTGGTTTCTTGTGCTCTCCACCTCACATAGCCAGGTACGCCCGGCTCATCGGGGATTGTTCTGAGCCAGGCGTCTAATTTTCTTTTGAAGATGTCCACTGCAACTCCCTTCGTGTTTCTTAGGTGTTTGGGCAGCTGATTAAACAGTTTTGATCTTCTCACTACAAAACTATTTTCTTTCAGGGTTAAGGATGTTCCCTGTCTCGCCTTTAATATATATATATATATATATATATATATATATATATTAAATGACTGATATTTTTATCGCTTAACCCACCCGACGAAAAAATGGGGAACAAAGAAAAAATCTTTCTTTTTGAAAAATTTTTAAATGAGAACATTGAACCGTGGAATCTTCGCCATTTTCAAAATTTTGCGCTTGGACAGCTACAAATTTTTTGTGCCTCATTTCCATTTTAGAGCGGATGAGCTAAAAAAAATTCACTCCCAAAAATATATTAATGCGAAAATATAATCACTCTATACGTAAACGGATTTAAAAATAAAAGCTCAATGAGAAATAAAAAAGACTACCGTTTAGGGTTATAAGTAAACCCCCCTCCCCCTTCATTCGATTTACTAAATCCTGTCAGCATTTTTTGTTCGAAGTGTTTTCCTCGCAAAAACTCTCGCAACGAACAGTTTCAAAACCCAATCCTAAGTACTAGTCGGTTCTTCTGAAGGCTATGACATTTTTTCAGGTAAAACTACACAACATGCACTTCACATCAAAAGATAGAGGACGTCATCGCGAATAATTTGATGTAAACATCGAACAAATACGTTCACTACAAAAAGACTAGAGCGAGATTTATGTGGTTAAAATGTTGTTCAGATGAGTAACCGTTTTGTCCGCGTGACGCTGGGCGGAGCTTATTCGTCGTGAGTTCTAAGATCCGCCCAACGTCACGACTCTTCTCGGCAGCGCGCAAAAAAAAAAAATGTCGGTTATTTTACAATTTGTTGTTTGTGGTAAAAATTAATAAATAATTTTGTAAATCTAGTCAGATTTTATAATATTTTATACTATTTTGTGAAATTGAGGAAAAGCAAGTCAGTCCATAAATTTACAAAAATACCACATCCATAAAAATTTCGAGTTTTACACCCAAAGCCAATGAGATCAAATTTGTGAAGCTGCATTAAAAATGTAAGTGGTTTGTGAACTTAAAGTAAATATTAAGTTCTCACTGGTTGAAAAACTTCCATTCAAAAGGTAGGATGAGCAATAACTTTGTGTAAAATTTGTGTTCAAAACAAAAAGGAAGTGCCAACAAAAATCATGGCCTAATCTTGTCCTGTTCTTTTTAAGGTTTATTATTATGCACACAAAAAAGATGTCTTTTTGCAGAATGCATTTTTTCGGACTAGTAAATATATTTCTTAAGTAAATTTAGACCGTTTGGCGTTTATTTATTAAAAAGTGATATTAAATTGTAAAGAAAATCTTCGCGATTCGAAAAACGTAAATTCACTTAGAATTCTGGAAGAAAACTTTATTTTTTTATTTTTTTTCGAAAATATATGTTGTTGCTCTCGAGCCAACGTGCAAAATTAGTTCATAGTACATACAATATACGCATGTGGACTTCTGGTATGTCGTACTCTATTTACGTACAAATAATAATAATAATAATAATAATAATAATAATAATAATAATAATAATAATATATATATTGACCATTGAGGGGTTACCACTTGACCTTTTGGTGAAAAAAAATAATAAAATTCATTAATTAGAAGAGATTAATGGGGTGAATTTTCTTCCTTTAATGAAACAAAAAAATAAATGATAAAATCGCAAATAAAGGTTACAATTATTATAAACTGAATGAACTGAATCCTCGAATTGTTGTGCAGTGAATAAAGTTACAACGTTTGATTAATTGCGCAGTAAGGAAAGTATAAAAAAGTTACTGATTAACATTGATAAAAAAGGATAAATGCACAATTTATAAATGATTTTGAAGCTACTTGTTGACTGACTATTACTTGCAAGATTAAAATGAAGTTTGGAGTTACTTAAGTTAAGGAATGAAAATAGCCCACGCGGAGGTGTGCTTAAAGATTGCATCTTCCCAGTTGAGAAGCAAGCGACTCACTGAAGAGGGATGGGGAGGATATCTCCAAGTGAGGTACGAAGTGTGATTTTCACGATCGCCTGTCTTTGATCGAAAAGCGCGTTCTCCCCAAATGCCACTCAGTACGCGCTTGAGGGGATGTATGCTTATATAAGGAATGCCTGAAGCGTTTCACTAAATAAATAAATAAAATATATACAGGGTGGCGCAAAAGTCGCGCATCATAGGAATGTTTAGTGTTGACTATATTTTTTTTTTGAGGCAGGAGATGGCTGCGAAATTAACAACAGACAAGAGGGTAAGCTTGGTTTTAATGTATGGAATACCAGGTAAAACAAATCGATGGAACGGTACAGAATTAAAATTCTGTACCGATTCATCGATTTAAATTCTATATCGATTCATCGATTTGTTGTACCTGGTATTCTATGCATTAAAACCAAGCTCAACCTCTCGTCTATTGTTAATTTCGTAGCCATCCCCTACCTAAAAGAAAAAATGATATATTATAGTCACTGAAAATTCTTATGATGCGCGACTTTTGCGCCACCGTGTATACAGTATATCGGTCTCATTGGAATTAGCGCATCCATTCTGAAACCGTTCTAGGTCTTTTGAACTTGACTCATAACTGCTTTTGCAATTAGAGTGCTTTTTTTTTAAGATATTCTTACATATTTAATACAGTTATCCAAGTACAGTCAATTTAAGTTTAGTTCAAACTTTTTTATTAGATATTTTGCTAAAACGATACATTTTAATTTTTTATAATTTATTCTGTCTTGCGTAAGTGGATAGAATATCAGAAGAACATCCCCGATCTTATGAAAGTGTACTTTATGCAAATTGACTTTGCGCAGAACTGTTCAGAAACTGGCATAGTGCTCAGTCCAACTAACGCGGCCCATTGTACTAACTCATGTATTATTATTATTATTACCAGCACTATCGGGGTTCGAATTCCAGACCTCAGTTTTTTCACTTAGGTTATTCTATGGCAAAGACGTAGTTTCTCAGCGTAAAACTACCTTTATCACGATTAAAATACCATTTCGGAATAGAAGTTTTTGTATTTGTATGAAAAGGCGAACATTTTCGTTTTTGTAAATGAAAGAAAGGATTGCGATTGCTTGGTTAAAATTTACAACCTTAAAAATGGAGAATATGTTTCTCTTTAAATATATGAAACATATATTTTGTTTTTAGTTCTTACTTGATACTTTGTATGTGTGATTTGCAAACAACTTTTTGCCATTATAACCATTTAAAAGTTGGATCTAATTTTTTATTTATTTATCATTTATTTAAAATGAAATTAATTGCAATTTGAATGAATTTGTAAAGGTGACAAAATATTTTAAACTCATTTCTAATTATCATTTACCTCCTTTTAGTCTTTCTACATAGTTGCCTTCAGCACTAATTTTAGAATTATATCTATATTAAAGTGAAGTGCATAGCATTAAGTAAATTTAATCATCCAACCAGCAACGGTTAGTTTATTAAAATGTATTCAGTGCAGCATTGAAATGCAAAGAGATGCGGACCAGGTGAAGAGCATACCTTCATAAAGTTCAATTTTCGACAACCAACCGAAAGTCAGCTGAGATTGTGTGCCGGCAAGGAATTAGTTACAAAGGAAAGTTGCTTTGGACTCTCCTTTGGGTTGATTCGTAACTTCGGAATTGTTTGTTACGTTCGAGGGACTGAACTAATTGGTCACCGAGGCTCCTGCCAGCGATGAAAGTTAGTTTATGGAAGTGGGAGAAGGCAAACACGAACCTCCACTCAAGATGATTATCGAAGGAGTTTATGAGTCCAGGAAATACGCTTAACCTAATTACTAGAGGTCGCAATTAAAGGGTTCTATTAGTTCAAGTTTATTCGATATATCTATTGCATATATTATGCAACTCATTTAAGATAACGGCAAGATGAGATATCTTAACAAAGCTAAGTTTGTTTAATAAAAT
>JAJOZX010000564.1:512500-530000 GCA_023014485.1 Bathynomus jamesi
GAGCTACGGACTTCTGACTCTGATGAAGATATGCTTGTATTTTAACAACTTGTTGCGGTTTATTATAGAAATTATATATCTAGTTTCCCACTTTTCCTGCTATTCCCTTATATTTCAGTTTATATACGTTGATTCCATGGTTTCCCTTCTAGTTGTCTTCCGTTCTCTTCCGTTGTCTTATCCTTAAAGATAATTTATTTTGTCGAACGCCTTAGCATAGTCGGTGTGTGTCAATCACATCATAATTTTCATTGTTTTGGAATGCAGTGACCCGAGTCTGTAAAAGGTCATATATTTTTTCGCTAACTATTCTTTCAAATATTTTGGTGAGATGAAATGTCAGCGACATTGGCTTGTAGTTTTTTGCCTCAGCTCGACCCCCTCCTTCATAATTTGGAATTATGTTTGCTCCCTTCAGAATGCTTGGTTTTTCTCGTGTGCCTTGTGATTGTCTCCATATCGAATATAAAGCCTTAGCGATTTATTCTTGAAGTTTTTTTATCAGTGTAGCGTAGCGTTCTAATTTTTCAGGTCTGCTGCTGAGTGTGCTTTTAGTTCCCCTATAGATCGTGCGATATCATCTGTCGTGAAGTTAAAGCCCTATATACTTTCCCCTTGTAATTCTTTTTCAAAAAATATTTTTATCACATATTTTATCAGTTGATAATACTGATTTATACTACGGTCTTATTATGGCAGATACTTCTTTTAGCTCATCGGTTAATGTACTGTTTTCATTCTTCAAAGATCAGATAGTCGTTTGATTTTTCGTTTTCCTTATGCAAAATTATAGGAGTATTTTGATTTATCGCTTCGATAGCGTCGTGTTCTTCCTCTGTATAGTTGTCAGCTGGCCCTGTATGATACAATCTATATTTTCCAGTTTATCATTTATTAATTTTCTGATTTTTAATTTTTCTTTCTCTTGCGGAACATTGACTTCTTTTTTCTCTCAAACCCGCTTCTCTTTCCTCTTTGTTTTGTTTTACATGTTTTACTACAATTTCTTGAGTCTTCTCCTCGAGGGTTATTAGCATCTCTTCCGTTGTCTTATCCTTAAAGATAATTTTCCAATCTATCAGTCTATTGCTTCCATGCTGGATATAATACCTCTCAAATTTATGGCCTTTGAGTAAAAATTAAAAATTTTGAAATTGCCTCTTTCCATAGCACATATTCCTTCTTTCCCCCTGTTTTTATACTGGTTGTTGTTTCAATAATGCTGTAATATGATATTATAATTGGGGATATTTCTATATTATCAATTAAGTTACTGTTGTTTGTGAATACCAAATGTAGGCAGTTGTTTTTACTTGTGTTTTCTCTTATTTCTTGTTAACATCAATTCATCAGGTAGAGCTAGCAGCATTTTTGCCAGATCCTGGTCTTCCCGTGTGCCTGTCTTGTCTTGGTTTACTGTATATGTATATTTCTCCCTATCCTTTTATATTTCATAAATGGGAAATTAAAACACCTATGTCATGGTATCTGAGAATTTTGTATTTGGAGGGTTCGGAAGGTCTGTATATTTGATTTTTCAACTTTTGCTGCTACCAGTTCTACGTAGCTGTTTGAATTACTTACTGTCATATCTGCCATATGTTTGTAATGTGCATAAATGTGTATAAACAGCAGTCTTACTGTTCTATCTGCTCGAAATATGTTATAGCTGCCAATTTGTACTTCCTTTTTGTCAATACAAAACCCACAGTTTACACAGTTTGTCTTGTCTGGAAGTCCTTCAGATGAGTAAAGTAAAGTCTGCTCTTGTTTCTTGCACGAGTCCTTTCAGGTATGTAACTTTATCCAAGGAATGGCTTGTTTTAGACCCTGTACATCAGGGCGGAGTGAAACACAACTTTTTATTTCAAATTTATTTGCCTCACTTGTTTTTCGGTGTATTAGAACATAAAAATGATGTATTCAGTCATTTAATGTTTGTAACTCAAACCATCTCTTGCATTTTTACATAAAAGCAAAATGGCCATCAGCCGGTTGTCCATAAATTAAAATATGATCATAACATAAAACTAAGTGTTTTCTCAAAAACAATAATTGAAGGAAAACGCTTTATAATGCAAAACTATACTTAAAAAACATTATTGTGCATATATTGTATTGAAATAAAATTGTATCTGGTCTCACTTGGTTGGATGCCGTAAATCAATTACATTTGAATGTGATATAAAACCCGCTCATCTCAAATATTATTATTTTTTCAGGAGAGGCATCAGATCCTTTTTGGTTTCAAGTGAGGGAAGCAGAGAACGACTTTTTATTCTTGACCTAATAAATCCGTCTCTTGATTCCTGTGATATTACTGATGCTGATGCATCTGTAACCAACTTCACGGCTCTTTCAACGTTCTGTGTGTAAATGGGGTATTGCTCAACTTTGAAACATTTTGTTTCGTACTCAGGCAATTCTTCATCACACAATTTAGAAGCGAGAGGTGGTTCACTGATATCAATCCTACCCCAGAAGATGATGTCTGTCCAATGTGATGCTTTAAAGTTCAATTCTGTTACTCTAAATTCTCTGATTTTCCTTGTATTGGCTTCCTTACACTTTTTTGTCTGTATTATTCGATCGACTGCAACTTTGCACAGCTTTTGCTCACTATCTGATAGCATTGATAGAAGAATATTTTCTGAGTGAGCAAAATAGGCATTCCGTGATATATAAGGTTGGACAACTTTTTGTATATCTTGGGGTAACAGGTTGAACCTTTTTATTGCATCAAAGATATGTTTGGGTCCATCAGACAAATACTGTTTAAATTGTATATTGAAACAGTTAGGACCATAGTTTGTTACTATGAACAGAACAAGGCTACGTAACTCTCTGGAGGGATTCTTTTGGGAGACATAATAACGACATAGTCTGTTAGCTAGAGTTAACCATCTTGAGTTGTTAAGGGGACCAGGCTTGAGTTTCTCTAGGCTTCCGTCAACATATCCTTTCTTATGGCCCCAATAATTCTGAACATGTATTATTGATCATTACTTAAATCTTCTATGAGCTCATCTGTGAGAACTGGGATGCTATCGGCCCCATCCGTAATTGGGGAGAACTTTACCAGGCATCTCATGGCAAATCTTAAGAGCATTACAAATAGATCCACTGAATGATCTTGGCCCAGATGTGTTGTGTGAATATATTTACTCGTTATCATAGTTATAACCAAATAACGCACAATATAACACGATATCTTCTCTCAAAAACCGATAGATATTATACTGGGATCTTTCAAAATATGACTTTCCGCCATTTTGTTTTCGGCAAAAATGCGGTGGGTGGAGGTTCCTAAAAAGAAAATATTATCTTTCTAGAACTTCTAGAAGGTCAATACACCAAATCATGAGTGAGGCAAGACGGTTTAATATTTTCACTCCACCCTACTGTACAGTACAGTATGTTGGCTAGGATAATTTTGATTTTTCCCTTTCAATTCCTCTTTACTGTACGTAGTTCAGATTCGTTATCCCTTCGTAGTGCATGTTTCGTTGCCCTGTAATCCTCCGAGAATTTTCCTTTCTTTTGTATCTGTTTCGATACATGCTGTCTCAATCTCGTACGTAATTTTCTTCTGCATTTATTCTGCTCGGCTCTCACATCCCCGTATTTGTTGACTCTCGTTGTATTTGTTGAATGATATTCAGTTATTGAATCGTGTTGGCTACATCTAAAAATTTGGTTGCCATGTTTGCTGATGATTTTGGCTGCTCAACTATCGTGTTCCCTTGAGGGTGGTGGTAACGGCAATTGTGCCCGTACTTGCATCTTCTGTATCTTTCATAAGTTTTAGAGAGAAAGGTGGTGGAACTTGCAGTTGTTTCCAAATTTACATTTTCACTTTTGTAATGGAATTTGCATAAAGTCGGATGTGCATAGATGCATTGCCTGCCCCTGTATCTGCGATGCCCTTTTGAATAATATTTGCATACGTGTCCTCTATGTTTTTGTTTTTATCGTCTTTTTGTCATTTGGTGATTTCACTATCACGGTTTGTGCTTACTTCTTTTATTTTTTCATGACTTCTTCTTGCGGTGTCTTTACTTTTATTTCTCTCTCATCCACACCGTTTTCCTTCAGGCATTCTGGGCATCCTCTGACCCATTATTCTCTATTTACAATCTTCGTACATGAGTTACAGGTAAATTTGATGCCCGTAATCTGTTTCGCGTTCGACAAGAAAGATATTTTCTTATCTTCCTAATTCTCACAGTTAAAGTCAAGTAATTTTTGACAAAAGTCATGCATGATTGCTTCGTTTTCAGTCGTTGCTAAATTTCATCAGTTACAGTTATGGTGGTAATTCTCATATTATCTATGGTCATAGTATCAATTAATATGACCATAGATTGGAATACTTTTATCTGCGTAATCTATAATGCACTTATTTACACTCAATAAATTTCACTTAAAAACTCATATCCGTGAATTCACTGATACCTTATACACTCTCGGATGTTAATCCCTTGTTATTTTGATATTAATATAGAGAGAGAAACAAAGCGTCCATTCCCCATGATATATAAACAAACTATGTAACTATAATTATAACTATATATCTATCTATCCATCTATCTAGCTATATATAACTATATATCTATCTATCCATCTATCTAGCTATATATATAGAGAGAGAGAGAGAAGGAGAAACGCATAGATAGATAGATAGGTAGTTACATAAATAGAGAGATAGGTAGATAGATAGATAGATAATCAGATAGATATTTGATGAAGAAAAGTTACCACCTACTCTCAAACTGCCTCTGTGAAATGGCACGCAAGGAGAGTCAAGAAGTAAGATCAGAAATTTATAAAACCTCGTACTGGATGTTATTAAGTCTATATATGACGATGTTGTATTTCCCTTTTGTAAACTCTTAAAATAATTTTCTGGCTCGAAAACTAGAGGCGTTTTTATACTTTCAAAGAACCCTCTCCTCCTGTTGCTTCAAGAATGATGAATAACTTTCTTGTCCAGTCCAGTATATTTTTACTTCATTTTTTTACCATTTGCTCAGATTCTTCAAACAATCGGCAGACGTATAATATATAACATATATCTTTCGTGCCGTCGTGCCGTCTTTTCAACGAGTGTGGCTTCAGATTTTTTCAGTCAGTGCCTAATTTTTATCTCCAGTTTCTTTTAATTTTTGACGTAAAAGTTCTTTGTAAGACTTCTGTAATCGTAATGTCTCTCTTTTTATGTGGATTTTTTGTTTTGTTTTCTGAAGACTGAGCAGTAATCAGTTTCTAGTGGAAAAAAAAATCCATAACTTTAGCCTGATGCTCATTCTTCCATTCTAAAAACTTCAAACCATACCCATTATTTTTCTGACTATGACAGTTTTTGGAATGTAGTGTATTCTGAAATCTGTGGCTATTGTATATATATATATATATATATATATATATATATATATATATATAGAGAGAGAGAGAGAGAGAGAGAGAGAGAGAGAGCTCATTAACAAAGGCTGATTCATCACTGACTTCAAACTGAGAAATGGACGTTTGTAACATTTATTTACTCAAGTTCGTTCATTGATATAAGAATCACGGATTTTAAAGTTAACTTCAAATTGTGTTATCACCCTTTATCAGACAATGATGATAAACACTGAATTTTATTGGATGTTTTACCCTTTAAATTGGGTTGACACGCTGCATCTTATCAAATTAAGTTTTTGTTACAAATGGCGTAGTTGGCGTAGTTTTTACTTCAATTTCGAGTTATTATCAACCATTTATTTAAAAGGGATAACAAATTTATGGGGATTTATGAACGTTGATCAGTAAATATTACCTTTTCCTTTTGAGAACCTGATGCTTTTGTGTAACAGAAACGAGAATTAACAAGTGGCCATAAACTTTCTCTATTTAATTATATTCAAGACACTGCGTACAACTAATATATTCACTTTAAATAATAATAATAATAATAATAATAATAATAATTATTATTATTATTATTATTACGCTTATTAAAATCAAGTAAATCGACTAAAACCACAAATTATATAAAAGTGTAGAAAAATGGCATTTGTTGTTAAAAAGAAAACTTGACAGACTAATCAAAAAAGCAAACCAACAATTTATTGGATCAAATGGTGACCTAAACCTGACATGGAAGTTAATTAACAAAACATGGAAAGATTTTCCACAAACACTTCTCATAAATAATGATTATAAGTGGTTCAGACCGAATATTTTCCCGGTTCTCTAAAAGTAGATTGCATATATCCTATATTTCAAAATGGTAATCCGAAACTCGACCATAAACTACCGTTCAATATTGTTTTTTAATATGATCTTCTCGATCATGGGAAAATATTTTGAGAAAATAATATATCGACAACTAATAACGTTCTTCACAGAGGAAAAAATACTATCACCATATCAGTTCGGCTTTAAAGCAAAAACCCTTACGGAAGATGCCGATATTGCGTTAACTGAGGAAATCTATAAAAAAATGCGATATCCTCAAAACTTCTCATTATGGAGTAAGAGGTGTGTCTTTAGGCCAACTTCATTCCTCTTTAAAAAGAAGAAAGCAATACGTCACTGTAGATAAAAGTGAACCAGATTTTAAATCATTCACACACGGAGTGACAAAGGGTTCATTATTGGGACCTCTTCTGTTCCTGTGCCATTTCAATGATTTCCATAACTGCCGCAACGCAACCAGTATTCAGTATAGAAATGACACAACACTTCTCATATCTAACAAAGACTTGGGTACTTTACAAGAAAGAACAAACATGGAGCTCTCCCATATTTATAACTGGCTGAAAGCAAATAAAATATCGTTAAATCTATCAAAAACCTCATATATGATAATAACAAAGAGAAAATAGGATATAATTTTAAACATACTACACATATAGATCATACATGAATAAATAGAGTATTAGAGATATTAGCATTAGGTGGTTATTTTACATGAAAAACTAACATTCAAAGGGATCATCGAACACACATTAAGTTAACTCTCAAAGTTCACTTAATTCATGGATGAATTAAAACACTACATTCCAAAGTGTATACGACTCAACCTATATTACATCCGTACACACTTTCCTATACTATTTAACATAGCAATTTGGGAAAATACAAGCTATTATATTATTTGTACACTAAACGTATTGTATAAAGAATCATCAGAATCAGTTGAATATCTGCTCAACGATTCATAAAATACTCGTTTTTCCAAAGGAAACTCCTGTATTAATTATGGAAACCATACCAAATAACCAAGTAAACCACTCATCCGACCTAAGACATGATAACTACAACTTCCATAGACTTAATTTCACACTTGAAACATTAAGGTTATCCCTCTCATACGAACGAATTTATATTTGGAATAACCTGAAAACAAAATTAAAAGCCAAAGTTAAAATGGAAAATCTTGAATGAGTATCATCATTTTTCCTTTCTTTACCTTTCTTCCCATATCCTATTTGTTGACTTCTCCTAAAACCTTTAAAGAAGTCAATTTCACGCTTAAATTAGTGCTTTGTTTAATTAAATATATTTACTTCATTTACATTTATGCGAATCACCATTGACCTGTTTAATTCTTATTTCTATAATGATTCTAAATTACTATATATATAAATACCACGACTTGACGGACATAAATTGCATATAATAATCAGTGAGATGAGTCAGAAACTGGTACAACGCTCAGGACAGCTAATGCGGCACATTGGTTTAAGTTCTGTTGTTATTATTATTATTATTATTATTACCACTATCATCGGTATTCAATCCCCAAGATCAGTTTCTTCACTTCTCTTGATGGGGAACGGTGTTACGTACTGAGCTATGAACGCTGGTTTTTATATAATATGATATATTATTGCATGTAATTAATTACATGCAAGTAATTATTTCCTCATATTTGGCACTTATGAAGCTGAACAATAAATAATTTAAATTATTATTATTATTATTATTATTATTATTATTATTATTATTATTATTTCCTACCTCTCAACCTCTCTTCGCTGCTTTGCTTTAAAACTTTCGCTTGTCTTTAAATTTTCTTACTTCTTTTAACCTTCTTTCTTAAACAGACAGCCTCGTAGGACCAGCCGTCTGTTGCTGTTTGGTGTCCTTTGTATCCCTTTGTATTATTATTCTCATTATTATTATTATTATTATTATTATTATTATTGTCATTACTATTATTATTGTAAAAATCTAAGGTGTTTGCAACGCGCGTTAACTTACTCCACTCGAATCACTACAGCAAATGTGAGAAGCGATAATTAATTAAATGTCAGTTGCACTGAAATGCTGCAACTTCATTTGAGTATAATTTTTAAAGAACACAAAGTGAATCAAGTATAAAATTCTCTTCACAGGAATACTGCAACATTTCGGAAAACATTTTCCGTTTGAGATTTTCAACAGTATTTTCACTAATTATATATAATTACATATCGATATTAAGTGGTAATAAACTAGAAAATTACAATATGAAATTCTGCATTTGAGTAATTAACCGACGATTAATTTTTAATGGACCTCATAAATATTATTAACACTTACTTAAAATGTTATCATATTACATTAATTTAAAAAAAACGTTAAATAAACTCACTCTCTTTCTCTGTCTCTGTCTCTCTTTCTGTCTATCTGTCTGTCTGTCTGTCTGTCTCTGTCTATCTCTCTCTCTCTCTATACACACACACACACACACACACACACACACACGAGGGTAATTCAATAAGTATCCGCACTTTTTATTTTCACAATTTTATTTTCACATCTGATAGATTATAAACACATCACTTCTCAACATACTCTCCCTGTTTCTCAATACACTTAGTCCAGCGATCTAACAGCTTCCTAATGCCATCACAAAAGAATGTTTTTGGTTGTGTGCGTAGCCAGTCATGCACCGCCTCCTTCAGGTCATCATCGCCTTGGAATCGCCGACCTCTCAAAGCGTCTTTTAGTGGTCCAAACAGGTAAAAATCCGAAGGTGCCGGGTCTGGACTGTAGGCTGGATGGTCGAGAACTTCAAATTTAAGTTCTTGAAGACATTTTCTAGTCTGTGCAGCGGTATGAGGGCGCGCATTGTCGTGTAACAGAATAACACCTTCCGACAATCTCACTCTCCGTTTTGTGCGAATTCCTTGCTTTAACTCATCCGAAGCATGTCAGAATACGATGCACTTCTTACTGTAGTTCTACGCTCTAGATAATGTTCAAGGATAGGGCCTCGTTTATCCCAAAACAGTGTTAGCATAACTTTACCTGCTGATGGCTGCACTTTGAAATTCCTTGCAACGGGAGTTGTTGGATGCTTCCATTGCATGCTCTGTCGTTTGCTTTCTGGTTCATAGTGATGGATCCAGGTTTCATCTCCAGTGATAATGCGCTCCAAAAGGTTTTTCACCTTCATTATGATACCCTCGCCAAAAGACGAGAGCAGACGTCCATACGATTACGCTTGTGCTCTTCTGTCAACTGTTTGGGCTCCATCTTGCACAAACCTTGTGAAAGCCAAGAATGTCATGAACTATCAAGTAGGCTGACCCTTGACTGATGTCTAATGAAGATGCAATTTCTTTTATTGTTAATCTTTTGTCATCGAAAATCATGGCTCTGGCTTCTTCCTGCTTGTCACCACTGGTTGATGTTGGCGGTCGTCCTGAGCGCTGAGCATCTGTCACACATGTCCGACCTTCCTTGAACATTTGAATCCACTCGTACACACTTCGCCGTGGAACGCATTATTCCCATACTGAGCCATAAACGCGTGTGAATTTCAGCTCCTTTCACACCTTCTGCCCACAAAAACGAACCACGGATCTCTGTTCTTCCAGAGTACAAATTGAAATCGGCGCAGCCATGCTCACTACTCGTACGATATGTGACAACTACGAGTAGCCTAAATAAACCCATACTGTTGCTAGCCTAAATAAGCCTATAGATCTCAGTTTGGCTCGTTATTACGAGTATATATTATATATACTAATTATCACTAAAATAAAAAGTGCGGATACTTTTTGAAGTACCCTTGTGTGTATATAATATATATATATATATATATATATATATATATATATATATATATATATATATATATTATATATATAGTTAAAAGTGAAAAATTTTTTTTCTTGAAATCTGATTCGAGGGCGAAAGAATTCAAGCTATTAATTTTCAGCGTGAAAAGAACTCTCTTTTTAGTCACTCCTACGAAACACGGATGCGGTAAGATTAATAGCGGATATCATCATTTTTTATCTCACACACACATGTAAAACATTAAGAATTGCATATATATATATATATATATATATATATATATATATATATATACACCCACCCACACACACTGTGTGTGTGTGTGTATATGAGGGATAGGGAATCGATAAGTACTGGAATTGATGAAATGAAAAACTGAAAACCGTTATCGTCAGAATATAAATAAATATATATATTTTTAGTTTTATTCACGGCCTAATAATTTTATTTAGTAGCGCAACATATCAAATAGAAAGGGGAATTAGAGAAAAAATAAAGGAGATCAAAAAATTTTTTTTTTAAATTTTATAATGCGAGATTTTTTAATAGGTCTAAGACCAATTAACTGGAAATTTCTCTCTATAAATGTATTAAGTGATAAACCTCTAATGAAAGATATACAGGGTGATTCACCCTATAGAATCACCCTATAGAATCACCCTATAAAATTACCTGGTAAAGTGATGGATTAACGTAGACCCTTATAAGTTAAAGGATTACGTGTAAGACTGCCAGACGGTAGGTTACTTTTATCATTTTAAAAACTGGCTACTTTTACATGACTATGCAGGTCAGGATTAACCTCACCTATGGAGCTCGCGTCTGCAAATATATACTTTCGGTTGAATTTTGAAATAACAGTTCATTTGAAACTTTCACAGACGAAAGGACATTATTGGAGACGCTTCGTATGTTTAGATTCCTTTAATGGATGAAGAGTTGAAGTATAAAGAGTAGAACCATATCAAGTCTATATAATGCTTTATATTGTATAAATAATCGGGTCATGTAAAAGCAAACGAATGGTGATATATCCATGTGATACTAATTTGAAAAAAAAACAGTTGGAGAGAAATCATAGAACATAGTACAGTACTTTAAATTCACAGGACCTTGCTAATCCACCCGTGAAGAGAAGCTTGCATGAAAGAAATACTTCGACAGAATTAGATTCCAAGCGTTTGAAAACCATCAAAGATCTACTTCATCCAAAAATCCATATTCCTATGAATATAAAACCATATAATGCTAGTGTAGCTGAATTGATGGCGGTTAGTGGAAGACCTTTTTTGCAGTTGAAGATAGTAGTTTGTGTAAAATAACAGATTCAATTAAGCCTGTTTTAAATACTACAATAGTCAGAAAGAAAGTTGCTTACTTGACTGAAAAGAAAGCCTTGGACTTTTCTCAAAAAATAAGTGAAGACCATGGCAATAAAATGTTTTCAATGAAGCTTTATATAGTATCTCGACTGGATACATTTGTGTTACAGTAACTATTAATGTGCAGTTCATCAAAGAAAATTCTCTCCAGTTAAGAACTTCATGTGTAAAGGATTTCTCTTAAAAAACATTCTGGTAAAAGTATTAAGTACATGGTTGAGCTTCGTTCTTTTATTGAAGTCATAGGACATGACTTAGGATTGCCACTGCAACTATGGGGAAAAGTGAAGAAATTTTACGAGTCCTAAACTCCGATAAGGAAGCGACGGTCCGTTTGCAAGACAACTTGACACCGGGAGATTTTTATGAAATATGATTTACATGCAAGAATGAAATATAAAAATCAAATGTTTGCTGGCACAGACTCTTCTATAAGCCATGAATAAAAGAGGGAAAAACTCACTGCAGTCAGAGGCTGTTTTGTCTTCATTGTATTTGGATCATCGGTTAATGTTGTCCTATCAGATGAGCAAAAGGAATTGGCTATAAGGATTTTAATGCAGCTTTCATATCCATTGAGTACTATTAATCCCAAACTGGAGTTTATTACTACACATTCAACAGGTCTGTATTTTAACAGCTCAGAAGATGTACTGGAACAAATTATGAATACCGCATCTATGATTCAAAATAAATCAAGAGATGCTGCTATTAGAAGTAGGTTATCTCAGATCAAAGAATTTCTTGTCACTATCGATATAATTCCGTCAGGCAGTAACATAATTGGGTGGTGAAAAATGATGGAAATGAAGTATCCACAACTTTAGGAGTTGGCTTTAGTTGTGCATGCAGTTTCCATGACTCAGGTTAATGATAAACGATTGTTTTCTGCACTAAAATATATAGTGAACCCTTCAAGGAACAATATGTTACCAGAAAACATTCAAAATATTTTACTGGTTAGATGCAATTTTTAAGAATAACTTAAAAATTGTGGGATAAGGAACCCAATGTGTTACAGCTTATATATTTAAAATCCTTAAGTTGTATGTAACTTTGTTTTGTAGAGTACTTTTGCTATTTTAGTTTTATTGTCATCGTGTTACTACTCTATAATAATTTCAAATAGTATTTTCGCATTTTTGCTTTACTCATATTTTAAAACAAGTAACATTTAGGGTGATTCATAAGTCTGTTACCACTGTAATGGTGAATAAAAAATAACTACAAACCACAGTAACCTGAGATGTTTTTTTTTATTTGAGGTTATTTTTACACAATTACACATTGGAAATTAACAGTGGAAATTCTTTCTTTTAAATCATTGACATTACGAAGTTTTGTTGCGTATACCCTATGCCCTAACCATACCCCATATTCTCACAAATCAACAATCTGAAACACAGAAAATATTTCACCATTACAGTGGTAACAGACTTATGAATCACCCGATATATTCATTTGTAAGCGTTTTATCTTAGAGACCTAAATATGTTTAAAGTGTAATTGACTATAAGTTACTGAGCAATTAAATACTATAAACGATGCTTCTGTTTTATTACAACTTTATAACTTCGGAAATGTCTGAGATCAGAGAGAGAGAGAGAGAGAGGAGAGAGAGAGAGAGAGAGAGAGAGAGAGAGAGATCAAACGTGTTGTACCTGTAATTAGTGATACACCGGTTAGCTTGGGCTAGAAAAAAAAGGTGCCTTCCATGTATTCGATATCCTTCGTTCCGGGCCGGAAATCGAGTCTGGAAGCTTTTGTGTGCGAGGCATCCCCCATTACATGCTCGTTCTGCCAAACAAAACAAGCTTCCTAAATTGAAGGGAGCATTGAACTGCTTGAGGCTTCGCCATCGAATATATATATATATATATCACACACACATGCACATACATATATATATATATATATATATATATATATATATATATATATATATATATATATATATATATATATATATATATATATATATGGGATGAATTTCACACTTAAACACGTGAAATGAATGAATGATGTAACCTCACAAGAAACCCTCGCAGCAAAACCCAACTGTTCATCCTTCCACAGAATAAAAAGTGGTTCGAGTCGGGGCGAGGACTTTGTAATTTCTGACGGCGTCCGTGGTGGGACTGTAGGTCTAAGGTGGAGTGACAAGCTTGATCTTTGTCAGAATGAATAATTCGGGCGGAAGCAAAACCAAGGTTAACCAAGATGTGTATATATATATATATATATATATATATATATATATATATATATATATATCATGTAATAATAAATACAGTAGGAGAATTATAGCTTGTATCATACTTCAATAACTTACTGCAAACGTTTCAGAATTTCTCCCATCTTTTGTGCTAAGTTATTATTATTAAATATATATTTATTTATAAATGTACGAGAAAGAGAAACAGTTAAAATTAATCTACGTTTTAATCAACTTTATAAAATTAAATTATTCGATTATGTGGAATTACAATTACAGGTGAAGGTTTATTTTTGAGCTGAAAAGTTGGATGCGAAAGTATAGACGTTTTCTCAGGAGGGAGAAACTAATCAATCTCTTTTCCTCTTTAGAAAACTCAACCATACAAGTTTCAAAATTCAGGTCCGACAAGATAAAGGTTATTCATCAAATGCACTAGGAAGATTAAGCTACAAAACTTAACCCTTATGAAAAATTTACCGAAAAGATTGAAAATGATGCTCGTTTTTAACGACTAGACAACTTTTCATACCTCTGGTAGATTAAATCGTCGTAAATGCAGGATCCGGGGAACAAGAGAGAAATTTCCCAAATGTGAACGCCTGGTCTGCTTTGTCATGCAGTCGCATTTACAGGCCTTTAGTTTGGAAGACAAAACCGTTAACGGACAGTCTTATCTCAAGATGTTATAAAAATGCTTTGTTGCTCTTGTACAACAAATTCCAAGTCTATTGCAACGTACAGTGTTTTAGCAGGATGGTACACCGCCTCATTTTGTTTCTAGATGAAACATTTCCAGGAGTGTGGATTGGCTGAGAAGGAAATACAAGATAGCTAGCTCGTTCTCCGGAACTTTCTCCTTTAGATTTTTATGTTGGTGATATGTAAAGACAATCATACTGTATATCACAACAAACCAAAGGATATTAATGATATACCGTAGCATCATCTCCTGTAATTGTTTTGGACAATGTTTTCACTGAATTAGAGCGTAGTCTTGGTTTAATTATTGAAAATGATGGAAGGTATGTGAAGATTTACTATAAATCAGATATAAATTTTTTTTTACGGAGTCAAATACCTTTCAGATTTTCCTATCAATTCAATAATAGCTATTACAATCCTCTGCATTTACATACACTCTGTAAATATATATATATATATATATATATATGTATATATATATATATTATATATATATATATATATATACTATATATATATATATTTGTGTAGTATGTTGTGTGTATTGTAGCCTATCTTAGCGTAGCTTAGTCTATAGGCATATATATATATATATATATATATATGTACTATGTATGTGTGTTTGTATGTGTACCGTATCTCTCTCTGTCTCTCTCTGGTTCTCACTTAATGTTGATTGATGATGCTCCACATTTGGGTTATTGGGACATCACCTTTAACTCTATCCCGATCAGCAATGGAAAATAACGTAACAAATCCAATAAAGTCATGCTTTCTTTCGTTACTTCTTTGTACAAATATTATTCCTGAAAACGGATTTTTTTTAAATTTCAGTAAAAACGTTTCTTTGCAAATTTGATTAAACATTCGTTGTGTCCATCTAAGAAAAAAGGAATATCGATCTACGTGAAAAGGATACAAAACTGTAGTATAAAACATAAAAAAATATCTCAAGTTTATAAAAATGACTTCTAAAAACTTTCGTAATTATATATGAAGAGGAAGTAAAATTTTTATTACTCGTGAAATTCATCAACAGTTATATCAGAACCAAAACAAGCAAAATGTCTATCTTTTATATAATATAAAAAGCATAAAAAAAGCTATTCGAATTTTACGAGAAATTTTCCCATTATTTACAGTGATTTTGGTCATTTGAATTCAATAAGGTGGAAAAGTAAGGAGAGAAGTTTCTTTATTCAGACTTCGTTTCCAAACAGAATTTGTGAGTTAATCGAGTATTTTATTTAGTTGATGCAATATCATATATAAAGAGGTGAGGTATTTGTTTTTATGGCTACTGTTGTTGATATAATATATATATGTTTTCCTATAATTTCAAACACTAATAAAAAATCAGTTTACTTTACTAACCTTACTTTAATTTCTTTCCAGGCACATAACATACTGAAAGAGTCTTCCCCCTTCATATATAAATGACCTTCCACGTTCGTCTGATATACTTAACCTCATATTGCAGATGATACAACCGTGTCTTTTTCTTGCAAAGATGCTAATTTAGTTAAAAATATATTTAAATCAGAATTTATCAGTGTAATGAAATGGTTGACCACCAATAAACTCTTCCTAAATACCAGTAAAACAAATTTCATGATTTTTACTCATAAGAAATATGTATCTTGATGAACTTATTGTTGATGAAATCGCTGTAAAGGAATGTACTGTAACCATATTTCTTGGTGTAATGCTAGATAAGAATTTGCAAATGGAGTGATCATGTAAATTATATCGCGAATAAGATTTCGAGCGTTGCTATAATGTTTAAACTTCGAAATATATTCCCTAAACAGGTTTTATTAATTCTCATACTCTTGTTCTTCCTTATATAACACACTGCACCCTTGTTTGGGGAAACTCCGCTAACAACGCTTTAAACAGTATCTTTGTCATCCAAAATCGAGCAATAAGGTTATTATCTGATGCTGATTTCCTTAATCACTCTCGTCTATTGCATTATTTAAAGAGCTAAAACTACTAGAGCTCGATGATATAATCAAACTGGCACATTTCATTTTTATTTACGAGTGTAAGAACAAATTCATTAACTTACAATGGGTAAATAGATACAGGCAATGACCACTTTACGAACGTTCGCTTTGTTCGCTTTATGAAAATCTGCAATTACGAATGCTGGCTTCCCATTCTCAAGAGCTCAGCAACGAAGAACTTGTGGAGCTGCAAGAACAAGTGACAGCAGAGACCACCCCAGTGCCAGAGAGTCCTGCAAGAGGCTCTCTCTCCGCGATGAGTTTAACTGAGGCCCTTAAACTCTTTGAGCAAGGACTGGTGATCCTGGAAAGAGAGGATCCTAACTTTGAAAGGAGCAACACAGTTGCCAGTTCAGTCCACAATAACACTGCATACTATAAGATTTTGAAAGAGAGGAGAAACAAGGCCAGACAAAATTCTTTGGACTCCTTCAGGAAACCCACAAGTGAACCTCCCACTCCAGCAAAGAGAACTCGCCCTGGAAGTGTCTAAAAGTAGCTTTCATTTCTTTTATTTAATATGAAATTGATTCAATATTAATTATTTTTAATATTTGTATGTTTATTTCTCCTTTGAAATGCAAAAACTTGTCTATTTTCGTGAATCTTTAGGTCTTGGGAGCCGAGTCAGGAACGAATTAACCCGTATTACATTAATTCCTTATGGAAAAATTGTGTTCACTTTACGAATTTTCGCCTTACAAAGGGTTTCCAAGGAACCAATTGATTCGTAATTGCGGACAATGCCTGTATTTTGTAACTCATCAAGAAATCCACTCTTATCAGACCAGAAATAGATCAAAGCATGTTATACCTTAATTTAGATTGTTTTCATCTAAAAAATTACCCATTTTCATTGGATTGAAAATATGGAATGATTTAAATGCTAATATAAAAAAATATTGTGAATGTAAATTTGTTTAAAACCAAGTTGAACTCTCGACTAATAATGGCATACTAATAAAACTCCAGGATTAATGTACATTACTATTGTTTATTCATTTCTCGTGTGTAATCTAGGATTAAAGACAAATTACTCGTGATTGTTCACTTCTTATCTCTCATGTATAATATTGATTTCTTTGTATGATATTGGTATAATACCTTCAATAATGGCCTTGGATTTGTTA